>SMDT01002121.1:0-476214 GCA_005392925.1 Aquilaria sinensis | reverse complement strand
ATCAAAGGAGGATGATTCGCGCTTACAATAAAAAGGTTCGCCCACGACAATTTCATGAAGGTGACATAGTGCTCAAGAAAATTCTACCCATTCAGCATGATTCTAGAGGAAAATGGACCCCAAATTATGATGGGCCATATGTTGTGAAAAAAGCATTTTCAGGAGGAGCTCTAATTCTGACAGAAATGGATGGACGAGAGCTACCAAAGCCAGTAAATTCAGATTCAGTAAAGAAGTACTTTGCATAATGAAGAAGTTTTCGGACAGAAGGGAAGAAGTGGATACAGGGTTACCAAAGCTTGTTTGATCAAAGTTGTCAAAGAGAACGTTCGTTCCTCACACTTTCATTACCCAAGACTTTTATATTCTCTTACCCATAAATGAAAAGCCAATTCTCTTTAGCTTTCCTTTAATTCTCACGTTCAATTTTTATATTCCCTTGTTCAAAAAAATGAAAAGTCATTTCTCTCTAGTTCTTTTTCTTCAAATCTCACATTCTTGCTGGCCTCAAGTGTGCAATAAATTGTGACTTTTGTAGGAAGAATAGTAATAATTAAAACTCAGAAAAAAGCAAAGACCGTAGATTACTTTGATAAGCTTTATGAATTAAAACAGGTAAGATTGAGGTCCTGCTTTGCGAACGGCACAGAACATAGGCTAACAAAGAAGAAGGAGTAACAAATCTTCGGGAGATAGCCTTGGTAGTTGCCTGGATGATCGCTTCAGAAGTCTTAGCATGTCCATGTCAGCAAGAAAGAATCATACTCACGAATATTTCAACAGGGACAATTATCCAGAGAGGCATAAAGTATGAGGCGGGCGAACATTAAAGAAATTGAGGCCAAAATTCAAGAACAAGTCAAGGAAAGGGGATTTTGAAAAGAGTTGGGCTTTTGAGGCAATGGACAAGAGCTGGGAAGCATAAAGAGATTCAATGATAGTCCAAGAAGGCAATCACAAAGAGGATCCAGTAAAGCAAAGACATGAAGAACTAGATCCATTCAAAAAAAAAAAAACCATCAGTTACACATGCTCTGCATTCATGCATTTCACATCATGCATGCACGGCCTTTGCATAACAGGGACCAAATGGGAAGCACATCCACGGCACAGTTACAGCAGTATAAGCTGAGATCTCAATGACATCAGCTCTTACCAGTCTATCACTGGATGCACAGCTAATACGCTGGACCAACCCGCATCAGGAATTCAAGGATAAGGTAGACAATATGTCAAAAGCCTGGCAATAGATTCAATAATCGAGACTACACCTGGAAGGACAGGATTGATGCCAGCTTAGCAGTATCCAAGATAAGAGATAGCTATGGTCAAGGATAAGGTAGACAATATGTCAAAAGCCTGGCAATAGATTCAATAATCGAGACTACACCTGGAAGGACAGGATTGATGCTAGCTTAGCAGTATCCAAGATAAGAGATAGCTATGGTCAAGGATAAGGCAGACATCAAGAAATATTGTCGTTGATAATTTGTCAAAAGTGGGCATTGGATTCAATAATCGAGGACTGGATCGACATCAGCTTGATGGAATATCAAAGATAAGAAATATCTATGACATTAAAATAAAGTAGGATCCACTTTTCCGGTTAAGTGGCGGATACGGTACTCCGTGACTCTCAAGTCGGTTCTCTCAGTTGCCCATAATAACTGATTCCTTCACCCATTCCCTTCCTCCTAAAAAATTCATCTTTTACTTCCTCCTAGAAAATGGATCCTACTTTTTCTCCCTTGCGAAAATATTTTCCTTCTCTCCCAATGAACATTCTCAAAAAGATCTACCGAGTTCGCTGTGAATGATTAAGAGTTTTGATGCACAAAGGAATCCCTGAAGATGTACGATGGTTAATCGAAGCTAAGGTTTGTCTGGCAGGTGAAATCCCAGAGGCATTTGTGTCTCACATGCCTGGTATAGGCAAAAGCTCTTATGCCAAAAAGAGAAGAGCGAAAAGGTTACAAGTCTGCCATAAATGTGGTCCGTGGACTTGTAATACTAAATGTCGTTCTTTAGGCATGATCTCTGATAATCAAGAAGATAAAATACGATTCATCAAGAATGGCCTAAGTAAGGACTCATTGGATGATATCCAATTGACTCTTGAGACGCATTCTTGTGGATCTGTGCAACGTGAACTTCTTGATTTATGGAGTATTTTTCATGAAGAACGAGACCGTTACAGTCCTGGGAATCTGATTTTAAACGACCCTGTTTGCCAGCTTGTAAGAAAACTGGATGGGAAGCAAATCCTCGACTCATAGAAGCCGTTAATGCCGTTACTGGACGTAAAACCAGTGGAAGATGTGAGCCACAGTCACAATCACTGTACATACAATTTGTCATATTTGGAAAATTTACATTTTCTTTTGACAATAATGTACTTGCTCTCGTAAGTGTAATCGACACGTTATCCTTTCATCACTATAAATGCATGTTCTTCTTTCCGGTTAAGCAGCAGATACGGTACTCCGTGACTCTCAAAGTTGGTTATTTCAGTTTCCTACAATAACTGATTCCTTTCCCTCATCTCTCAAATTCTTCTCTCATCAATGGATTCTACTCTTTCTACCCTGCGAAAGTACTTTCCTTCTCTTCCAATAAATGTTCTTAAAAAGATCTACCATGCTAGATGTGAAAGAATCAGAGTTTTTATACGCAAAGGCGTTCCTGACAATGTGCAGTGGATAATTGAAGCTAAGGTCCGTTCGGCTGGTGAAGTTGCAGATGCATTTATGTCTCGTATGCCCGGCTTAGGTAAAAGCGCTTATGCCAAAAAGCGAAGAGCAAAGAGGCTAGGCGTCTGTCATAAATGTGGAAGATGGAATTGCAATACTAAATGCCGCTCTTTAGGATACATCTCCAAAAATCGTGAAGATAAAAGAAAATTCATTAAGAATGGCCTGCGTAAGGAATCTCTGGAAGATATCCGAGGGACTCTTGAAACGCATTCTTGTGGAATAGTACAACGCGAAATAGTCGATTTATGGAGGACTTACCATAAAGAACGAGACCGTTACAGTCCCGGGAATCTGACTTTAAACGACCCTGTTTGCCAGCTTGTAAGAAAACTGGATGGGAAGCAAATCCCCGACTCATAGAAGGCGTTGAAGCCGTTACTGGACGTAAAACCAGTGGAAGATGTGAGCCACAGTCACAATTACTGTACATATAAGCTGTCATTTTGAAATTTGTTTTTTCTTTTGACAATAATGTACTTGTTTCTGTAAGCGTAATAAACACGTTATCCTTTCATCGCTATAAATGCGTGTTCTTCTCTCCGGTTAAGTAGCGGATACGGTACTCCGTGACTCTCAAAGTCAGTTAGTTCTGTTTCCTACAATAACTAATTTCTTCCTTTCTTCTCTTAATTTCCTCCTTCATCAATGGAGTCTTCTCTTTCCGCCCTACGAAAGTATTTTCCTTCCCTCCCAATAAATGTTCTTAAAAAGATTTATCAAGCTAGATGTGAACGATTCAGAGTATTTATGCACAAAGGCATTCCTGATAATGTGCGGTGGCTAATCGAAGCTAAGGTTCGTTCGGCTGGTGAAGTTCCAGATGCATTCTTCCCCCGTATGCCCGGCTTTGGTAAAAGCGCTTATGCCAAAAAGAGAAGAGCAAGGAGGCTAGGCGTCTGTCATAATTGTGGATGGTGGATTTGCGGCACTAAATGTCGTTCTTCAGGGATGATCACCAGAAATCGTGAAGATAGAAGAAAATTCATTAAGAATGGCCTGCGTAAGGAATCTCTGGAGGATATCCGAGAGACTCTTGAAGCGCACTCTTGTGGAATGGTGCAATTTGAGATTGTTGGTTTATGGATGACTTTCCAAAAAGAACGAGATCGTTACAGTCTTGGGAATCTGACTTTAAACGACCCTGTTTGCCAGTTTGTAAGAAAACTGGAAGGGATGCAAATCGCCGATTCATAGAAGGCATTGAAGCCGTTACTGGACGTAAAGCCAGTGGAAGACGTGAACCAAAGTCACGACTACTGTACATGCTAGCTGTCACTTTTGAAAATTTTCCTTCTCTTCCAAAAATAATGTACCTACTCCTGACGTGAGCCACAGTCACGACTACTGTACATGCTAGCTGTCGCTTTTGAAAATTTTCCTTCTCTTCCAAAAAATAATGTACCTACTCCTGACGTGAGCCACAGTCACGATTACTGTGTATAGCTGTCATTTTGGAAATTTTCCTCCTCTTCCGAAAATAGTTATCTACTCTTTAAATGTAATTATTGCATTATCTTTTCACCTCTATAAATACATCATCTTTTCTTCATTTCTCACAAGGTTAAGGATAGGAATGGAGAAAACCTCAACTCGTAAATCCCGAAGTATTTGTGTATTTTCTGGGGCTTTTCCTGGAAAAGACGAAGAGTACTTAAAGGCAGCCAACCATTTGGGTAGAGTATTGGCTGAGCGTAAAATACATTTAGTTTATGGAGGAGGTAGTGTCGGATTAATGGGAGGCGTAGCATCAGCAGCATCTTTAGGAGGAAGTCAAGTTCTAGGCATTATCCCAGGACCTTTGAAGTTTGTTTCTGGGGGCACGATCGGAGAAGAGCTAGTGGTCAAAAATCTGCAAGAGCGTGTGCTACAAATGCTTTTAAATGCTGATGCTTTTATCGCTCTACCCGGTGGTTTTGGTATATTAGGAGAAGTCTTCCAAATTGCTTCCATGGCCCAACTTAATTTGCATAAGAAACCTATTGGGCTGTTGAATGTTAACAATTTCTTTACAGGTTTGATAGCTTTTATGGATTACGCTATGCAGAAGAATTTTATATCAAGAGCAGCACGAAGAATCCTAATATCTACAACAACTGTTGAAGAATTACTTGATAAAATGCAAGCTTTTGTTCCCGAACCAGATCCAGCAACGATTCAGATAGACTGGACACGACAGTCTTTCCCGACCAGTTCCATCCCATAATTTTCCTTTACCTGGCCTGTTGAAGTATTGTGGAAGAAGAAGCGATCCAATCCGTTCTTCTTGTCCTTTAGTTTTATTATCAGCATTTTCTTTCGTATTTTGGTTTTTCTTTTCAGGGAATTTCTTTCTTTTTTATCTTGTAGGATAATTTTGTTCATGCTGATATTAAAACCACAGGACAAAGCCTTTAGCTTGGAATGGCTGAGTAAGGAGTAATTTTGTTTACTCTTGAGACGCATCCTATTAGGTCCACTAGTCAGGACATTTTGGGGTAGCTAAGCTTCAACCTTATTTGGATGACATATCTCACAAGGGAATCTATATTTTCTGAGGAAAATATTAGATGGAATCTATATTTTCTGAGGAAAATATTAGATGAAACCTTGGATATTGATTCCAAACATCCGTTCCCTTTATATAATTTGTCAGTGTTATTGCTACGTCTCATCATTCAGATTCACTCGTTTTATGGAAATTTCAATTTCTGCACTTGCTTATTATGAAAATTTACACTTCCGAAGAAATTATTTCAATTTCAATTGCTTTCATATAAAGTTTTCTTCTCCACAATCAATTTTTTCCTTCAACGATAGGACAGCTCCTATCGTAGAGGTCCTAAGGAAAGCTCCTTAGCCTCAAAATCAATCAATTTTCCTTCAACGATAGGACCTAAGGTTCCTATCGGACATCTCCTATCGCCGAGGTTTTAAGGATGGAACCTTTGCCTCAAAATCAATCAATTTTCCTTCAACGATAGGACTGCTCCTATCGCCGGGGTTTTAAGGAAACCTTTGCTCCTTAATCAATCAATTTTCCTTCAACGATAGGACTGCTCCTATCGCCGAGGTTTTAAGGATGGAACCTCCTTAGCCTCAAACTCAATCAATCAATCAATCAATTTTTCTTCAACGATAGGAAGGCTCCTATCGTAGAGGTCCTAAGGAAAGCTCCTTAGCCTCAAAATCAATCAATTTTCCTTCAACGATAGGACAGCTCCTATCGCCGAGGTCCTAAGGAAAGCTCCTTAGCCTCAAAATCAATCAATTTTCCTTCAACGATAGGACAGCTCCTATCGCCGAGGTCCTAAGGAAAGCTCCTTAGCCTCAAACTCAATCAATTTTCCTTCAATAGGAGAATCGCCGAGGTTTAAGGAGAGTTCTTCAACGATCAATTTTCCTTCAACGATAGGAGAGCTCCTATCGCCGAGGTCCTAAGGAAAGCTCCTTAGCCTCAAAATCAATCAATTTTCCTTCAACGATAGGACAGCTCCTATCGCCGAGGTTCTAAGGATGGAACCTTAACCTCGAAATCAATCAATCAATTTTCCTTCAACGATAGGACTGCTCCTATCGCCGAGGTTTTAAGGATGGAACCTTTGCCTCGAAATCAATCAATCAATTTTCCTTCATCGGTCAACGCCTAATGACAATCTCCTATCAACGATAAGGACAGCCTCCTATCGCAACGAGGTTTCCTTAGCCTCACTACTAAGGATAGGAACCTTATCGCCTCGAAATCAATCAATCAATTTTCCTTCAACGATAGGACTGCTCCTATCGCCGAGGTTTTAAGGATGGAACCTTTGCCTCGAAATCAATCAATTTTCCTTCAACGATAGGACAGCTCCTTCAGGTCCTAAGGATAACCTTTGCCTCGAAACTCAATCAATCAATCAATTTTCCTTCAACGATAGGACAGGTCTTATAGGACTGCTCCTAGCCGGGGTTTAAGGATGGAACCTTTGCCTCGAAATCAATCAATCAAGTTTCCTTCAACGGTAGGACTGCTCCTATCGCCGGGGTTTTAAGGATGGAACCTTTGTCTCGAAATCAATCAATCAATTTTTCCTTCAACGATAGGAGAGCTTTGCCTATCATTTTCGAGGTTTTAAGGATGGAACCTTTGCCTCGAAATCAATCAATTTTCCTTCAACGATAGGACAGCTCCTATCGCCGAGGTTTTAAGGATGGAACCTTTGCCTCGAAATCAATCAATTTTCCTTCAACGGTAGGACTGCTCCTATCGCCGGGGTTTTAAGGATGGAACCTTTGCCTCGAAATCAATCAATTTCATTCATTTTTCAAGGACTGCTCCTATTTTAAGGATGGAACCTTTGCCTCGAAAATCAATCAATTTCCTTCAATTTTTCCTTCATTCTTTTCCTATTTTTCTTCGAAATCAATCAAGAGTTCCTTCCCGGTAGGACTCGCAGAGGTTCTAAGGAAAGTTTCTTAACCTCAAAAGGGAGGAGGAAAAGGTTTTTCTCCTCAGGGTTTAGGCGGCGAGAAGGTTCTCAATGCCTAGCTAAGTCGGACGAAATTTGGTAACGACTTTGCATACATCATGTCCCATGAAGCATGCAAAGGGGGGCAGCTGTTGACACCCAATTTTGTCCGACCCTTTTTTTAAAAAAAAATAATAAAATTTAATTAAAAATTAGAAAAAATAAATAATAATTAAAAAAAATTATTAATTAATTATTATACAAAGAGAAAATTAAATTAAATAGTTTTGGGGGCATTTTGTTAAGTTAATATCTATGTGTGTATATCAAAAAAAAACTATTATTATTATTATTAATTAATTAATTATTATTATTACTGAAAATTAAACTGAATTTAATTAAGTTAATTAGTTTAAAATAGGGCATTTTGTTTTATAAGGGTTTAGTAAAAAATAATATATGTGTGTATATATGTATGTATGAAATACAAAAGAAAACTCCATAAAAAAATTAACAAAAATGAAAAGTTTGGGGTAAAAATGACAAAATTGAGAAGTTTGGGAAAATTTGACAAAATATGAAAATTTCAGGAGCATTTGGTAGTTTTTCGCCTCAATTTTGGGCCAAACAGACGGTTCTGGCCCAAATTGACAGAAAAAGACAAAATTGTCTCAATCAGAAGTTTCAGGAACATCCCCAAAGTCAAAGAGACGTAAAGGACTGAAACTGTTATTTTACCAAATTTAAGAGATAAGTCTGTTTTTAATTAAATTTCGAATTTCTTTTAAGGGAATCCAAGGCCCCTTCCCCCTATAAATAGGGGTGAAATCTACGAAGAAACGACGAACGAAAAAACTCAAGATTAGAGCTCTATTTAAAAAAAGGGAAAAACTGTAGAAACAGTCTCTGACCTCTCATCCCTCTTCCCAAAAAACTAAAAACTTTCCTTTTCTCTCTTTCAGCCCACTGTTTCCCTCATCCGTCAACTTCTGTTTTTCACGCGTCTCGCCTTCCGTTACTAGCCACCGCACCTTCGCGTCTCACACTCCTCCGTCGCCAACCACCCCCCCGTGCGTCTCGCCCTCCTCCGTCACCAACCACCCCTGCGTCTCGCCCTCCGCTGGTTCGTCCCTCTCTCTTTCTTCCTTTCCCTCTCCATTTCCCTCTATCTCTCTCTTTCCGGCCACCGTTCCACCTCCGTCTCGTCAGCCCGTCGCCGATGAAGCCAGCCCAGGGTCTTCCTCCGTCATCGTTGCCGGAAAACAGACAAAAAGAAACAAAATCGTTTTGGCCGGAAACGTTTACCCGACCTGCCAATTTCAAATTTTAATTTTTTTTGGGTAAACCCTGTCTTAATCCTTCATCTTTGTATGATTATTCATTTTGGTCACTAACCTTTTAATTTTTGTAGAACTAATTATTAACAACTAACTTTTATTATTATTATTCCATTATAAGTCACTAACCTTTTAATTTTTGTAGACTAATTACTAACAACTAACTTTTATTATTATTATTATTATTATTATTATTATTCCATTATAAGTCACTAACCTTTTAATTTTGTAAAACTAATTACTAACAACTAACTTTTATTATTATTATTGTTATTATTATTATTCCATTATAAGTCACTAACCTTTTAATTTTTGCAGAACTAATTACTAACAACTAACTTTTATTATTATTATTATTATTATTTTTCTATCCAAGGTTATACCTCCTAACCTTTTTATAATTTTATTTTTTAAAACTGGATGGCTAACAAACTAACTTTTATTTTTCTTATTATTATTATTTATTATTATTATTATTTATTATTTTATTTTTTTTTGTGGAAGGTTATACCTCCTATTTTTTTTTATTTTAAGTGGATGGCCAAAAAGCCCCCATTTTATTTTTATTTATTTATTTATTGTCCTTTAACTTTCCTTTAATACTTTATGTGCTTTTTATTTGTCTATTTATTTATTTTTTTTGCATATGTTATTTAATTTGTGCAATTTTTTTTTAAGTGGATGGCCAAAAAGCCCCCACTTTTTCTATTTTTATTTATTGTCCTTTATTTACTTTATGTAATTTTTTTTTGATTATAGATGGTTAAACTTATTTCACTTTTAGCTATAAAAAATAAAAAATAATAACAAAATAAAAGAAGAAATTTTTTTTTATGTGAATAATTAACCTTATTTTTTTAGGACTAATCAAGAATCCATTTTATTTACAAAGCCCCCATCCTCTATTATTTTGGAACACATATTTTTTATTTATTTTTTATTTCTTTAAAAAGTTAACCTTTTATTCCTTTTATTAAAAAAAATCTTAATTAGATAATTCCAAAAATAAAAATCTTAATTAAGTATATCTTTAAAATTTATGGATTAGATAATTTTTTTAATAAAAAATAATTAAAATTAAATTAACTAAAAATAATAATAATAAATATTAAAATTATTAAAAAATCCAATAAAAATTATAATTAAAATTAATAATTAATTAAATAAACAAAAACCTTAAATTAAATTCCATATCCAAATGATCCGACAGGATCCATGGTTTGGAAAAATATCAAACTTTTTTTAAATAAAATAAAGTGTCCAAGATAATAATAAAAAATATCAAAATTTTTTAAATAAGATAAAATATCCAATAATAATAATAATAAAATTTACCAAAAAAAAATTCAATAATTACTTTAAAATCTTTTGTCAAAATTAAAAATATATGAATATCAAGAATTTTCTTTTACTTATTTTTTTTTTAAAAAAATATATAACTCTTTGGTTTCTTTATTAAATAAATAAAAAATCTTGATATTAGATAATTAAATAATTACCTTTTGGTTCCTTTATAAATTAAGTAATTACTTAAAAAGAAAAAAAAAAAAAGATCTTTCACCAAACAATCAAAAGAAAAGAAAAAGAAGAAGAACGAAAGAAAAGAAAAGAAAGAAAAGAAAAAGAAAGAAAAAAAAAAAAAAAAGAAAAAGAAAAAAAGAATCAAAAAAAAAAGAAAAAAAAAAGAAAATAGAAAAAAAAAAAAGAAATAAAAAATGAAAAAATTATTAAAATAAGTTAACATTAAAAATAAAAAAAATTCATAAAAATTATGACAAAAAGATAAATTAATAATTAATTTAATAAAATAAAAATTAAAAATTTAAATTACTAATTTCCATATCCGGATAATCCGACAGGATTCACGGTTTGGAAAATAAAAATTAAATATCTAGATAAAAATCCATATTCGGATAATTCGGCAGAATTTATGATATGGATTAGTAATTAATTAAAATATTTAATAATTAATTAAAAATTTCATTAAATTCCGTGTCCGGGTGATTCGATAGAATCCATGGTTCGGAAACGTCGAGTTTACTACAAAATTATACAAATTAATTACCAAAGATTTTGAAGATCAGATTAATTTAAAAATCCACATCTGACTAATTTAGTTAAAGTTCCTGTTTTAAAAATTAACTGAAGTTTATTTAAAAGCAAGCAAAGTAAAATTAAAATCAACTAAGGTACCAATTTTGGGCGTTAAAATAGAGTTATTTTAACGTAACCGTACTCCCGAACCCCCGAACTCTCGCAGATCAATTTTTTAGCTGTCCAATCGACCTGAGTGAAAACCGATTGGTGGCGACTCCCGAAAACCCGCACGTTGCCACAACCAATATCCAAAATGTATCTTTTGTTACAAGATCTATGCTTTTGGCAATTTTCATTCAAAACCTGCAGTCTCTAGAACATATGATATCTTTGTTATAGTCAACCAACAAGCCTAAAGACTTAACAAGAAGCTATCATTCCTAGCTATTACCTCAGAGTATTTACTACACAGTTCCCCATTAGAAATACTTCTACCATATAACCGACCAAGCTCTTATATACATGTGACCATATTAATGTTAAATACCATTATTACCTCTAACAAGTTAAGAGTCAATTCATTATGAATTCTATTTCCAATAGTGACTATCATTCTTGATTTGTTCTTGATAATGCAACCTTGATCAAAATGAAAAAACATGGCATTTTCTCTCATCCTAAAAAGTGAAAACAATACTACTCAAACATATAAATATAATACATCATATGCCCTAATTCAACCTGAATAGATTTAAGAAGAAAAGGAACCAGAGAAAAAAAATATTAGGAACAAAATTAAAGCCTTTTTGCCAACCATATCTAAAAATAAAAAAATTAATTAAAACCCATTATTTAAACAAAAACTAAGGAAATAAAGAAATTCAAATAAATAGGGAAAGCTCCTACTTTCTTGTTCTTGCAAGGGGTTCCATAACCTAAAATGTGACCATCGGAAGTAATAAATTGAGATACATGAGGGGAGTGCTTCACATATGCCTTAAGCCCACACCATTCACCCAATTCTATCCACCGTCATCTAAAACACAATTTTCCCCCTTAGCCGCCACTTGAAAGGCTCTTGTGGATAATCAGATTTTTAGTAAATGTTGCAAACAACCAGTCTCCCAATTCATTTGCCGGTTCAATAATTTTGGTGTGACACAGATCATTACAAGAGGCTTTATGAAAGATGAATTAGGCATAAATTTTGAACAAATTAAACACTGAATTTAGCAAGAAAATTATATACTAATCAGAAATAGCTTACCGAGTCTTCCTCGCTTGACTTTCTCACGTCTTTTGTTGTGTTGTTCAGATTTCCTGCATCGATATTGTGTATCTCTATTGTCTATGCTACTCGATCATGAGGGACCAAAAGCCTTATTTTATGATTTTTAATCGTTGTTGATCCACTTTTTTTTTTTTTTAAGTTGTGGGGACTTAACCTATTAGCCCAAATTAGTTTTTTTGACATCATCATCATCGACCAACAATCTAATTGTGTTGATTGATTTATCTCCCAAAAATGTCTCTGTAGTGGCAGTGTCAAGGCTTGGACTATGATTTATCCACCATGACTTGACGCCATAGAGAAATGACGATGGACGGAAAAGGAATGGCAAAAGCAAGAAGGAAGATAGGAAAAGTGGGTAGCGGTTGATGAAGACCGGAGAGATAAGAAAAACCTAGCTTTTTAATTTCTTTTCTTTACATTTATACGACTTGCTTCTCAGGTAGTTTTGGAATTTTATTGTAAAAAATCTTAAATTCTTACCTAAAATAACTAGTTTGCCACATGTCAACTCTTTATTGTGTTTGTTAAGTGAAAAGTCATTTTTAACTTAAAGTGTATTATGCTTTTATAATATATATTATATGCGTATCAGCAGACAGATGCACACAAATCCCACGCATTAGTTTTTAAGTAAAAAATGATGTTAATTTAGTTGCTGAATAAATTAACAAAATATTACTCCCTCCGTCCGAAAATTTTTGCTCCATTTGACTTTTTATTGTATTTTGGCTTGATTTTTTTTTTCATATTATTGTTTTGCTAGAAAAAAATTAAATATATATATATATATATATATAGAAATTACATTTCTTAATTTATCTTTTTTATATAAATATTTTTCATTTATACATTAAAATAGAGTAAAGATTTTGAAACGGAGAAAGTATTATTTTTTCAAATTAAGAAATTGACAAGTTCACCAATTTTTCTCAGATACCCTGATAATACTGTATCAGTTTAACGCTACTTATGTTTTAACCAAACCCCACTGATTATTTGATTTTTGGTATTCATGCAGTTGATACTAAAAAAGTTTTGATGCACCACAAAATTTTCAAAGAAAATTATAAAAGATCTGAAGAGATCGACGATAAGCTACGACAGGGTCCTAATTTCTCCTCCATGGAATCACTCACACGTGTAGTCATGGAAGCTCCCATTGGGTTGGGCCCGTTGGGGGCCTTATTGCCTATAAAATACAGACTGAGCCTCGCATGGCAAATAAACATAATAAAGTAAATGGGCCTCCTGGGCGCAATCCGTGATTCTGCTAATGCTATGATATTATTGGCAACTTTTATAAAATTTATAAATATACCTACTACGTTTAGAAAGTGCCATTTTCATCACTATACTAATTAATAAAAATTGGGTTGCCCAAATTCTTTGTCTTGTCAATACACCACAACATTACTTGTAACGAGATTGGCTTTGTATTACACTCTTAACCTTTTGCCAGGTTTATCAATATTGCTGCTAGTCATATAGTTTATAATAAGTTTATATTTCTTGTGCTAATTAGCATGTCACATGATCGACTTAGTTAAGAATATTTAACAATGTCCTTAATTAGAAAGGAACATTTAATATCTTTCGTGGACTTGGTCACTTGTAGTACAATATAATATTAATAAGGGGTGAACATAGGGGTGGCTAGTTGGAGGCCGATTCGTTTGTACCCGCTCTTTGTGTCCCATCCCTGTCTCACACGCTATTATTATGCCACCTGTCTTAACTTCAACTTAATCTCGCTCTTAAACGGAAATTAGGAAAAACAGACGAGATCCGTTTGACTTAATTCTCATTTGACCGTTTGACGTTCAGCAGAACTTTAGCAGCATCACCAATTAAGCGTGCGGAATGTTGAAAAGGGCATTGGTCCTTGGAGATCTCTAGGTATTAGTCCTTGAACACCATTTGCCCGAACGGGTCGGAGCCGCCAGCGCTGGAGTTGAAGAGGGTCTGGCCGTTAGACTTCTATTTTACTGCAAACTCGAACAGGTCGGTCTTGTAGCTGAAGATGAATTCCGACTCGGAAATCTCCAACGCCTCAATTGGACTTTTAGGTAATCCTCTGACGGCTTGCTTTGACACCGGCGGTTTTTCTCTCAGGAGAAGATTATACGGAATCTCCCATCATTGCTCCTGGGCATCGGTGATGTGAACCCTCAAGCGATCATCCGTCTCATGCCCGTAAAACCAAATGGAACGGAAGTTACCAACAATGAAATAATGTGTATAAATATAATGCATCGGAGCTGAAAATGGGAGCCAATAAAAACTCACTTGACAAAGAATTGCAAGAGGAGGATGTCAGGACCGTAAATGTTGTTCATGTTCTTGACTTGGAGGAGATCAAGGATGTCACCGTCTAGGAGCTCTTCAATGGAGATAAGACGGTAGCCTTGGCCGATTTTGGCTGGCCAAGAGGTGGGGGAGCCGGCGGAGAAGATATATGGGATGAAGATGCGAGACATGAAGGATAGAGGAGGAGAAGAAGGAAGCAAAACATTGTTGCTGCTGCTAGCTCCACTAGTTGAGCAGAGCAGAGCAAGTAGAGGGACTGAGTGAGAAGTGGGAAAGGAAAAGCAACCCACTTTTCCAAAGTTTGAAGTTCTGATTCCAGACCAGGATAAAAAAAGAAGTTAATGGCGGGCCAGCGGCAAGTCTGAGAGGATAATTTTTTTGGCCTAAATCCACAATTCACCCCTAACTTTGCTAACTTAGACACTTAACCCCTCCAACTATGACTTGGGCCAACTCAGCCCCAAGACTTTGTAAACTGGGGCACATAACTCCCACTAACTGATAAAAATATTCTTTCATTTTTTGAGGGCTTAAATGACAATAACACTGAACAAGAAGGTTGAATTTGGCATTTTATTAATTACTGTTTGACAGTTCATCTTCTTCTGTAGTTTTAATTAACATGCTGAGGATGCTCCCAATTTTTCAAGGAACTCTCTGATCTCTTATATGTCAAGCTGCGGAGGAAGACAGCCTTTCAAACAGTAATATGCTAAAATACCAAGCTTGGTCATCCTGTTCAATGTTATTGTCATATAAGTCCTTTGGAAACTGAAAGGAACATTTCTATCAGATGGAAGAGGTTATGTGTATCAGTTTACAAAGTTTGGGGGTTGAGTTGCCTCAATTCATAGTTGAAGGGGTTAAGTGTCTGAGTCAACAAAGTTCAGGGGTGAATTGTGATTTCAGGGGCTGAGTTGCCTCGATTCATAGTCCGATTGGGGCGTTAAAGATTTCTAGGTCAAAATTCATCTTCAACTACAAGACCGACCCGTTCGGGTTTACAGTAAAATTGAAGTCTAACGGCCATACCCTCTTCAACTCCATCGCTAGTGGCTTCGACCCATTCGGGCAAATGGTGTTCAATGACCAATACCTAGAGATCTTGACGAGCCTGCCCAATACCTAGAGATCTCCAAGGACCAATACCCTTTCCAACGTTCCGCACGCTTAATTGGTTGTGCTGCTAAAGTTCCGCTAAACGTCAAACGGTCAAATGAGAATTAAGTCAAACAGATCCCATATATTTTTCCCAATTTCTGTTTAAGAGCGAGATTAAGTTGAGGCTAAGATAAGTGGCATAATAATAGCGTGTGAGACAAGGACAGGACACAGAGACTGGGGACAGACGAATCGGCTTCTACTAGTTGAGGCTCGAGCCGACCTAAAATGGTCAAATATCTATAATATTTCTTATATTTTCAAGGTAAACATTCTAACATCTTTTTAAAATTGGTTAAATTGTTTTTATAAGGATTGTAGTTTAGAAAAAATTCTATTTTGAGACCAATTGTTGGATCACCATCTTCATATGTTTAACAAATAAGTAATTGCAAAGATTTCTTCTTTTTCTTCTTCTTTGTTTCTTACTTGTCATCATCAAAGAGCTTTAAATGAGTAGGGCAAACACAAACATTAAAATTTTTATTTGGAAAAGAACACTCTATGTTAGCTTAAATATTAAATAAAAATAGTTTTCTGTAAGATTTGAGATAAAACCACTTACTAACAAGATCAATAATCCCTTTTTAAAAGAATATTACACCAACAAATCTTGCATTTGAAACATATATGCACAAATTAATTTTCTAAAAAATCTTTAGAAATTAAGATTATAAGAAACCAATATTTATGAAAAATAAAAATCTAAAAATATAATCCTAAGTTTCTTATGATTGATTCGTATCTCAAAAAACAACGAAGAAAAGTTTCTTACCTCCTTAATATTTTAATATTTTTAGAAAAATAATAACAATTTATGGCATGATATACCATACGATATACCTATAATTTATATAGCATGGTACACCTTGGTCCACAAGATAGCAGACTATATCTCAGTTAGAGGTTAGACATTGGCCGGTTCAACCTGGCCTAAACCGGGACCAGTCTGCTAGTTAAGCCCGCCCTGCCGCGCCTTGGAAGAAGCCTGTAAAAATTTGGGTCAAATATGGCCCTGAAGAGATGAGGTTGCGCAAATTCGATTGGACCGGCCCAGAGATTGAACTGGCCAGTCCAGTCCAGTCATGGCCTGAAGCCTCTGATGGCTCTTTCTTAGCGGCTTTCTACAAAAAAAATTAAAAAAATGGGTTAATTACACTTCCAGTCCTCCTATGGTTTTCTACTCCATTTTTGCTCCCAAAATTTCATTTTCACCCCTTTCAACAAGTAAATTTCAAGCACTTTTTTGTCCAAATAATTTTTTGCCCTCCCATATAAATACCAATGCCATTCCACTCTATCATCACAGTAAAACTCAATCTCTCTTCTTCCTCTATTATATTCTCTCAAGCATTTAACTTTTTTCCTAATCTCTTCCAAATTTCTTACTAATCTTAGCATAATATCTTCATAATCTTCTCTTAATTTTGTACTAATCACTACTATTAGTTCATGAGTCATGGCTTTAAGAGGAAAGGGCAAGTCCATGAACACTTTTTCTTCTCACATCACCGGCCTCTGAAGCTTGTTCCGTCACCGTTTTTGACCGACCGATAAAGGCATATCGATTGAAGAGTTGCATGCCGATGATGCTAGAATTGATATGATAAATTAGGATTTGGGTCTTGACGATTAATTATCGGATGATGAAGTTGAAGAGTTAGATGCGATGACGGCTAGGGATCCGTCAACACAACTGATGCTGACAGTCGTAGACTTGCTGTTGATGAAACCCAAAGACAAGGTAAATCGTCAAGACTAACTGTTTGAGTTTGGGAGCATTATGAGCTTATACATAAAGGGAAGTTGAGGTATGGGAAATAAAAGCATTGGGGGAAAAAGTTGGTGCATAAAAAAAATTCCGGCATCCGAACGTTGAAGCGTCACATTGAAAATCAACATCCTAATGTCATCCCCAGTGCCGTGACTAGTTCTGGAGGACAAACGTAACTTGGGTCTACAACCGACGCTAAAAGGCCAGGTATATTTCGCTTTAACCAACAATCTTGTAGAGAAAGTATGATAAATTGGATGATGCTTACTGAAAAACCTTTTTTACAAGCTGAAGATATGCACTTAGAATCTTGGATTAAATTACAATTAAATCTTGTATTTAAAAAAGTGTCTAGGAAAACCATTAGGAAGGAAAGCTTTAGATTATTTGAAGCTAGGAAATCAGATTTGAAAGCCAATTTTTCTACTCTTAATCATTGTGTGACATTTACTTCTGACATGTGGACATCACCCATAGGTTAATCATTTTATTGTGTTACTTTTCATTGGATTGATTCTAATTGGGTTATGTAAAAATGAATTTTGTCATTTAAGGTCATTGAAACAGATCGTACTGGTTATTACATATTTAATTGCATCTTAGAAACTTTACGTGATTATTTTTGTGCTGATAAAGTCCTGTGCATTTCATTTGATAATGCTTCAAACAATGATATTGTCACTCTCCTTTTGAGCCAAGCATTCAAACCACCTTTCAACTGTACATTCTTGCACATTAGATGCATGTGCCATATTTTGAACATTTGTGTACAAAAGGGTTTAGAAGTTCTCCAAAATGAAATTGTTTATATTCGGAACTCATTGTCGTATTTAAAATAAAGACCCCCTGCGTTTTGCAAATTTAAAATGTTTTGTTTTGAAAATAAAAAATCATTTTCTTGGAAACAGTTTAAATTAGAATGCCTAATCCGCTGGAACTCTACATGTTTGATGTTGCAAGATACATACCCGTATACAAATTTGTTGACGCATTTCATGAACTTAAAAATGAGTTGTGAATTTCTTGTGACTGAAGTATGGGAAAAATGTTTTAAAACCGGTGAATTGATTAAATTTTTTTACGAAGCTACTGAATTTTTCTGTAGTATTTACTACCCAACAATTCATCAAGTTTTGCTTTATTTAGTGAATATTACATATGCTGTACATGAGTTTAAAGATGATGAGTTGTTAAAATGAACTGTTGCAGCCTTGCGGGTTAAGTGGCTTTAATATTTCGAAAACATTCCACCTATCTTTTTAATTACTTCTTTGTTTGACCCATATGTCAAATTAACAAGCACGACTACATTACTTAAAAGAATTTTTCATATTTATTTAGAAATGTTTCATATAAATGTTTTGGCTATATTTGCTATTTCTTCTGAGTACTTGAATTCTTTGTATAAGTTATATTGTGAGTGGCATTTGGATAAGGTAAAATCCGAAGTTCCTCAAATCGAGCCTCTAAGGAGATTAATCTCATCAAGATTCAACCTAGCCCTCCAAATGCTCAAGATATTATTTGAGCCAAGTGACGTCGACATAATAGAATGGTGGAAACAAGGTTTCTCATCTTGTCGATAATCGCACAGAAGATTCTTGCCGTTTCATTTTTCACCGTATCATTTGAGGCAACGTTTAGTGCAGAAAAACGGGTGATATCAAACAAATGATCAAGATTGACACCCGAGACGATGAAAGTATCCGTCTGTAACTGAGAATGGGGCATCGTAGCACTCCAGCAGCAAGACCAAAAGAGTTCGGATGGTGAGGTAATATTCGATGCCAAGACTTGAAATATTTTTTTTTAATCATACACATAGTTTGTATTTGATTTGACTATACTGTTAAGCACAGATAATAGGTTTTTATTTTTTATCATTTTCAGAACATTTTTGTCATTTCAAAATGTTAGGCCCGTTTCGATTGTTTGTAAGTGTCGTTTGACTTTTTAACCTAATAAAGCTTACTTTGGATGTGGTATTTTTTCTTAAAAATATTAATTATATATATAATTACATAAAATTTTTTAAAAAAACCTACAACCCAGCCTAGGACCGGCCCGTCTGGGACCGATCTATGCCCAGTCCTACTTAACCCAAAGCCGGGGTTAGCCAGTCCGGGCTGATCCTGGGTCGGGTTAACCTAGGCCCACCTCTAATCTCAATTATGGTATCTCTCAGCTAACTTTGTAGTTTTGAAACACTTGTGGTTGTGGGTTATTTCACTGGATTTTTAAGTTTAGATAACTCAGTCATAGTTTGGTCTGAAAATAAACATTAGGCACTTAATTAGCCGCAGTGCACAACTTTTGTGGGCATAACGTCACTTTAGCCTAGCAGAAAATAACACAGCAACTCGGTGCGTCCACTCACCGTCATTTTCTATTGCTTAGTGAGCTGTTCATTTCCTCCTTCCTGATTACAAGCTCGTGACTCGAGAATGTCTTCTGTGGAAGCTGATGCCCGCTTCAGCCAAGTTGTTGCCTCAGCTTTAGACAAGATTGTTGAGAACCTATGGTGGATTGCATCTAAAAACTAATTGCTCGCGGCTATCTACGCAGCAAAGCAGACCCGTCCGAAGGCGACGATGTGCTTCTCTTGTAGAAACTGACCAATTCCATCTGTAA
Source organism: Aquilaria sinensis (assembly GCA_005392925.1). NCBI lineage: Eukaryota > Viridiplantae > Streptophyta > Magnoliopsida > Malvales > Thymelaeaceae > Aquilaria > Aquilaria sinensis. The sequence goes on along the minus strand of SMDT01002121.1, from coordinate 456,493 downwards.
GCGTCATAATATCGGTGACGATGCGATTGAACTACCGGTGTTAAAGGCACTGTTATCTGCCGTCACCTCGATTTTGCTGTGAATTCATGGAGATAGCTTGTTGCTGATTATAGGAACTTGTTATGATATCTATCCGGGGAGCAAAAATGTAGTGAATCAGAAAACAGCAAGGGCGTCATTGATTCAGATACTGGTGATTGTGTTTAGGAGAATGGTGGCGGATTCTGCCATAATCCCGATTCAGCCAGTTGTTGTGGCTGAACTGATGGATCTAATTGAAGAATCAGATGAAGATGGATTAATGACGCAATTCGTTCAAGGGTTTATTACCAATATTATGAAGAACATTGACGGAGTTTTGAATCCAGTTACCTTAAGTAGGGTTCCTCACAATGGTGCATTTGAGACCACTACGGTTCATACCACAAATCATACGGATGTATTGGATTCATCGAATAAGGACATGTTGGATGCCCAATATTGGGAGATTAGTATGTACAAGGCTGCTCTGGAGGGGAGGCAAGGGGAATTGGTAAATGGTAAAGGTGACAGAGATGAGGATCTAGAGGCTCAGATTGGGAATAATTTGATAGGATGTGTTTTCGGCATTTAGAGTGCTATGTAAATTGTCATTACAGAGCACACCAAGGGAGGCACTTTCAGATCCCCAGTTGATGAGAGGGAAGATCATGGCTCTTGAGTTTTTGAAAATGTTGTTGGAGAATGTCGGTGCTGTTTTCAGGACAAGTGAAATGTAGATTTATGCATTTTCCTTGTTTCAGTTTGATTGATAAGAAATGAAGCTTCGTGTAGCAATTAAAATGTATAACTCTTTAGGAGCAACTAAAATGTACTTGATGGGGTTCTTAGAGGACTAGCAAATAATGTTAAACTTCTAATGATGGTACGTTTGCCTTTCTCCAGGTGATGCAGCTACATAGTACATAATGCCAAGATACAGTGGTTTTACTTGGCATCATTTTTCTAAATATCCGCGCCTAATTTGAATTCATGGTCATGGTCATACAACTTCATTGTATTATTTTGTCCTACCTTCCACCCTGAACTTAATGATTTTAGGTTGCTCACTTATTAGTTGTCTACGCCTATATTAAATTGATAAAGAAAATATTGCTACCTGCATTTGTAATTTTCAGGTGTAACATTTTCTTGTCTTCATGCACTTATCCTGTTCTATATTAAAGAAGTTCCTGAAGTTAGAATTTGGTGTCATTTATTCCATTGAATTTATAATAGGTAATTCAGGCTTTTTCATTATTGAATGCCTGTCTCTGTTGTTTTTTTTATTCTCATTTTTTAATGGAATTTGTTGCTTTATTCAAATTGAATTTTGGTTCATTTTTTTTTTCTTCTTTATTTTGGAACTTTTTAAAACTGCTAATAATTTTGCACTATTCTTTATGTTAAGCACTTTGTATGGTGGTTTAGTTACTGAGGAACACCCTGATAATATGTTGTATTTATGGGTGTATGTTACTTGTGGTGCAGGATTTTAGATGCCATTAAGCAATACTTCTACCTGTCACCGTTGAATAATAATGCCTCAACACTTATGGTTATTTTCCAGCTCTCATGCTCCATTTTTATGAGCCTAGTGTCTAGGTATTGAGCTAGATTAAAAGGAGAAATTACCGTTGGTCTTCATATGTTGGGCTTCTATGTTGGCTACCTTCAATATACTCCTTGACCAAAATGATGATAGAGTAATTCACAGCATTGTGTTTTGAAGGCTTCCATATTGTTGATGAAAAAACATAAAGATGTTTTTTTTTTACTTTCTTAGCAAACTTCACCTTGCTTCTTTTTAGATGCCATCAAGGTCTGTGTCTGGACTCCTTTTCTGTTAAACTTTAGGTCCATCTTCTGAATTGATATAACTTTCAGAATATTGTTTTATGCTAATTATAGTGTGAATATTTTATTATTATTATAAGGGCAAGTATTGAGCATTCTTTTTTTTTCTTCCTCCCCCATTTTTTAGGTTTAAAGGTGGGTTGGTGCTGATATTGTCTCTTTTCTCTACCTAAACCTATCAGGTTATTCTTTAGGCCAAGAAAAAGGACTTAGTTGAAGTACTTTTCATTGTAGAAGTTTATTAGCCGTTACTGCTGCTAATTTCAGTATATTGTACTGTTCCTTTAGACAAACAAGACAAATTTTTAAGTATTCTTAGCAAGCTCTGAGTTATTCATCAAATTGGATTTTGCATCAATATGTTCAGGCAATAGTTACATTTGCAGATGAAGGTGGCAATTACTTGCAAAAAGCTTGGGAGAATCTTTTGACATGCGTCTCATGGTTTGAGCATTGTCATTTACTGGGAGAAGGGTGCCCAAATGCCATTTTCTTTCCTTTTCTTCAAAATGAGTCATAAAAATTAAGAAAAAAAAGTCTAAGCTGGGTATTCTTCTTGTTTTGAAGAAGAAAGGATCTAATAGGATGTAACACAAAACCAAGGCTATGCTTAAAGGTTCATTGGATGGTGTAGGTATTGGAGGTAATACTTCTAGCGTACTCACATTTTAGCAGATGAACAATTTGACCTCTAATTTGAACATGTTAGAACAAGTTGGAAGTTCTAACGTGAATTATATATTTACAAGAAGCGAAAAGTTAAATACTGAGGTAATTATGTATTTTGTGAAAGCTCTCTGCAAGGTCTTAATGGAGGAGTTGCGATCTGCCATTGATCCATGGTTTTTTACCCTCATGAAGATTGTTGAAATTGCATAAGTGTGAAATTTTGGTATTTCACTGGATGTATATCATGCAAAATATTATTAGTTCTGCTAAAACAGTTCAATTTATGTGATTTATTATAGGCACTATATATTGACCAAATAAGGCTTGTCTGGTCAAGCATTTGGTATGTTCTATCTAATTTTATTGTGACAATTGGCTGTTATGAAAACCTCTCAATTGCAATTTTTGCGATGGATTCCTTATGTCAACTTTTTATGAAGTTTCTTGATCAGGAAGAGTTGCCTAATTATAATTTTCAGAATGAGTTTCAAACCATTTATCATTGTGATGTGAAAGAGTAGTACCATTGAAATCATAGAATTAATCATCAGGTGTCTTTTTCAGATGTTGTTATCTCGTGTCAACAATGCCAAGTTTAGTTGGAAAAGCATGTTCATGGTATTGCTTTTCTGAACTATCAATAATATCTTGAAATTGTTTTCAATTTACCAGCAGTGCTGTGTATTTTAGGTTAATTCTACAATTTTCAGTTTTTTACTGTAGCAACCTACGATTACCAAAAAAGCATTGACCTATTAGTCTTTAAAATAATTAAGAAAATTATTTGAGGCTACTTTCCATATATCATAGAAACTAAAATGACAACTTTTATAGATTGTGTGAATTCTCTAGTTGCATTTACCAATAGTAAACTCAACATAGATATTAGCCTCTAGGCCATTTCTTTTCTTTGCGCGACAAAACTAGCTAAAGGTGATCTTGTTTCCTTCTTCAAGTATAAGGTCAATTAAGTGTCCAGAAAAATTTCTCCATCTTTACTTCAAAAGTAAAAAAATGGAAGACAATATGATGTAGAGTTGTCTAATAAGGAAAATTGTCTCTATTTTTAGTTCCCATTATCGGCCAGTAAGAACGGTTAATGAGCCATTTTCTTTCATACCTTAAATGTTCGATTGTCCATGAATTATCAAAATCATATAATAGTTATAGTACTGTAGTATGTTGGTTCTACATAAGGTAGTAAATCTCCTATAAGGATGATTAGATTTGCCGCAAATTAAATTGGAAATACAATTATTAGCATTATTAGAAATTTCCGCTGATTCTTTGAATTAGATTGGACAATGGAGTTAGATTCATATAGTGAACCCCAAATAGTTAGGTTAAGGCTTTATTAAGTTATCGTATATTGGGTGTCCTGCAAGTGCAAAGGTTTCTTTACAACTCAATTTGCCTTATTTACCTAATGTAGGTTTGTCAGAGGTTAGCTTTGACCTTAGACTAGAAATCAATGAGAGTGCCTTACAAGTGCTGTTTCCAATATTCAACTACATTTGTCATGTCGTTGATTCGTTAGGTCAGAAAGAGTCAACTGATCAAGTTGCTGCATAGGAGACATGTACATTGGCCCTTCAACTAATATTGGATCTGTTTTTCAATTTTTATGGTATTCTTAGCCATTTCTTAAGTAAGGTGCTTACATTGCTAGTGAGCATCATAAAGCATCCTCATAAACACACTGCTGGAATTGGTATTGTTGCTTTTGTACGGTTAATGAGCAATAATGGTGACTTCTTCTTCAATGAGAAGTGGCTAGAGGTGTTTTTGTCATTAAAATAAGCAGCAAATGCTACCTTTCCTAATTTTTCTTATATTGTCAGTGGAGATGCCATGATTGTTATTCTTGAGGGTGCTTTGAATGGAGAAAACGATAAAGTATCCATTAATTCTTGTATGCCTCCTAATGCTAAAGAGAATATAAGGACAAAATATCTCTATGCTTCTTTATTTGATGCAAAGTGCAGAGCGCTTGTTCAACTTGGTTCAAGAACCTAAATACAAGATCCTCTGCTATTACGACTCGAAAATGAATCCTATCAATTTTGCCTTACGTTGTTATAGAATTTTATACTTGACAGGCCATGAAGTTATGAGGTGGCTAAAGTGGAATATCATTTCTTGGATCTTTGTTAGAAGATGCTGCAGTTTTATATAGAAATTGCATGCTCCATGCAGATTTCTAAATTATTCTCCAATAAGTAGATGAATTTGTGGATTCCTACTAGTTTTCGGAAATGGAAAGAATTGGTTGCATGGGTACCTCTTATCATGGCAACTCTTCAGGTGATTTGCAGTCTAGGGGCCCTTCATTTGAGAGAAACTTGGTTCATTTCTTTCCATTTCTATCATGATTGGCTAGTTGCGAACATACATCTAATGAGTTTCAGGTTACCCTGAGTGACATGTTTAACTCCTTAGTAGGTTCAATTTTGGTAAGATCATGTTAATCCTTAGCAAATAAATTGCTTCTTGTATTTTGTATGTATAATATGTTCTTTTTATTTATTTATTTTTTTGGGATATATAGGGGTTTTATTTCCCTAATTATCCTTTTAGGTTTCTTTCACGCTAGTTTGCTAAGCTTCATAGTTTATAATCACAGGGACAGAGTAGTTTCATCAAGTGTCATGAATTGGAGATGGTTTTAGAATGACTTGTGCTCGTAAACCTATTGTATGTTAGGAGAAATTACTTTGTTTTGGAGTCTAGACATTTTCAAGATTTACATTTTGTACAATGGTAAAAAAGTTTCAAAAATTGCTCATTTTCTAAAACATTTACTTTCCAACACTACTTAGTGGTTTTTTTTTTGTATTCCAAATCTCTAAATTAGTGTGTTTATTTTTCCAATTACCAACCAAACCATAGCACACACTGAGTTAGTGAACGGCTTAATAGGGATGGCAAGATTTACTCTTTAGAACTTCGCGAGTTACTGTAGAAACTCGGGTATGAAAAGTTAGCCTTTAGGAGCCTCCGTAGATGGTGGAGGCAATGGATTCAAAGGAGATTGGGTCAATGACAATGGATTTGGCGGAGTTCATGGAAATGATGAGATGCCTGCCCAGAGAAAAAAAAGGTGATACAGCAGCGAATGCATTTGGCATTTATGATGCAGATAGGAAGCGATTGATCTCGGGGGAGGATTTGCGTTCGATTCTGACTAGATTTAGTCTAAAAAATTACACCTTTGAGCACCGCCGGTAGATGATAAAAGGCGTGGACTGAGACAACAATTCATTTGTGAATTTGGATGAGTTTTGATTCTTGGTCATGACAAATTGACTAGTACTAGTAATTCTTATGGTACTTAATTGGCTCTTCCAATGAAACACATTAGATAGTTTATTGTGCACCTACGTTCAATTAGACATATCCTTTTATTATCTACCAATTGGAGCTTCAATTTTTGTGCAATTTTCAATTAAGGACCTGAGTGTTAGAACTTGCAGATTTTTTACCAAACTTCTTATGACTTTGATAATAAAATGGCCAAATAATATAAAACACGAACAATTGATGAACAATTTGCAAAGATAATATCAAACATGAACAATTGAAAACATATAAAGCTTTAAATAATGATATAAACTGGAAATGCACACATATAATTGATAGACTTAAAATATAAACTTACAGCAAACTAGTGAATACTAGTTTATACACACCACATGTAGAAGATGAACAAAAAGACTATTATAATAAGGTATTGTTGAAGTGATGATGGTTGTGGGAGCTCCACACAATCTGGGCAAGTCAGGCTGGTGCACTTCATCCCGATGGATAAGGTTTTATGTGTCATTCTTTTATTTGTTTGTACACTAGTCCAACCATATGTTAGTATGTGTCAATCAAATCATGTATTGATTTGTTTGTCTTCCTCTTCCCTTAATCTATCTTTATTGATTTATAGGTACCTATGAATGTCAAGATTGCTCAGAATATTATTTATTAAAAGTCTTTTTCATGACATGATATTCGAGACACGAAGATGTAAGGTTTATAATTAAGCCAATTTTATTGTGGGAAAATTACAAAAACCTCCCTGTGATTTGGTTTAACCTACATTTTGCCCTCTCTATTTTCAAAAACCTACAATTTACCCCTTATTTCCTTTATAGTGTCCGATAACAACTTCTAAAACCCTAATTTAAACTATCTGATAATCATGTATCAGTAATTTCAAGATTTTTGATATTTCACAGCCAAATGATATTTAAAAAATACTGATATGTATTTATATGGGGAAAATATATTTACATAAAAAAAACTGATAATTTAAAAATTTTATTAACTATAAGAAAATATTAAAATTATTGAAAAATGACTATTTTACAGTTTAAATATAGTTTTAGAAATTGTTATCTGATAGTGTAAAAAGCACAAAGGGTAAAGGTAGGTTAGAAAGGGCAAATTGTAGGTTATGGCATACCTCGGAGGATAATTGTAATTTCCCTTTTTATCTCCAATACCTCATTCATATATTTATTTTATGGATAACTTATGAATTATAATTAATAAAAGGAATGACCTTCCATAAAAATAAATAAATACACAATTGGTGTGTATGCAGTAACAAACTCTCACATACACACACACGTATGTATGCATGTACGCATGTATATGAGGGTCCTTTTTTTGAAATATGTTAATAAGATATATATAATTTAACAATTAAACCCTTTGAATTTTTTGGTGGACTCTCATAATTTTTATAATATCTTTTCAAGAAAAAAAATCTGTCTCTCTTATCTCAAGAAAGATAAAACAGGTGTAGTCTCTTCTCTACACTGATAATTATAATAATGACAAAGGTTCAATATTGGCTCCTAAAGTTTCTTAAATTTTTCTGTCTAGGTCTTGAACCTATTTTTTCTACAACTCTATTCTCTTAAAACATATGGAAAAATTAAGGAGTTAGTAGAGCACAAGATTAAGTTAATGAGCCTTATGAGAAGAAACGGTTATAAGTTTAAGGACTAAACAATGACTTTTGTCTTTTATATTCTATCCAATATGCCCATCTTCTTTATATTTTATATTTTCTAACTCACATTTAAGTTGTTCATTTAACAGCAGAAAAAATAGATTCTAAATCAGAACAATTTTTTTTTTATTTTTTTTGCGAAACACATTTTTTCCATCATTATATTATGAAAGCAAATTTATAAGTTTCATTGGATTTTTTTGTTTTTTTTTGTGAAATCATGGATGCGCCGTGCCATAGCTGGCAGGGTGTGGAGTTGCCGGGTGGAGAGAATGAGTTCCGCTTGTTGTTGGTGTTCTTGGTGAGTGGTGAAACCCACACGCAGCGGTTTCAGATTCAACATACAGCAGCATCGTGCACGCTGCAGTCAAATGTGTCCCTTTTTTCTTGTCTCTTTCTTTCGCTAGCTACCTAGGTACTGTACATGTTTATATATTTATATATATTAGATGCTACTCCGGCATTTGCATGCATCCCCTGATTAAACCCATTAATTCTTCTCATGATACATAAGATTAGAAAATGCATACATACACACATATGGAGATAGGAAATCAATGGTAACGAAGATCATGAATTTGACCAAGATCTCACAATTAAAGTCTCATCTTTAATTGTTACCAAGGTTTTAAATATCATTACTCATTAGATATATTGCACCCCAAATTTTTAAGATATACCACATTATATACCGCACTACATGCCGTTACCATTTTTTATAAAAAAAATAATAAATGTTAGAATGTCATTTTAAGATGACATAAATTCAATAATTTTTTTTACACATTTTACATGTATTTTAATTTTTCTCATCATAATTTGTCAAATACAAATAAAATATATATGATAGAATATATTTTTTTAATAAAAAATATAAAAATGTTATGTATAGAGAAAAATAAATAATACACATAAAGAAACTAATTTATTGATATAAGAGACAAAAATAATACTTTAATAATAACAATATATTTTCTAATATCACGTTGAACTCCTAAGTGTCTCAAAGTAAATATTAAATTTTTATGTTAACCAAGAAAAGTAACAAAAAGAATGACGGTAAATATTTATTTTATGATATGTGTATTAATTATATTTTAATATTTTATATATTTTGATTTTTTGATGTAAAATGACAAAAAAAAATATCTCACACATATCAGTGAAAAATAAAATTCCACGGTACATACCTCGTGGTATTTTTAGTATACTGAAATTTTTGGACAAAATGTACATAAAAAGTGAGTGGTATGTGAAATACTGTAAAATATCTTGGTATACTACGAGATAAAATGACAAAGTATGAAAATATTTATATCGCATATTGCTTACCCATGGTAAGCGGTATACTGCAGTATACCGTGGTATTTAATTCCATTATTATTGCAAAAGAACTGTTGAATTAAGAAAGAAAATTTGCCTTGGTGATCGAGGTAGTTATGTGTTTTTAGGTGATTAATGCTAGCATTTGCCCCTTGAACTATCAAACATCTGTGCTAATCTGACAACGTGAGAAACTACTACTACTACAAGATGTCATGGTACATATTTCTTGAGAGGGACATACAAATCTCACACATCCATCAAATGTCTTCTACCTACCAAAATTGCAAAGAATCCACCTGAATAGGTAAAAGAGATCCATGTAAGGAGTTGAGAATGTTGGAATCGAGTATAAAGACTTAGTGTTGAATTTTTAAGGTTCAAGTAGTGGGGGTTATGAAGTGGGTGCGAGGAATCTTTATTCAAGGGTTCAATTTGGGGTTTTAAGAAGTGGGTGCAAGGGGTTTTGGGAGATTAGGGGGTTGTGATTCATTTTGTCTAGCATCTAGCTAGCCGAAGGTTGTAATGTGTATTTCCTTTAATAAAATTTCTTTGTTTGCCATTCAAAAGAAAAAACAAAAGGTAGAAGAGATACCATCCATATTCCCAAAAGGGGGTATTATGTGACTTTAGCAAAACCTTATAAGAAAATATCAATACGCCTTGGGTATAGGTGATCAACAAAAAAAATGAGATCATCATGACGTGTCTATGACAAAACAAACTATATATCAAACCATCGTTATTTTTAGCTAATAAGTTAGTCGATTCAAAGTGAAGGTTAGGACCTCAAGGACCAAATGCAACTGGTCCAGAAGAACACTAACCTTGACTAGCACCAGTGTTAGAATCTTCCGTTCTCCCAAATGAGCAATTATGTCTTGCAAGCTCTCTAAGACGTTCCAAAAAAACAAACACATCTCCCTAATCTTTATCTAGTAGGCTAAATATCCTTTCCTAAAATACTTGCACCCGATGTTCATGAATACCCAAAAAAAAAGTGAAACTCAGCTTTATTCTCTAAAACTATTTAAATGAATATAAGAAAATGGTGTATATGCTATATAGAGGTGAGGGGCAAGGGGATATTCTGGTAGCGGTTGCGCTCTGAAATCTACACATACTGACACGAGGGGGAGAGTGCCGGTTCCGGTGTGCACGTGCGCGTGAGTTGGCACCCCTGGCACGCTGTATCACCACTTTACGACAAAATTATCCAACGCTTCCCACGCCCCGTTGCTAAAGTTATTAATATTTTCATTCCTCATATTTTACGGAAAAAGCTATACACACACACACACATTTTATAGAATAATGTGAATTTTCCAAAATTTTAAAGAATCCTACAGTTATATGACGGCTTAGATAAGTCCATTAACATGACCGGCCATCGGATCCTTTTGGTTCAATATTTGCAAAAGACTTACAAAAATAAAATTATAAAGTTCAATTTGACAAATATCTATACGCAATTTTACTTCAATTATTACTTGTCACATAAATTTTGTATAATTAATTATATATATTTCTTTATAGCTTTAGCCAGTGCAGCGGATACAATGCGCATGCGCAATTGCACACACCACACAAAATTACTAATTTGCCCTTTCCTTACTTAGGTAATTTCCTTCATGTCGCTCAATCGAATTGCGTCTTCGTCTTCGTCTTCGTCTTCAGGAGATCGCAAAAGCTTTACCTTCTCCGGCACATAGCCGGTGCCTCCAATGTCTTTGACAACGAGCCATCACCCTAGAGAAGCCACCAGATCTAAATATTTGTTGCTATAGCGGAGCCGAAGTAAGGGAATCGACTGTGACTTGGCGGAGCGACGGTAGTGTCAAAGGCCGACTACTCTAGCAATGATCTGTTTGACTAAACACATTGTGATGCTGTTATTCTCACACCCGCTGACGATGCGATGATGGAAGAGATCAAAGCGCGAAGAGAAGAGAGAAGATCCAAGAGCGCGAACATCGGAGCACCGAAGAAGCAGTCGCCGGCCAAGAGAATAGAGATTGGAGCGCGAAGATCTTGGAGGGGCGAGCAACAAACGAAGATCCAGGAGCAGCATACGAAGAAGGCCTTAGAATAGCCTTAGCCAGTGCTGGCCTTAGAAAACCACTTAGAAAGTACTATATTTCTGGAACAAATTTATTGCTCACGTGGAGGGCCGAGGGTGGAAGGTGTATGTTTTTTTTTAAATCAAGGGAGTAAAACTTATTTTTACGCTAACCTTAGGGATTTTTTAAATTTACCTATTCTTTAGTCAATTTTAGAAGGAATCCATGACATATTAAGGACCCCAATTTAGAAATTTGTGAACATAATTGTCCTGAGGTTTAAAAAGTTTGAAGAACTTGAGAGGAAAAAATCTCAAGTTAAGAACCTATATGTACTAAATAATGACATATATGTCCAAGGGTTATTAAAAGGTTAGTGCTGGGAGTGGCCCAAGTGTCCCAACTATGGGGGCAACGCCTGGTTTTAGCATTACTCTTATTTTATTCCAAAGCATGGAAAAATATACACTTTTTGTTTTTGTGTGGCTGAAATTACATATTACATTGTATCATATCAAAATGGTAAAATTCACTTGTAGTCCCTAACATTTTCACGTTATCCTAAAAATGTCCCTGACATTCATTTTGTCTTCTTAAAGTCTGGGTAAAATCCAAATTTGATCCCTTGACTATTCAATTTGTCCTAAAATAGTCCACTAACTCTAACAATGAATATCAAGGTCCCCTAATTCAAGCATTGCGTCCAATTTGAATTCCATCCATTATTTTGGGCATTATTTATGATGAAAAATGCATATGTAGTACTTAATACCTCCTGCTTACATGGCATTTTCCTAGGCTAGAATAATAAATCTTAGGCTAGAATTGACAAAAATTAAAATTTTAAGGACCTAAATGGTTAATTAACCCAATCTTCCCTAATCTTTTCCCCTCAACGAGCACCACCACATCTATTACCTCACTGCCACCCCGCCGCCACTAACTATCCTTTCCAGTTTGATTACTGCTATCGACCTCCTCTACAATTGCTTCCTTCCATTTTTTTATCGGCCCTCCTTCACACCTCTCTCCATTGTGCCCCTCCTCCCACCATCTCCATCTACTATTCCAGGCAACAAAAAGATCATGAAGAATTTGACAAAGAAGGATTTGAGTGGTGTTATTTGGGTTTTCACTCAATTGAAAGATTGTGAAGGATTCAAAGAATATCGTGCTCCATTGACTGCTCCGGGGAAGGATTCTAAAAAGAAGATTTCAAGAAAGATTTAAGAGGGTGATTTGAGCAGAGGAGCAGATTTCGAGCAGCAATTCAAGTACAATTATAGTGGAGGAGAAGATTTTGAGTAGCAATTTGAGTGAATGAGAAAATTTCAAGTAGTTGCTAGGCTTGCTTTGGTAGAGGAGAAGCATCATTGCACCAAAAAAAAGGGAAAAAGCTAATCGAAACTCATCAGAATTGGGGAAAATGATGAAATTTGGGTTATTTGTGTTTTAAGTCCTTAATATTATTGTTTGTGTCAATTCAGGTCTAAATTTTTATTTCTGTATAATATGATCATCCAGTTTTACTTAAAGAAAAAGTCATGTGAATGTATGCATGTCACGTAGGCAAATTTCATCTAAACGAACACCTGAATTGATGGTAATGACGAAATTAGGATACGCTAAATAAGTTAAAGACTCCAATAGGCACTTTAAGAGTTAGTGATACCATTTTAGGACAAACCGAATAATTAAATGACCAAATTTGAATTTTACCCCTTAAAGTTTTGGCCTTCCTATTTTTGTCTCAATTGTTGTTCTTCCATCAATTTTATAGTTAAAGTTAATGAAATTTCTGGCTAAATTCAAATTTTAATATCTACATCTTCTTCCTTCCACTCAAAGTACCCTTAACTTGTAAATTTAGGGTAAGATCTAAATTTAGTCCCCTAACTTTAAGGATCGTCTTAATGTGACCCCTTAACTTAAAAAATGACTATTAAAGTCCCTTAACTAATCTCACTTGTCTTATTCTGGTCCTTGTCGTCAGTTCAAGTGTTAGTTCGGATGGAAATTGACTATTTGACACCCCAGCTATGACAACAGCCAATATGTGACAAAACTGGAAAAATCATAAATCTCAGGGTAGATTTGACACAAATAAATAATTTTAGGGACTTAAAAAATTAATAACCCTAATTTTATTCTTTTCCCAAACTCTTACGATTTGCCGCCTCTCTCAACTGTCTTCTCTCAATTTGCTCGTCTCCTTCCACCCTTGCCTCTCTTAGCCGTCTTCCCCCAATTCGCTCCTCTTCTTCCACCCTTGCCCTCTCTCAGCCATCTTCTCTCAATTCGCTCCTCTCCTTCCACCCTCACTTCCTCATTTCTCCCCTCATCCGTGCTCTCTGCTTTCCTCAGCCCCTCCAGTCTGACAGCCCTCTCTACTTTCCTCACCCTTCCACAGGTTGGGTTGCCATTGAACACTGTTGTTAGATGTTGGTCTCAGAAAATCTCTGCATTTTATGGGCAATAATGGAAGGAAAATGGGAAATAATTTTGAGAAAAAACAAGTAATTTTATTGATGGGTAAAATTGAACAATAATGGGGAACCTTCATCACGAATTTCTGTGGGCAGAGAGGAAGAGCCGCTGCCGCCAGCAAGATCTACCGGACGCACGAATATTTCGGTGACGAGGACTTGGAGTCACCTCCAGCTTTATGGTTCTGGCCGCCATCAGTCCATGTTGTTGAAACAACACGGAAAAAAGTGAATTGGCATGGGGCTATCGAGAAATCGAGGGAAGGAAAAGATGGGCCATCGCCCGAGGTAGCGATGAATGGGTAGTGGGGCGGGAGTTCGGGTTAGGGGATTGTGAATTAAGGGTATGAAGTTGGGGATTCGAATCGAGACGGGAACGCAATAGGCGGAGGGAGGAGAATGGGGCGCCAGAAGAGCTGGGGAGTCAGAGGGCGGAGGATGGGGCAGCGGACGAGCTGGGGAGTCAGAAGGAGAAAGGATGGAGCGGCGGAGGAGCTAGCAAGTCGGAGCGGCTGGCTAGTCGGAGGGAGGAGGGAGGAAGGAGGAGGATGGGGTGGTGAGTCGGAGCGGAGTCGGAGAAAAGTGCATTATTTTTCTTTTCTTTTTTTTTCTGGGAAGATGGAATAAATGATGGGAGAGAGTGTGTTAGATTTACACGTTAATCGTAATTTGAGTGAGGGGAAGAAGATGTTGTGATTAAATTTGGAAATTTTCCCGAAATTCCGTCCAATATTTAACTATAAAATTAGTGGAAGGATTGCGATTAACTGGGACAAAGATCGGGAAGCTAGGGACCTTAAGATAACAAAGTAAATGTTAGGGACCAGTTTAAGACAACATAAAAAGGTTAGGTACTATAAATGAATTTTACCCATCTTGAAACTTAAAATTTGCCTCTTTTTCTAACACTCTACCCAAGTTCAAATAACTTGCAATTGTTCCAAATCCTTTATATACGTATGGATCCATAGCGTACTAATTTATCTCAGATAACAATATGCTCTTCTAGTTAAAAAAGAATATTAAATTTCAATATCCGGCCTTTGTACATCGATTTCGATTTGACATGTACGATTATAATCAAGAGTAAATATAGCTTCAAATAGTTTGCTAATCAATGCAAAAAATAATCTTATCATCTAACCTAAAAGGTGGTTTTGCATACCCTTACCATAATAATTTATCGCTTTTCAAACCTTTTGTATCTGAAAATATGTGAATGTTGCTTATATATTAATAGGCAAATGTGTCAAATTTACCACTAATATTTAGGGTTGAGCCCATATTTGCCATCAGAATTTTTTTGGGCCTAATATCCTATTAATGTTTTAAAATTAACTCAAATTAACCATTGATCGTTAAAGCAACAAGATTTGAATTTTTAAGATGATAATTTTAATTTTAAGTACATTAAGTAATTTATCTTTTTTTCTTTAACAAATCCTCCACTGTGCCCGCTGTGCACAACACCTTCGCCACAAAGGCAGGAATTGCGAGCATGTCGTTACTGACATAATTTCAGTAAACTTTCACAGTATCCTCTAGTCTGGTGAGGCTTGGGGGAACGGGTTCACCTTCTCCTAGTGTATAGAAATTTGCTCCCGTACTGAACCCGAGTCCAAATCCAAGGACTTAGGTTCTACTAGAGCCGAGGATTGGTTGTTGGAAGCTTCTCAATAGCCACTTATGAGAATGTCTAGAAGGCAAGTTCAAGTACGTCTTCTCAGTTCATCAATTCTGCTACAGCCAAAGTCGATTGAACAGTTGGTGAGGTAGAGAGCGTGGTGCGGGTTTTGGAGACGATAGGTGTTGGTGCCACCCACTCCCCAATTTCTCTTCCTTAACCTTATGATATCTTGTATTGTATTGTATTCTAAGTGCAAAAAAAAAAAATTACTTAAAGTCCTTAAAACTTATTAAATATTACATTATCACCTTGAAATTATATACTTGCAACTTTTAACGATCAGTGACAAATTTGAGCCCATTTTAAAACATTAGTGGTAGATTAAGCTAAAAAAAATAAACCTATAGTAGCACATATATATGAGTTCAGAACTAAATATTAGTGAAAAATTTGCGACTTTTGCCTATATTAATACTTCCTTCATCTCATATTTTGTGCTTCATTTTTTACTTAAGTTTGATTTAAATTTTATTTATATTATATTTTAAAAAATTAGAAACCATAAGTCTTTACTATCATTTATATATAAAACTCAAATTTATAAACTAAAATATTGAAGATAAAAAATTACTGATTAATTAATGTGGATAATGAATGGTGCAAAGAACTTATGATAAAGGGAAAATATATAATTCAAATTTACCCATATTATTATAACACATTCAATGGTGCAAGTATTGATTAATAATTAATTAACCATTTTGTTGTTTGATAAAGTGCAATCCTGAAGAAATTAACGTAATTAATAGTCTTATTATGAGACACAATGTTCAAAACTTCTGCGCAAAGGTGAAAAGGTATAAACATTATGAGTAGAGGGATAACTTTTAAATAATATAATAAATTTCCTAAAATTTTATAAAATCGTATATGTTGTAGTATGATTTATTTTATGAAAAAGTAATGGGGCTATAGTTTTTTTTTTCATCCATTCATAAACTGATATCTAAAACTTAGTAATGTTTTTTACTAACGTAATCAGAACAAAAATTACTTCCGATCCGAAGGAATTGAAGAAAGCTACATACCCACAACTTATTTATCAAATAAAAATAGGGCAAGGTATACATTTCCTGACGTTTGAGGTTTACCATAAGAGTACTGATTGCATGCGCCTGGCTTATGTCATAAGCCTACCTTCTACTATATAACTATTGTCACTTCAACCCCTACCTATTAGAAACTAACATTCGGCAGACGCGCTACAATTTCTATGAAATTACGAGCGTGCCACCGCGTCCAAATCTCTCGAAATTACATCTCATGCCATCCAATAAATATCTGAGCACGAAATCCGATACATTTCAACTTCTCCGAGAAGCTTCTATTCTGTTGTCGACGAATCCTTGCATACTATTCCATTCAGCCACTAAACTCGGTTTTCCGTTGAAACACCGGACAAAATCTCTGCCCTAGCCGCTAAACTTCCGTCGTGAAAAAACAAGCCGACGATAAACAACAATGAAGACATCGCAGGAAGAAGAAACCCTTAGTGAACAACTGTAAGTACATCTAACCTGTTGCATCTTCCATTGTTTGTCGTTCTTTCACACCATAAACGTATTTAATCCCTGCAGAAAGTCGATAATCAGAGCGACAAAAAAGAGAAAAGCTTCTGAACAAGGGAAACAAGAAAAACAAAAGAAAATCAGACCGGCTGCAAAAGACGAACTACAAGAATCTACGAGGAGTAAAAAAATTGGAAAGAAGTCAAAAGAAATCAAGAATCAAAGGTATCTCTCTTTTTTGTTCTTTTAACGGTATCCGTATGTTCCTCTATGTTCTTCAAATGTGAATGTGTTTGTTCTTTTGAGGAGGTTTGTGCGTCTTAGGTCTCGTGTTTTCTTAAAGTGCCTGTTTGTTCTTTTGTATGTTTGTTCTGTTAGAAGTGCCTGTTTGTTCCATTAGAAGCCATTGTTGGTTCTTTTGTTCTTACAGCAGCCCTGTTTGGTCTTTTGTGTGTTTGTTCTTTTAGAAGTGCCTGTTTGTTCCTTTAGAAGGCATTGTTGGTTCTTTTGTGCTTACAACTGGCCTGTTTGTTCCTTTAGAAGGCATTGTTGGTTCTTTTGTGCTTACAACAGGCCTGTTTGTTCTTTTGTGTGTTTGTTCTTTTAGAAGTGCCTGTTTGTTCCTTTAGAAGGCATTGTTGGTTCTTTTGTGCTTACAACTGGCCTGTTTGTTCTTTTGTGTGTTTGTTCTTTTAGAAGTGCCTGTTTGTTCCTTTAGAAGCATTGTTGGTTCTTTTGTGCTTACAACAGGCCTGTTTGTTCTTTTGTGTGTTTGTTCTTTTAGAACTGCCTGTTTGTTCCTTTAGAAGGCATTGTTGGTTCTTTTGTGCTTACAACAGGTCTGTTTGTTCCTTTAGAAGGCATTGTTGGTTCTTATGTGCTTACAACTGGCATGTTTGTTCTTTTAGAACTGCCTGTTTGTTCCTTTAGAAGCATTGTTGGTTCTTTTGTGCTTACAACAGGCCTGTTTGTTCTTTTGTGTGTTTGTTCTTTTAGAACTGCCTGTTTGTTCCTTTAGAAGGCATTGCTGGTTCTTTTGTGCTTACAACTGGCCTGTTTGTTCCTTTGTTTGTTTGTTCTTTTAGAAGTGCCTGTTTGTTCCTTTAGAAGGTATTGTTGGTTCTTTTGTACTCAAGTGTTTGTTCTTTTTTTTTCATTGTTTGCAGGTCATCTGTTACACCCAGGTGCTCTGCATTGCAAGTTCATGAGCTTATGCAAATAATATCAAACAACCCTGAGCAGAAAAATGCTGTTGTGGAGCTTGGGTTTGAAAAGCTTTTCCATCTTCCCGGGATCACTATTAAGCAGGAGCTGATGACATTTTTAATCTCCGCCTTTGACTGCAACTCTTCGAGTCTATGTATTCCAAACAAGAGGGAGATTGAGATTGACGCTGCTGATGCCCATGTATTATTTGGGATACCCTTTGGGCGGATCACTGTGCCAACATATGACATGTTCTTCAAACCAAAATCTGATCGAGCCCCCTTATTTGCTTCTTGGGCGCAGCAATTTGGTGACAAATCCCCACACCCGAGGCAACTAAGGGAAGCAATTCTTCAGGACATTGAGGGAGGGGACAATTTCAAGAGGAACTTTATTGTCTTTGTTGTTACACATTTGATTGCTTCAACAGCAAAAGCAAATGACTGCACATGGAAAGTTGTGAAAGCAACAGAGGATTTGTCATTTGTCAAGAATATGAACTGGGCTCAGTACTTGATTGATTCTCTTGTTTCATCAATAGAAAAATACAAACAGAAAAGTTCAATGGCCAACATTGGTGGATGCACCCTTCTCCTTCAGAGCATATACAACAGGCAAAAAGAACAAAGTCTAACACATAAAAGAACATACGCATTTTTAAAAGAACAAACTCTGTAGCATAAAAGAACAAAGTCTAACACATAAAAGAACATATACATTTTTAAAAGAACAAACTATGTAGCATAAAAGAACAACGTCTAAAGCACAAAGGTACAAACACTTATGTAGAAAAGAACAAAGTCTAACACATAAAAGAATATATGCATTGTTAAAAGAACAAACTCTGCAGCATAAAAGAACAAAGTCTAACACATAAAAGAACATATGCATTTTTAAAAGAACAAACTATGTAGCATAAAAGAACAAGGTCTAAAGCACAAAGGTACAAACAGTTATGTAGAAAGGTACAAACACTAATGAAGTAAAGAACATAAAAGCCCAAAACATCAGTTCCGTAAAGACAACACTGTTTAAAATAGAAATGAACAAACAGTATTATTAGAAACAACAAACAGTATTCTTAAAAAGAACATATACTAATATAAAAAAGAACATGTACCTTCAACATGAATACCTCATGAAATCGCCAGAGAATTGGACAATGCACCCAAATTAGATCCCTCAACAGCTGATATCAAAGACCGAACATCTAATCCACAACCTAAATCACCAAAAACTAAGGCAAAAGGAACTAAGCCAAACATTAAAAAAATAAATCTAACATGAAAAGGCAATCCAAATGTGAGCTACAGAAACGAAACACAAATAAATATCAAGAACTCGTTCGTACCTAAGTTAACAGAGCAAATAACGTCGGACGACGGAGCAAGAGAAACATTCAGATCTAGATCCATTACCGACAACAAGCAAACACCTCCATCAAAACAAGAGTTCCGAAACTTGTCCTTCAACGGCACAAAAAAAGAAACTAAGATCGAAATCCACACCGAAGAATGATCGACGCAACCAGAAACTTGCAAGACAAAGCTAGATGAAGAAACGGAGTAGAAGGAGAAGCAGAGCAACTAATCCACACCGAAGAACGATCGATGGAACCCGAAACTCGCAAGACAAAGCTAGAGAAGAAACGGAGTAGAAGAAGAAGCAGAGCAACTAACTCTCAAGAAACGACAAAAAAAAACAAAAAAAGAGGAAATAGGTCATAATGGCACGGATGTAATTAAGCGAGCCGAATGTCAAATGGCACGGATGTAAATAAGATGCGCCTGGCGCACACAATAATTGGCCTTACCATAAATAATTATACTTTCACCGCCAAGTTCCTAAATTTTCTCTTAGCCTCCCCAAATAGAATAAAAAATGGCAATATCATCAGAAAAAACAGATTTCTTGCATTTACATATAATAAAAAATGATAATTAAAACTGTTTATCAAATATTCAATAATTAACTGTTAGATAGTTTAAATTTATTAAAAGTTATTTTTAAATAGTTTAAATTAGAATTTTTAAAGCTAACATATTAGACAATTAATAAAAATAATGATAAGCGTATATTCCTGAACTTGAAAAATCATACTATTAGTAAATCTGGGGCAATAGTGTAGTTCACTTGAACACCACTATCTTTGTCCTACATTCTTTGTTATAATTAATTTTTTTTTGTATCAAATCTTTATAATATTTTAATATTATTCTATTATATTAGACTATTATTTTAATATTTATTTTTTATTTTTCTTAAGTTATATATAAAAAGTGGAGTATAAATATGTATAGATAATACACTAACTTTCTCATCTTCCTTAATTCCCGCATCAACCTCACATGTACGTCAAAACACATGGGACCGGACCGAGTAAAGTAGCACATAAAACGCTTAACATTCATTCACATTGGTGGCGATTACAAAATGGAATTGGTGGGTGACAAGATGTTACGTACAATTATGCCATGAATTAGTAGAACTTTTAGTAACAAAAAACGTAATTTCATCAATTGATTCTGCTATTACCTATGTAATAATTAGCCAATCATTGGCATTAGTTAGATAATGCAACTTGCTAACTTTACCCCTCCACCCTAAAATAATTATTAACAAAAAAATTTGCGGTTTAAGAAAATTACAATAAAAATAAAATTTAGTATTATACCAATGGAAAAAATAACTATTTTTTTCTTCAACCCAAATTAGCCTCTATTTTTTTAGCTTTAATACTACTCATGTTTCTAATTGGTCAAATTTACCAGTCCGTTAAATCGCAAGAATATTTATGCGTGAAATAAGTATTTCCTATAAAAAAAAAACTCTGCATAATACTGTTCTAATCGAGATGGTAAATATATTGGGGAAATGCTAGAGATTTAAAGCTAGTTGAATGTGTTAGAATTTGGGAAGAAAATCGGACAATCGTACAAATATTAATTACCATGCATAAATAAATGAAATATTACTTTCATCTCATATTGTTTGCTCCATTTTACTTTTTTAAATTTATTTATGTCATTATTTTCTGATTTTATTAAAAATTATATTTAAAAACTAAAAGAATCATAGTTTTCAAATATAATTTTTTTAAATTTATATCAAAGAATAATATAATTAAGTTTAAGTCAAAGTTAAGTAAAAAACTAAAATAAAGCAAACAGTATGAGATGAAGGGAGTACATTCCAAAAGTGATCCGTTAATGTTACGTACAATTTAATGCTGAATTAACCACTGCATTTAAAAAAAATTGCCAATTTCCAGAGGCATAGGGAATGGGGGGGGTTAAGGGATGTCCGTCCCTCCCCTCTCCCCCCAAATTCTTGCAAATTATGTAAATTACCCATATATATGTATATACAAAGATAAAGTTCAAGAAATCTCATTATTTGTACGGTGGCCACATAATCTTTTAACATTTAAAAAAAAAAGTTTGCCTCCATAACTTAAAATCTTGACTTTACCTCAGCTAATTTGGTCAATTTAAAAACATGAATAGTGTATTTAAGCTTAAAAAAACAACCAAAGCCATAAATATTGATGATTTTTTTATGATTTTTGCCAATATCAATCTTACCCTAAATTATATATATGTGTGTGTGTGTTCTAAGTTCTCCAATATGAGCATGTAAAATTACAATAGTCAAAGTATTGAATTAAATTTTCTAATTATAGAAGTGGATACTTAAAATGAGACAAGTTACAAGTAAACGTGTCGATAATTACGTTGAAACTGATGAGTAAATCATTGATCATTATAACCGCTTTATACATTTCCTACGAAATATGCTAGTAGTACGTACAAAAGTTCTTGAAAAATGAAATTAGCGTGTGGAAGTTTTGGGAAGATCGATTACTGCATTGCTTATCTTTTTTCTCGTTAATGAGAATTTATTATCTGGATTCACTAACAAAATTCTGTCTTGGTACATTAAATATTTAAACTATGTAAGGTTAATTTTAGATCGGATCCCAACAATTCTGTAACCCATGCTACCCGACTAGGTACATTAAATCTTTAGTGTAGCAAAAAGATAAAGATCAACTTGTATAAAGATTGAGCAACTTATAATTAAGCCCATTATATATTAGATAAGTTTAATTTGATCCCATTCGGAAAAAAAACTAACATCATTAAAATGTGGGGAATCTTTAAATATATATATATACTTTCTCCATCCTAGATCATATAAGTCATTTTCTATTTGGGGATATCCCACAATAATGAACCATTTTTTTAATGAAAAAACCAATAAATTATCACTCAATTCTTTATTGTCCTAAAACAAGTTGATGTTTGATTTTCAATAAATGCTTATGGAGATAAATCTTTTTATTTTTCACTAAGTTAATTCTACGACTTATCGATTTACTAAAAAAATCTTAAAATGTTTAAGCCGTCAATCCTTGTTAGTTCTAAAACTCTTGATTTTGTCATATAACAGACGAAATGCTCACGTGACTATAAACGATGTTCTCTTTCTAAACACATTAACAAAAAAAGTTTTAGGGCTTATTTTACAAATTGAAGAATTTTAGGATTAATTTGGTAAAATTTGAAAAGCTTGAATCTCATTGATGAGGAGAAAAAGTGATTCTTGGTGGTTATTTTTTCAGAAGAACGAATAAGGATTGGGGATCTAGTCATATCAGACGATCAGAACTATGTGAGAAAGAAAGAAACTATAAATAAAAAATTAAGATATTAATAATAAGATCGATACCTGAGCACCAGCCAGTGGTTAGGGCATTTTAGTTGGCACTAGCTCTTCAACCAACAATTTTGTTGCTTTATTATTCTTATTTTGATTTGTTATTTATATTTTTCGCATTTCTTCCCAAGAATTGCATCATTATAAAAATTTTAAAATGAATTTCTTTCATGTTATTGGCTGTTTTTAGGGGGGAAAAAGAATTTAATATTAAATTATGCCCAAGTTTTGTGATACTTTTTTTCCTGACAATGTTCAAACACTTGGATTACTTCTAAAAATTTGATCCACACATATTGCCAAAATATAGCAATAAATTATGCAATTTGATTAGACCAATTTCAGAACAACCTTCAAAGTTCTTTCTTTTTTCATAGTTATGAACATCCCATATGACTAGATTTCCAATCCCTATTCCCTATAATCAAAAGACAACCATAGAGAATTGGTTTTCCGTGTTATTGATGATATTTAAACTTTTCAAGTTTTACTAAATTAATCCTAAAATTTATCGATTTGTCAAAAAAGTCCTAAAACCTTAAAACCATCAGCCTTGTTGGTGCTCTTTTTTGTTGACATGTTTAGAAAGAAAATGCTGTCACATGACGCTGCCACATGCGCATCCCATCTTCTAGATGGCAAAATCAAGACTTTTAGTACTAACATGATTGATAGCTTAAACATTTTAGGATTTCTTTAACAAATTAAGTTGTCTTAAGATTAAAGTGATAAAACATGAAAAATTTTAAGACTGAAAATGCTCTTTTACCATTTGATAGTACTTATTTAGATGCTATGATTTTTTTATGAATTTTTCTTTCTTTAGACATTAAAAAGGAAAATTTGATAAAATTTTAATAAAATAATAAAAATCATGTTCTCAATGGATTATTATACCTATGTAAAATTCACTTTTAAATTAAATTAATTTCACAAAAAGATACAAAAATAAAAATTAGTTATTTTAGATTAAGTTGATTAGCTAGAATGAATTGGGTCTTAGGATTATTACTTATGTAACCAATAAGCCCTTAATTTGACCGCAGAAAGATGACTAGCGATAAGGAGGAGTTGGGACATAACTTTAGTTAGTGACGGAGCTTGGAATAGAATTCTAGGAGGAGCTTGGTATATCTCCTCTAATTTTAATTTGATGGGGCAAATCTTATAGCAATAATAGCATATTCTATAATAGTAAAGAGAGCAAATTTGTCATTAAGGTTTATCAAGGAGAGTAATTTTGTCATTGAATGTTTTTTGCCGATAAATTTTCCATTAATATTTTCATTATGGGTAATTTTACCACTAGGCATTAAATAGTAAGAATCTTCTATTTGTTTAGAAAATATTTCATGACAACTCTTAAACTAGTATATAAAAGTTTTGTTTTTAACCTTAAGCTACTTAAATCTTTTATAACACCCAAATAAGTAAAAACCTTAGATTTGACTACACACTCTCATTGTTGAGCTTTCTTGTTTTCGTCTTCTTTATTATCGCCGAACAACCCTTCACCACCATTGTCATATATCTTTATTCTAGAACTGCTATGTCTTTGAACTTAATTTGACTTGCTTAAATTGAACCTCATTTGATCAAGGTTTGTACTAAAAAGGGTTGTCAAAATGTGTGGAAGAGTGGGCATAGCACCGATAACTAAAAGGGTAGACAACGACAAAGGGTACGGTAGGTGCTGGAGCAAAGATGATGGTGAAAATCATGGATTTAGAAACTTAAAAGCTATGGTGTTAGGTAAACAAAAACTAAAATTGAAACTTGCTTTTTTTCTTAGTTTTTCACATTTGCCATGTAAGTAATTTTAACAACTTGCGACATTTTTGCTTTCAACATAAAATGTTGACGACAAATTTGCATCTTTTAAAAAGATTAATGACAAATTTGCTTGCAAAAAAAAAAGTCTAGTGGCAAAATTACTTTCCTTCATAAATATTAGTGAAAAGTTTGTCCCTTTTGCCCTTCTATAATTTATATACTAATAATTTATATTATATACATATATGTTTAAAATTTTTGGCAAGGGCCAAGACCCCACCAGTCCTAATGA
The DNA here is from genome assembly GCA_005392925.1 of Aquilaria sinensis. Lineage (NCBI taxonomy): Eukaryota > Viridiplantae > Streptophyta > Magnoliopsida > Malvales > Thymelaeaceae > Aquilaria > Aquilaria sinensis. The sequence goes on along the minus strand of SMDT01002121.1, from coordinate 431,887 downwards.
TCTTTCACCATTGATTTTCCTATAACTATCTAATATTACATTTTTTAAATTCTAATTTAATTTTTAACTAATTCTGATTAAATTTAAACTGTACAATAATTTTCTAGCAGTTAATCAGTGAATGACTTAAATCATTAGTTTTCTTTCTTTATAAATTGGGTATTTATGCTAATTCAGCCTTGCACCAGTCGTTTTTGCCCCATCAAATTTAAGGCTAAACTTTACATGATTTCAAAGTTTTACGATTCACATAGAAAAATACTCAATTCTTTTTAACGTAAGTCAACTTAATTTTAAAAATATTTATTTTTAATTTTAATTTTTTTTATCTGGAACAAATTTTCATTTGAAAGTAAATATTATGTAGGCGAATAATCTATTCAAAATAAAATTTTCATAAGGTTATTAGATTTTTATAAATTTTTCTTTTTAGTGCCTAAAAAAACCCCATAAAAATTTACAATATATAGATTAATACACCTAAATCATATTGGCTTTCAAATAAAATTAGTTTCTTGTAAAAAAAAATTAATTTATTTTAAATTAAGTTGACCTAAGGTAAATGAATTGGGTGTAAATTTTCAAAATTAAAATTCAAAATGTATGGAACATTTTACACATGAATATTCCCAGGGTGGATGTTAAATGCTATGTACCTCTTGGTTTGAAGTAGATAAAAGGGTAAATTTCAACACCCGTTGTGGTTTAGGTGAAAATATTACAGTTTTCATCTTCACGGTTTAGAAATTTACATTATACCTCCTTATAAAGTTGTACTGTCACTAACATATAAGAAAAAAATGACTTTATATTTAGATTGAGGAAAAAATAAATAATTTAAACTAATCAGTAATTACTCTTAAATTATCATTACACAAATTAATTTTTTTAAAGGAAAGATATGAGTAACTATAGCATGGTTGTGCACCCTACACAACTCCTAATTTCTAATCATTTATATGAAATGGTCACTGTACTCAACTTCCTACAAATTTTGAAAATGTCACGGTGCCGCAACTTTTTACCTTAGACCGTGTCACAATTTCTTATAAGTTATGATAATGCCACTAGACAATGACTTACCGCTATATCATTTGTTCCCAATTTACTTATTACCATTTTATTACTAATTACATCTGTTGTTTGGCAATATATACATGTTCACTTTGTAATTATTTAATAACTTATGCTTCATACTTTCTTGTTGTTCCTATTCCCAAACACATTCTTATTATTCTTGTTTTGATACATATTCCAATTGTTCACACACACACACATATATATATCTTACTTCATATAGGATGCATCTTCTTATTATTGGTACCCTTGTTATACTTATTCCTTGAATTTTTTTCTTCATGTTCTTGTACTTATAATAATTGTTCCCTTGTTGTATCTTTTTGTTTCTTGACAAAGTACCTTATATTCTGTTTAAGAATTGCAGCCTATTGATATACTACTTGTTCCTTAAATTTTTCTTTCTATTATTTTGATGACTATAATTGTTCCATCTTTATGCTTCTTGACAAATCTAACTATTCCTTATACTATTTGATAACTATTTCTCACTATTTAGTCAACATGTTCCTTAAATTTTCTTTTTGTTGTTTTAATGGCTATAGTTGTTTTCTTGTTGTATCTTTCTATTTCTTCATAAATATAACATCCCTTCTATTTAATAACAACTACATACTCATGTTCTAGTACTTGTTCCTTAAATTTTTTTTCCTGTTCTTTTGTTGATTATAGTTAATACATTTACACATCTTTTGTAATTCTTGATAAATCTAACTGTTTCTTAGACTATTTAATAACTATTTCCCACAACTATTTAACTTGTTCCTTAAATTCTTCTTCTTGATGTTTTGATTATTATAGTTCTTCTATTGTTTTACCTTCTTGTTCATTGAAAAAATGGAGGGATTGTCAAGATTCAAGATCATCAAATCTCTATTGAACTTTGTATTTCCTCACAACCAATGACATGTCTACCACGAAAGCCTATGCATTGGAAAATAAACCCTAAACCAACACTACAAGAAAACAAGGCATTTGAGTCGGGAAAAAATGTAGAGAAACCGTAGGAAATGGTCATTTCCTACAATTAAAATCGTCGGACAAAACCGTAGGAAAAAGTAGTGTCGGAAATAAAAACCGTCGGATAAACGTAAAATGGACCTACGCTTTTATGACGCCTGTGGTCCCCATTATATCCGACGCTTTTGAGATGCATTAATTCCTACGATTTTGTGACTTTTATATATCCTACGGTTTTCTGTCATTAATATTGTTCCTACGATTTTGTGACAATTTAAAGATTTTAGTAAATTAATTTATACACAAAATAAAAACATATTATATTGCATTATTTAATAATAATAATAAAACACAAATTATTATTATTATTATTATTATTATTATTATTATTATTATTATTATTATTATTATTATATAACAATTGATCAAAGTAATCAATAAAATTACTATACATAAAAGTAATCAAATTTTACAGGAAAGAGTTAATTACAAAGAACTGAAGGAGATCTAATATAAAATCAATGAGATGCAGTGCCGGGCTGATCATCGTCATCTCGCTGGCTACGATCGTCGGCAGGATGCTGAGTGGAGGATCCGGTCCGTAGGTCGTCTGAGAGCGCCGATGCAGGTATAATCCCCTGCTGGATCAACCTGTTAAGCATGGCGCTCATTGCAGCCTCGGTCTCTCGCTGAACCTGAGTGCGAACGTCTGCCTGTAACCGCGTAAAATCACTCCGTAGCTGGGTGTTCTCAGCCCTCAGCTGAGCAATCTCCTCCGAATCAGCACGTGGAGCCTAAAAAATTTTGTAAGTAGCAATTAGCAACGTAAAAGTGATAAAAATAATTAATAAAGTTAAATACGAATGAAAAATACCCGATTTGGTCCAAATGTCTGGGGATCAGAGAGTCGGCGCGGAACACCCGGTAGTCGGCCCTTTTTTGGTGGGCCTCGTACCTCACTCCCCGCTCCATACCTCTACATCGAACTGCGGGCGGTCATCCGGATTCTGGTATTTTTGTTGAATCCGCTGGACATATCCATCCTACAAGAAAAAGAAATTAAAGTTAGTAAGACAAATATTATATTTTTAAAACATTGTTTATAGTGGTAAATGAACATTTATTACCTGCAGCTGCTGTGAAATCAGATCGATGGGCTGACCGGTCTTCTTCCGTCTATGAGTATGAGACCACCACTCATCAAATGATGGCTCAACTCCATCATTTGCTTTTGTCTGCACAATTTTAGATATCATTAAAAATTTAAGTAATTAATAAATCATACAAAATTTATAATGTATGGAAGGTCCAAGTTGGTACCATACGATCCCAGTGCATCTCGCCTGGGATTGAGCCCATCGTGTGCTTCGGAACAAGGCCTGAGCTATCCGCTACGTGCTTGGCATGGGAACCAACCTCGGATAGCTTCTTCCATCGCTCCTGCTCCCACTGGTCACACAACTGATTCCATACCTGCTGACTGTAGCAGGGTGGAACATGTGGCCGCAGCAAATTGTAGTCAGGGTTGTCGAAGAAGGCGGGGATCTTCTGAATCGCGACGGACCTCCAATGATAGACGCGGTTCCGCACGGACCGCGAACAGTAGTCGAACACAATTCGGCAGATGGTGCCGAAGTCTCTAGGGTCCCATCTATAGTAGTTCTGCAATTTCACAAAGAAGAAAAAAAATTATGAATTTTTCCATATACAAAGTATTGTTTAAAAATGTATAACAACCAATTACCTCTAACGTGGTCACGTGCTCCTCTCGTGCAGCTCGAGATGCATGTGACCAAGCTATAGAACTTTCGTCCCACAACCTCACATGAATAGAGGCTATGGTGGAACGAAGGGAGTTATCAGTGAGTAAGCTGTAACAAATAATGATTATAGTAAGATATATATATAAACTGATGTAACTAAGAACAACGTATAATTATATCACAATTAATTTTGTAAGAGTCAGTAATACTTACTCTCGAGGGACGATGAGCGGACGGTCCTGCGGAGGTGGAGGTGGTGGTAAGTCAACTAGCCGTGGGCCTCGCCCTCTAGGTAATGGGGCCCCAGCAGCTGGCTGCGCATCAGGTGCGACCGCTGGGCCTCCAGTGGCCTGGCCATGCTGAGGCGGCTGCTGCTGCTGCTGCTGCTGACTCGGGTGTAGGCCAGGTAGATGATGAGTGGATATACCGAGCTCATCTGGATCAAGGAATGAGTTAGGATCGACATCCCATGTGGGCTGCCCGATCCCTGTCTGCTGGTACTGATATGACCCGGATATTCCGCTCATATCCGGGTAATACGCATCAATCTGCGTGTCTCGAAACTGCTGAAATGCGGAGCTCGATGCGCCAAACGTCTGCGGCACATAAGGTCCTGGCACCGGAGTATGTGGCAGCTGGGTCTGTGGCTAGGTCGGTGGCACCGGTGTCTGAGCTTGGGTATCTGGGAGCTGGGTCTGAGTCTTAGTCTGTGACACCTGTGTAGTGTCACATCAGGCTGTTGTCGACCCCGACGATCATGTATGTCCTTGGCCGGGCCTTTGCCCGAGCCAGAGTGTCTGGGGCGAACCATCCTAAAATTAAAGTTTAACATGTTTATTACATATATATGTAATACTAAATTGCCATTACGTCTTAGTCTTTTATTTATAAATGATCATTACTACACTAACATTTACATATTAAATTTCATTATTTTAGCAACCTCATTAATTTTGAAATTGCCATCATTTCAATACCATTTGTGCAGTAACACTTTTTAAAATTGCCAATTATTCGATATATACTTATTTATAAAATTAAATTATTAAACTACCATTAGCTGATTATACTTACATTACTGAAGTAACATTATTGTTGTAACTTGCGCTGCTTACACTAACATTATTGAAGTGATAACAATATTACTCTAACATTATTGAACTAACAGTTTTTTATATTAACCACATATATAGTAACATGCTGTTGTACAAATAGAACTAACCATTATTACATAAAAAAAAAAATTTATAACTAACCACATACATATTACTAACACCATATATAAAATTACCTAAAACATATAATATAAAAACTGGCTTCTGAAAAATTAACATTCAATACATGCATTATATATATATGTAAACAACAACTATATGTAATAACAAACATTAATTACATATGAAAAAAAGTACTTAAAAATTAAAAATACCTAGTTTAAATAGCTCTGGAGGAGGTTTGGGGAGTGGGTTTGGAAGAGGGCGTCGCAGAATAGAAGGAATGGAGTGGTGAAAACTAAAGAACTCCCACGAATTTAAAGGGAAGGTCTGGCGATTCAGCTACTAGTTTAACCTACGATTTTCCTGCATTTTTTAAAAATGTAGGAAAACCGTAGCAACATTTCCTACGGTTTTGTAACGAAAAATATAAAATGCATGAAAAGCGTAGGAAACAAAAAAATTGAATTTCCCGCCAGTAATTGGTTTCCCGCCTTCCTTCCTACGAATTACCTACGGTTTTGCTACTTAGTTTCCTACGCTTTTATGACATCTAACTTTCCTACAATTTTACTACTTAACTGAAATATTGACTCAAAACCGTCGGATAACGCGCTGCCCTAGGTGATTATGGTCCTACATATTTCCTACGATTTTTTAAAACTGTGTGAAAACTTCGGTCCTTTCCTACAGTTTTTCTACATACTTTAAATATTAACTCAAAACCGTCGGATAACGCGTCTCCCTAGGTGATTATGGTCCTACATCTTTCCTACGATTTTTTAAAATGTGTGAAAACATCGGTCATTTCCTACACTTTTTCTACATACTTTAAATATTAACTCAAAACCGTCGTACATCACATTGCCCTAGGTGATATATTTCCTACATCTTTCCTACGATTTTTTATACTAACTTAAAACTGTCGGACGTATCAAATATATAATATATAATTTATAATGTGTTGATATATGAACTAATTATATTGTTGGAAGTTTATATATATATATAACTTTTTTTAGTTGATGAATAAATGAAAATATTTATATTTGGAAATTAAATATATAGATTTAATGTATATGGTCAGATTGAATCTCCCAAATTTTTTTAAGGGTTAAAAACCACCGGGGGTGACCTAGCTTATTTTTTTGTCCTAAACGGGTACATTACCTTCAAATTGTTCTACCGAGGTACATTACCTCTTATCGCGTGTCCTGTTTAACTACTTTCCGTTAATTTCAGAGTTATATCTAACTGTAATTGCTTACGTTGTATTAAAAATTTTAAAATAAATTATAAAATAACACTGATGGTCCTTTAATTTTTTTCCATCAACAATTCTAAACCCTAACATTATAAATCTAACCCTACACTTTTGTCATGATCTCTTTCATCCCTCTCCTCATTCTCGACTCTGCTGCACTTCACTACCACCTCATTTTGCTCTCTGACCATCACCTAGAAATTGCATCGTCTCTCTATTCATCAACCTCATACATAATATTTTTATGCCACGTAAGCAATTTCCGTTAGATATAACTCTGAAATTAACGGAAAGTAGTTAAACAGGACACGCGATAAGAGGTAATGTACCTTGGTAGGACAATTTGAAGGTAATGTACCCGTTTAGGACAAAAAAATAAGCTAGGTCACCCCCGGTGGATTTTACCCATTTATTAACATTATTATTATTTTTTTAATAGCATGCAATAATTTCCGGTTGGAAAAAAGTTAATTATTTTCATTTCACCGACACAGGTAATTAGAAATTTGATGATTAAATTTCATAAACTTTTTTTCTGAAAATCCAAAACATAAATGCAATCAAAGTTACATTACGATTTCAAATAAAACATGCAAATGTTTTAAACAATTACACTTAATCAAACATCATCGCCTTCATCTGACTCTAAACTATCGAGCGATGCTTCATCATCTGATGTATCCCCATCAACTTGTGTGACCTCGATGTTCTCATCCATGTGTTGCACGATTTCAGGAACACACGTTAAATCGACAAGTATGTTAATCTCATCAAGGGCAATGCCATCAGTTGTTACCATTAGTACTTCACTTGAAATCACTTCTTGGAACGGCTCATTTGTGGTTTATAACCGACATGTTTGCTCATCAGACATTTCCTCATTCTCGTCAGATTGAATACTAAAATTATTCGATGACTAATCGATGAAAGCTCGTGGCTTCGTCTTAACCACCGGCCACCACTGATGAAGAGTCTTGTTAGGGTACTCACAGTAGTAAACTTGTTGAGCCTGGGTCGCAAAGATAAACGGCTCAGGTGGTGATAATCTTGACTTCCATTTAACGTCAACAACACCAGTACGTGCGCAAGTTCAAACACCACGTGTCGGATCAAACCAAGTACATTTGAACAGCGTCATAACTTCATACCCACTCTCGTGGTACTCAATATGTATGATCTCATCAATAAGGCCATAAAAATCATACCCACTGGATCCCCATGTCTGACCCTTCACGCAAACACCATAATTCTGTATCGTTTTGTCTTTGCCGTAGGTTTGTGTGTGGAAACGAAAACCATTCACAATACATCCATTGTATGAAACGGCCACTCGAATAGGACCACGGGCTAATTGTACAATACGAAGATCTAATTTATCCTTGAAACGGTTAACCTGAAAATATAAAGTTAATATAATAACATAATTGCACAGTATATTCAAACAGAACACAATTAGGAACATAAAAATTATCACACCATGAAACTCACGTATGGTGAGAACCATTCGGTCAAATGCTGATCTCGAAAACTTTGTAATTCACTTTCACCTAATTGGGGAAATCTTGTTGATATATAAGAGTCATAGTGCCTGAAATGATAACTAGTCAATAATGAATTAAAGCAATCAGATTGATATAAAAATCCTCACAGTTGTTTACATATATGTCACCTGACAATCGGTATAATCTCATTGCAGTTGCGCAAAATGTAGATATGCATTTGATGTTTCTCAGTGGGATCAAGTAAGCGTTGTCGCCCGCAGTTGGGTATGTTACGACATATTGTATTGAAGATAGATAACAATTGACCCTCGACATCAGCCACAGGAATATCAATATCATCATTTCGCGGGACCCTGTTTAACCGTGTAGGAATATTTACTTCAAAGTAATGGCTACAGAATGTAGACATTTCCTGGACCAAGTACGCTTCCACAATTGATCCTTCAATTGCAGCTTTATTTCTAGCCTTTCGCTTCAATGACCGCATTAGTCTGCCAAGTTAAAAAAATATAACAATTAATGACATATAATATGTGAAAATTATTGACATATAATATATGAAAATTATTGACAGAAATATGCATATTAAAAAAATACTTTTCAAATGGATACATCCATCGAAATTGAACTAGACCACACAACTTTGCCTCATGAGGGAGGTGGATAACAAGATGTTCCATCGAATCAAAAAAGGCAGGAGGGAATATCTTTTCTAGCTTACATATGGTAACCACTATATTCCGCTCCAACTGTTGTATGTCATCAAATCGAATCCTACTTGTGCATAAGGTTCTGAAAAATGAGTAAAACTCAGAAATCGTCTCCCATATAGGACCTGACATATACCTACGTAATGCAATAGGAAACAACCTCTGCAGTAACACATGACAATCCTGACTCTTGAAGTTATAGAATGTACCGTCACTCAAGTTAACCGTACGGCCCAAGTTCGAGGCATACCCATCAGGCATCTTTATCGTTTTCAGCCACAGAGTAACATCTCTTATATGTTCCCGACTCAACGTATAAGATGCTTTTGGTTTTACACATTTCCCTCTAATATTTCGTAAATGTAGTTCACGCCGCATATTCTTTAACTCCTGAAGCGAAAGGTGAGAATTGGAGTTATCTTTTGTTTTCCCACGTATATCCATAACAATATTAAAAATATTCTCAAAACAATTTTTTTTCAATATGCATGACGTCCAAATTATGGCAAACAAGCAAATGCTTCCAGTACGGTAACTCCTAGAATATACTCCGCTTTAACCAATTATGCCACTCTCCAAACCCCGCAACTCGGTGTTTATCATATGAAGAGCCAAATGGAGGAAAACAATACCCGACCAACATAGCATGTATTTCCTCACCTGACTTATATGGATTAACGATAGCACTAACCTTCTTCCCTGGGATGAACGATGTTACATTCGAACGGAATGTGTGATTATGCGGTAAAAAAACCTTGTGACAATCAAACCAACATGGCTTTCTGCATTTCTTCAACATAAATGTGTCAATTTCATCCATGCAATATGGGCACGCAAGCTTACCATGGGTACTCCAACCTGAAAGGTTTCCTAGTGCAGGAAAATCATTAATTGTCCATAATAAACATGCCTTCATAAGAAAATTTTGTTGTCGATAACTGTCCCATGTAACAACCCCTTCCGACCATAAAGTTTTGAGCTCCTCAATCAATGGTCGTAAAAATACATCAATGTTGCGTCCTGGTGCTCTAGGACCAGGAATTAGGAGAGTCATAAAGATGAAGGGTTCTTTCATACACAGTTCTGGCGGAAGATTGTAAACAACTATAAAGATTGGCCATATCGTGTATGTTCCACCAACAACATTATTCGGGTTAAATCCATCGGTACACAATCCGAGCCTAACATTTCTAATTTCATCAGCGAATGATGGGAATGTTCGATCTACGTGACGCCACGCTTCAGACTGACATGGATGACCCATACTTCCATCATTGCATGATTTATTATAAGCATGCCAAGTCATGTGAGTCGCTGTTTTTGATGACATGTACAAGCGCTTCAACCTGCTTGTTATTGGTAGATACCGTAACAATTTTTTTGGAATTAACGTCTTTCTTCCGGAGGTTACTCTTTCTTTATATCTACTGCTTCCACATTCACGACAATGTGTTAATTTCTCATCTTCCCGATAGAATAGCATACAGTTATTCTCACATACATGAATTTTTATATATGGCAACCCAAGTCCTTTTGTGAGTTGTTTCGCATCATATAGGGTGGATGGGAGTCTATTACTTTCAGGCAACATTTCTTTCATAAGCTTCAGTAGTCTATCGAAACAACGATCTGTCATATTAAACTCACTTTTGCAACTTAACAATTGGGTCATTGCAGACAATCGTGTTTGTTTAGTGCACCCATCCCACAACGGTGCATTTGCATCATCCAACAAATTATAAAACTGTTGTGCGGTCGGATTAGGTAACCCCTCTCTCATTTCAGACACATCGAACACATTATCATTATTATCACTGCCATTATCAGCTTCTTCGACATCAGCATCGATAAACTCTTCATCCACCAACATTCTTTCAGTATTTCCAAGTCCTACATTCGATGATAACGGACCCATTGATTCACAGACCATCTGTTCATACGCATTTACAGTACTTGATTCTCCACTTGTCCCTCCATGTAACTGCGATGGAAAATAGCTACGGGCCATATTGAAATTGTGCAGATTGCTATCATATTGTCCATTGTGACAGTGCCATATGTAATAGTTTGGCGTAAATCCATATCGAAACAAATGCTCTCTCACTTTCAACTCTATTATATAAAATCTGTTATTACATTTACGACAAGGGCATTTAATCATTTCTGACTCCTTCCCACTAAATGCAAACTGTAAAAACTCATTAACACCAGCCATAAATGCAGAATTCATATATCCATCTGTATCTGTCCTCTGGTACATCCACTCACGTCCATTAGCAGCCATTTTGGTTCCCTTGTAAAATAGACAGTAAAAACCCTCAACATAAATACATAATATATTTATTACATTTCATATAATATAAATATAATGAAAATGTAAATGAATTACTTATATATGTCATGCATACATGTCAACCTTCCATAACTGAACTACCTAGCTACTCCATTAAGGTAAGGGCCCTACTCCATTGAAAGTTGTATAAGCAGTAAACCATTTTAACTGTTCCATGTTAGTAGCATTTTATGTAAATTTCGGCAGCATTTCCCTTCAGTTCCCGTTCACAGTGTTTCTCAATAATATCAACTTATTGAGAAACACACGACGGGAACAATTTGGGAAATACTCTACCAAATTTCACAAACTGCTACTACGACAGGAACACATTAACTGAAATACTGCTTATACAAGTTTCAACTGTCCAACTTGGACAATCCATGATTATGTTAATTACAAATATAACTTAATCCAATACATTTTGTTTGCCAACAATCTGAATCGGAGCAATATTATATTTGTCATCAACACAATCATGGATGGAGAATCTAAGGTATAATAAATAAATACTTATTATGCAACTACATGCTGTGATAAGTCAGCTACCTAAAACAACATAAGTATATCTTATAAAAAATAAATAATTACCATTTAAATCACTAATCTCTAAAGTCAGCTACCTAAAATAACATAAGTATATCTTATAAAAAATAAATAACTAACAGTTAAATCACTAATCTATAAATTAATTTTAAATACCTCTATTGAGCTGAAGAAGATGTTGAAGCCGAAGTGAGAATTGATGTTGAAATTGTGGCTGGGGAGAGTTGGAGAAGAGGGGGTTGGAAGTATTTATAGGCAAAATATGTAGCAATATCGTAGGTATATATGAAAAGTTAAACTGCAAGAATAGTGTAGGAAATTTGTAGTAAGTACCGTCAAAAAAATGTAGGAAAAAGAAACTGTAGGAAAATTGAAGGATTAAAATTCCTACATTTTTATGGCACCCACTCTTTTTCTGTCTTAAAACTGTAGGAAAAAAATGCAGGAAAAGCGTCGGATAACATTTTGTCTAAAAAACGTAGGAAATAAAAACGCAGGAAAAGCGTAGGAAATTTTCGTAGCCAATACTCTTCATCCTTGTAGTGCAAGAAAAACAAACATACCAAGCGAACTTGCCATTTGAATCTAAACCGCAAACTTCTCATATTCCAACTTTTTTCCTGTTCCATTAACGCTAAGCATTTGTTCTTTCTCAACATATATATGTTCTCACTATATAATTTAAAAATTCATTGAGTCTAAAATCCATAAAACTACCCAATAATTAGCATCAGTAAAACACCAATGAAAAAGAATAACCCGTGCAGTCGATCTTGAGTAATTGTTCCTTGTTTCATGTTCTTGTTCCATTAGTTCCAGGCATTTGTTCTTTCTCAACATTATACCTTCTCACTATATAATTTAAAAATTAATTAGGTCCAAAATTCATAAATATCGCCCAGTAAAAAAAGCAATAAAACAGTAAAACACTAGCAAAACAAAAAAAAATTCGTGTACTTAAACCAGAGACTTAATTACTTTGAAAAAAAAACTCCAACAATTGTTTCATCAATATCAATGAATTGTCATAAGTAACACCACTTATTAAATATAAAGAATCAGTATCCAATCGAGACATAGCGCATACGCCGGGTTTAATTTAGCCTATCGCGGCTGATAGATATTATACAATTTAATTTAAGATTTATAAATTAAACTGCAATAAGATGATGGAGTTGGCGAAGACTAGTACTAGAGGACAAATGAATGCAACAACTAACGAGCAATTAGGCAAACAATTGATTATGACCCCTTCGAATAAAACGCGCTCCATTGATTGCCGACTCTCAACGGATATCCACTATTTTATTCTTTACTTATTAACTCACTAAATTGTTTATACTTAGGGTCATGTTCAAAATTCAAACGTCACTTTCATATATTAAATTTTGTAATTTTTATTATATTATCAGAGTAGAATAATTACTATGGCTAATTCATCTAAATGTATTATTTTATTTTATTTTCCAAAACTAATGTTATTTAGAAGTTAATACAATATATAAGCATAATAAGCACATAAATAACATTTATTTAGAAGTAATTAAATTTTTATGAATCTTTAACTTACCCAATGTCCAAAGAAGGGGGGGGGGAATAATAAAAATTATTCTTGTAATCTATGAATTAAGGTTAAATGTGGAAATAGGTAGATATGTATATACATTTTGGAGTGGTTTAATTTTTATTTAACTATTGGCATTTAGAGATATAATTTAAAATATAAATATCATCTAATTTTTTTGTTTCATCTTTAGGTGGTTTCAAATAAGATTTCTCACTATGTTGGTGATCAATTTTATAATAAACTGACAAATAAATATTGAAAGCAGGCACTTAAAATGCTTCATTCATATCATAGTATTTGTCTTTTTTTAAAAAAAATTGTGTCTAAAATATGTATCAGTTTATATATATATATATAGTTTATGATTATGCAAGTTCCATAAATGTTTTTATTATAATAATGCGATTATAGTAACGAGCAACATTAGAAAACTATATATACTTACTATACTTAGCTGCTGATATATCTTTTTTTTTTTTACTTTATAAAAAGTCATTCTCATTAATTGTAGGATGTATAATATTTACTACAGAAATAGAGCACTGAGGAACGGGGATCACTTGACTCAACTATAAGCCTAGCACATTTTTTAGCTCCCATGTACTGTAAAGTGAATAACCAAGATAAATTCGGTATTCAAACCAACAGACTAAAAGAGATAAAACAAGAACAAAAACAGAAAAATGATCTAACACACTAACAAACCAATACTCTATTGAACTAACATACTAACCCATGGTTGGACTAACAAACCATCATCCAAGCACAAAACATGTAAGATGATTCAAACTGACAAAAAAACAAAAAGAAACCATCACTCAATCCATTATTTGAAAACAGCCCACTACCTTTGTCTCATTGCTTTTCACACTCCGCTTGATCCACTGATACCAAAATGAATGACTCAAATCTATTTGCCGTAGAGCGTCAGATAAACCAAACAATACTCCTGCTAACAATGATAAGAGTTTTGTGGAGAATGAAAAAGAAAAAACAGTGAAAAAATAGATGAGGGTGATTGATTGGGTGCAACAATAACAATAAATTAACCGGCCGACTTTCGATTAAAATCGAAATCCAGCCAACGACGTGGGGGAAAGGAGGAGAAAGTCGATGTAGAAGGAAGGGGGAGAGCAGCGCCGCCGTGGAGTTCCAAAATAATTGCCTGTTGATATGTTAATTTGTACATTTCACTTACATTGTTTTTTGTTTTAGACGTAGCATTACCCCTCCCCCTTCCGATGGAGGGAAGATCTGGTGATAATTATGACCTCTACCAGTTCGGGAAGAGAAGCAATAGTATAAGACAATGTTGTCAAAATTGAGATTCCACATTATGGCCCCGTTTGGCATTAGCGTCAGCGATTAGCGTTAGAGTTTTGAAAAAGCTATCCAATGGTAGCTTTTAGCTTTTAGCTTCAGCGTTTTCATCTCAACCGTCAAATAAATTATACAAAACTCTAACGCTGATAACAAAAGCTGTTCCCAAACGGGGCCTATGTTGTTTTTAGGTTTTGGTAAATTGTAGTTGTAAATTTTAATTTAACCACTTTTTCTTATTTTAAATTGCAAAATCGCAAGATTCTAATATTGGAATCGAAATGTTAACGCCTTTGGTCTGGGCATACAAGTGGAGAGGTCCAAGAGATGAATTGAATTAGAAGAAAGATGTAGTAATTTAAAAGGCAAAAACAGAAAAGTCGGAAAAAGTTTGTCATCTTATGGAATAATAAAGTCGCATGATCTCATTTGATTTCATTGATTCCTAGAAACGAGAATCGGGTCGCCCTTAGGACACGCCCTGACTCCTTCTGACCCTTTTGCTACCCTTCCCAATTTCCCATCTCCCACACCCACGCCCACATGCTCTGCCCCTCTCCCTCTCTCCACCCCACTAATTATTTTCACGCTCCTCTTAATTAATTACTTAATTTATTACATTTTTCTTTTTATTTTATTAAAAGAAAGAAATATAAAAGTATATACGAGTCTTTTATCAAAATTCAAGTACTTTACCAACAAGCATGCAAAATTATGCAGCTCGAGTTAGTCCAACGATATAAAGTCCGAAGGTAGGTTGTTAGAGGAGTTATATCAAACCTCCTATTTAAAAACAATATATTTATAGTATAAATATAAAGATATAAGGTACTTTATATATAAAGAAAGATAAAATGTCTGCTTTTCTGAATACAGGAAGGCCTTTGAATTAGTATAACTGACATTTAAAAAAAAATTAGTAAAAGTAAAGCTCAAACCTTTTACCTCTACATTGGTTTCTTAAATCTTAATCACTTAAGCTGAGACTTCAAAATAAAAATAAAAAAAATATATTTAAAAATATAAGGTCTTATATATGATCCAACAACTACATGTAAATTTGTACATGTCATCTATAAAAGAAATTTCGCTAAGTGAAACAAAAAGCTAAAGTGTAACAATAATTACTCGAAAGGAATTGATATATGGTATCCATTTCTGCAACTCATGATCCTCCACATAGATATACTTTCATTGGTGTGGAAGAGGTTAAGGAAGAGAGAAGATGAAACTAAACATGTGAAGTGGAACGGTAAAAAAGTCGTCCTCCATTAAGTTTTTTAATTTGAGTTTTTTGAAGGAATATTTGCTCCTAAAAGGGCTCCAATGAGAGAGAAGAAGAAATAGCGGAAGTACTACTGTTACTGTTTGTAACGTTAGGTTAGGGATAAGGAGGTAGCTAGGTTTGGAAGGTTTTTTACATGCAGTGAAGTGGAAGTAGTGGTTTCCTGTTTTCTTGTGTCATTTTCCAACCAGAATAACGCTTCCTCCTCCCTGCCATTTCTCATACCCTGACTTGACTCATCTTTTATGTATATATATATATATATATCATGAATCAACAGAAATAATGAGCCAGGCAACGTACGTGAAAGTTTCTTTTCTTTTTCTGTAGAGGTGCTCAGAATTTTCCCAAAACAAATTGAAGGGCCTCCACTTCTTCCCCGTAAAATTAAAACAAAATAATTAATCATTTGTTTGATTAATGGCTGGGGACTGGGAGAGCTGGAGAGGAGAGAGACGATAAGAATGAAAAAATGGTGGTCGAAGGGCCCCACATGAAGGAAGAAATTAGTGCAGGGTGGGGGTGAAGAGAGAGGGAGAGAGGTGGGGCCCCCAACCGTCCATTTGCACGCCGTCCTACCAGAACCAGCAGAACCCAAAAAAACCAGACCCATCTCATCATCGATCCAACGCCAACACAGCACCATGCTCTCCCTCGACTCCAACCCGATTGACCAAACCCTAACCCCAACCCCTTGACCCAATAAACCACCATTATTTCTCTCCCTTGTCTTGTTCCTCGCCCCCTCTCATCATCATCCCCATCTTCACCTCTTCCAATTCACAGCAGTACCTGCAGATCATAGCTACAACACAACACAACACAACTATTGGTTACAGACACATGTATGTCTAGATTCAGCTACTACCTCTCCCAGACCAAACTCCCTTTTGTTCCCCAGTTTACCTGAAATCCCCCTACCTAGCTAGCTAGCTACATCTCTCTTCTGCTCCAAATATATGTTCCCCCGTTAATTATCTAGTTTAATCTTCGATATAGCTATCATCAGCTAGGTAGCTTCAGGGTTCTTAATTCTTTTAGGGTTTTCTTGGCAGAATCAAAACGGCGCGGCGATTTTGATTAGCAACAATGGACCCAGTAACATCTCACAATCGCCCTCTTCCTCCTCCTTTTCTTGCCAGAGACATTCACCATCAATTCCAGCACCAACAACTCTCTGATGTCAATAACAGCCGCGGCATCAAAAGGGATCACGATGAAACCGCCGCTCCCGCTGCCGAAGGTAACAACGACCTCTCCATGGTCACCGGATCTGGAGGAGAAGTCAACCGACGCCCCCGGGGACGGCCCGCTGGCTCCAAGAACAAGCCCAAGCCCCCCATCATCATCACCCGTGATAGCGCCAACGCCCTCCGATCTCATGTCATGGAAATCGCCAGCGGCACTGACATCATGGAAAGCATCGCCACCTTTGCGCGGCGACGGCAGAGAGGGGTTTGCGTTCTCAGCGGCACCGGGACCGTTACCAACGTAACCCTTAGGCAGCCGGCCGCACCTGGTGCAGTCGTCACCTTACATGGCAGATTCGAGATCTTGTCCCTTTCTGGGTCGTTTTTGCCACCTCCAGCTCCACCAGCTGCTTCTGGGTTAACCATTTACTTGGCCGGAGGTCAAGGTCAGGTGGTTGGAGGGAGCGTCACGGGGCCACTTGTGGCCTCAGGTCCGGTCATTATCATGGCTGCTTCCTTCGGGAACGCGGCGTACGAGAGGCTGCCCTTGGAGGAGGAAGAGCCACCCGGCATGCCCATCGCGGCCGGCGGAGCATTAGCGTCCCCCGAAGCTTCTGACCAGGAGCGGCAACAATTAGCGCAAGATGCAAATGCGGCGTCGTTTGGTCAAGGGTTGCCGCCCAATCTTCTGAATTCAGTGCAATTGCCGGCTGAGGCATTCTGGGGAGCAGCTCGCCCTCCATACTGATGACTCAAATTTGTGCTCGTTAGTTTTTTCTTTCTCCCTTTCCTTTTTTCCCCCTTTCGCTCACATTTAAAGTTTTAATTAATCACCTTTTAATTCTTCTCATTCTTGTTAATTACTAGTAGCGTTAGCTTAGAGATATAAGTATGCTTGAGATATTTAATTATCATCATGACATTGAAATTTTATTCTCTTAATTGCCTAGCTAGCTCTGACTGATGAACAAATGACAAAAATGAAGTAGAAATGGCTTGGTTTTTTTTTTTTTGTGGGGTTTCTCTCTTTTCCATTAATTAGTGATCTTATCCAGTTTGCTTGTTTTCCTAACAATTTGTTCTCCCTTTCCGTGATAACTTAATTAAGGATGAAGCTGCTGACAAGTCCGTATTTCTGTCTCTCATCTGTAACTAAGTATAATTTTTTGGCCAAGTTTTATAGTAATTATAACAAGGAAAAAGAGCCTCATCATATGCTAGGTGAATCCATTTTAAACTTTGAGATTCCCTTCTGCAATTTGCTAGTTATAATATCTTCTGTTTATTATTGTAAAGTTCGATTGGAATGTGTAGTAATAAGAAGTTGTTTGATCAGAAATTTAATGGAGTGGGTGCGTCTGGGGAGGCAAAATGATGAGGTTCCGAAGCAGGAGTTATGGGCTCTAGGGCTTGACTGTCTTCTGTGTCTTGCTTGGTGAGCAAAGATAATTGAGCTGGGTTTCTGAGTCACACGTGCGCTGCTCTGGCAGAGATAATTGAGCTTTAACTTTCTTCTTCTTTTTTTTTTTTCCGGCCAAAAATTAAGGATGATTTTGTTCATATAATTATCGATCGAGGATTGTCTTTCACAACTGTTTTAATTTCAGATTGGCATAGATGATAAGACTTGATCATATACATGTAGCTAGCGGATCAAGGTTCAAATCTTGATTTTAGTCTCAGGCATATTTTTATCCTTAAGCAACCAGTACATGTAGCTAGTTGAGCTGATGAATGTAGGAATTATTATATAGGTAATTTAATAATGTCTCTTGTATCTTTGTTCTTTTAATTTCTGGGTGGCAAGAGGATTGTGCAACAAACCACCAGCAAAATTGCTGCTGTAAGAGATACTCAAAGGAACTTTAGTGTTCAGGAAACTATATATTGGTTTATTTGGCATTCTTCCAACCATTTCTTGTGGTATAGTAGGAGATAGGGTGCAAATCGTAGCTTATTACGAGAAGTTTATTTCTTTCCAAGCCCATGGTAAATTTAGGTATGAATGAGATTGGTTGCGTGTAGGATAAACTATATTCTAGGACATATATCGTCTCTTATATCATCAAACATGCACTTGAGGCGTGGCACTATTAGAAAGCTATATATTTTAGATCCATACACTACTTGCTATTCGTGAAAGGAAAAAATAAAAAAAAACACGTACAAATAACAAGCTATCTGGGATAATTAAGATTCTGTTTGTTTGCAATGCAATCTGGTAATAAGATCTTGAACAACCTCTGTATAATAAGAACCGCATTAATGTCTCCATGATCACTTGAGGAAGACTTTTAATGTTAGCTCTGTAAAGCTCACTAAAGTGTCCCGATCACATAGGAAGGGCGAGATGCTCCCGCGGCAAATAAAGCTCCTTTTGGAGGCAGCGCCGCCAATACATTTCAAGCCTACCTATCTACCTGGCTGGAAACCTTTCTCTTTAATCAACCTATATATATATATATATGTGCCCACAAGCCAAAAGCTGCAAATTATAGCATCCTTAAAGTTCAACGAATTTTACTTTTTCCTTCAAAACTATTTGGGCTGACATTTAGTTTACTTATCTCCTAGCTTCTATTATAGGGAGATTCTTATATATTCATAATTTATTTGCCGGAAAAGAAATTCCTTCGAATGTAGAATATTATGGAAGTGGGTCTATATGTAAGTTTATATTATCTCGGTACTAAAATTTAAATTGATCAAAAGTTGAACTTCAAAATATAGCACAATCATCTAAATCCCTCTTGTAGCCATTTTCTTGTAAATTGATAAGTATAAAAAAAACAAAAATTTTAAAAAAATTATTTGTGTTAATTCCTAATAGTATACTTACAAATAAATAGTATACTTTAAGTAACCTTTAGTGTTAATTTGAAGTAAGTTATTAAACTTTACTTATTTTCAAAATATAGTATTTCTATAGTCATTGAATATATATGCTTTTTATTTAACTTTAAATTCCATAGGCCATTAAAATTATTTAGAAGCTTCAAAAATGAATTTTGAAAGAGAAATATTATTGTTAATTTTTCAAGTAAAATATGAAGATATTTAGTCAATTTTTTTTAAAAAAAATAAAAGTCTCCCACTTTTCAAGGTAGTGCTAGTTCTGGTTTCTTTTTGTAATAAAATAATCCAAACGTGGAAGAGCTTATACTTTCTTACAAAATAAGTGAAAAAAAACGTATTTTTTGATAACATTGACACTTTTAGTAGGAATTAATATGACTTATATGAAAATTTTGAACTTAGCTCTTGGTTTACAAAGTTCAATAAATAAAATATGTTGACCTGTAATCTAAGGGCTAACTATATTAACTAAGTAAATTCAAAGTGCAAATGTTGTATTTAGGCCATAGTATGAGAAAAAAGAACGACAAAAAAGGTTTGTAATGAGTTACTCATATTTTTGCTTCAATAGTATCCTTTCCAAGAATATATTATTGTATTTGCTTTTTTACTAAACTTTTATTTAGAATAGTGAGCTTTAATAGAAAATTAAAATAAAATATAAACTTAATTTTATATACCTTTTACTTATATTTTTATTTAAATAAAAATGAGATCGATAAACACCACTTCAAATATACATCTACCTCTCTCCTTCAATCTCATATGGTGGCCAAGTCGATAACACCATTAACTACTTAAAGTTAATAAAGGTCGTTTCCTAGATTACAAAATATTCTATAAATTATAACAAAAACAAGTTCCATCAACTTGTTCACAATATTATAGTATTGAGACAAAATGATAGAGTCACCTCACTCCTACCGGATGGATGGTAGATGGTGGAATGGACCGAATGGTGCAATGTCTGGTTCGGTTTAAGAATGACGAGTTGATTGTTTGTGCCAAGGCTAAGTTTAATTAATTAGAGATTCAAGCTAGGAGTAGGTGGAGCACATGGCTCAATCCCCACATGGAGCATATAATTTTGATTTGTTAGGTTTGTCGATCACTAAGCATTTATAGGACTTAAAATAAACCAAGTATCTTAGACGAGCTCGATCTAACCTTGTCATTTAGACATATGGACTAGCTATATATAACACCGTAAAAAAGAAAGATAGGCAACTTACTTTTAAATTTATAGAAACTTTTTTAATTATCCGGTGAAGTGAAAAAAGACTAATCTCCTCAAAATATAGTGGGTACAAATTAAGGATGGATGTGTTTTAAAAAAATCTTCTCCATATCAAATCAATAGAAATAGATCGATGGGGCAGACTCTAAAAACCTAAAACGCTCTCCGGGTCTCTCCCCCTCAATCCACTCCTGAATCATGTTTAACACTTGATGACTAACTCAATGGCGATGCCATAAATTTTAGCAAGTTGAGGCATTTATTTAGTGACCATATTTACCCTATTTTCTGAGCCATTAATGGGGTCACACAAATTTCACAGATCAAATTGACTATTTTTTAAAACTTTTGACCTTCTGTGGTAATTTCGCTGCTCCTAGAAAATGATGAATGCGTGATTCACCTCGCTTAATTACAAGCATTTTAATTGAAATGTAATCCCTAATTTGATGGCGAAATTCATGGACTTCTTCAACAAATGTTTCTCACTACAAGATAAAAGTATAAAAGCGACTATAATTCCAATTGCAGTAGTCAGTCAATCGTAAAAGGCAACTAAAAAGTGATTAAGAGAATCAGTTACCTTTTTTCCTAATTACTCTTGAAAACCAATTGGAAAATGATTGAAAATAGTGACCATCTTAGCGCTATTTTATATAAATTAGTAATTGTGATATATATTTTTAGTTTTTAATTATTTTTATCTTCTCTTAAACATTTTTGTAGCATTATCACTGAATGATATTTTCGATTCCTTGTATGAGATCCGATAGTGATGTATTTGTCATAGATGTGTAATGATGTAGTTTTCCAGCTGAACAAGAAGAAGAGGATAGTGATTATAAGGTTGAGCAGTGTGAACATAAAAATCAGGTGATTAAAGAACGGATCTAACTCCTGGAGAAGGTAGGGGTGATGTCGACAGTACCGGAGAAGCTCAAACCGGAAAGCAGGGAAGCGAAGAACTTAACAGTGAAAATAACAACAGATGGAGGAGCATGAAGTTTAAAGCAACAATGGTGAAGCGGGAAAGGAGAACAAGAAGGATTTTTGGGAAAATTGAAAAGAAATGAGATGGAAGAGAAGTGTAATGGAGTTGGAAAAAAGAGTATGATAAAGTTGGAAGAGGAGATGAAAGCCGGCTCCAGCGGGAAAGGATGTGATTATAATTGAGATGGATTTTTTTTTAAATACTTGTTAGCAACTGGTTGGTTTGAATTAGTGACTGAATACCAACTAACTAATTTAAAATAGCGACTAAATATAAACTGACTTATTTGCAACTGACACTTTCGATTGTTATTCAGTCACTTTTACTCATAGCCCACATATGAGTAATTGAACAATAACCGAATGTAGTTTTGATTGAAATTTAGTCACAGTTTTCGGTCACTTTTGTGCATTTCTCTTGTAATAAGGGAATGATCTTCTTAACATAACTAAAATCAATTTTTATAGTTTTATTAAATTTTTATGAATTTTTTTATTTTTAATGTATATTAAAAAACTCCACAAAAATTTAATAATATCATAAAAATTAACTTTCAATGGATTATTACAATTACATAACATTGATTTTAAATGAAATTGGTTCAAAGTAAAAAAGATGTATAAATTATTTTATATTAAAGTGACTTAAATTAAAATAAATTGAAAATTTTCCAGAATTTCCTTGAGACAAATTAGGAGCCAAATTTCGATGATATATAAACACTTTTATGTATTTCCAGCCTTCCAAGAGGGGGAGAGGTCTAGAGAGAGAAGCACCCACTTTTCTTTAAAAAAAAAATTAAGGATGAGATTTGAAGCTAAAATTTTTATTCCTATTAATCAAAAATCTTTTTATCTATAAATCAAGTGGGGAAGATTGAAAATGTCATTTGCATAATTGAGATCGGACATTGAATTCAGGGATCAATAGATCTAAGAGAGGATGGAATCACGTGGAGCATTTCAAATTGGAGAAATTTTGCTGGTAATGCATCACGTGGATTAAGGCAGCTAATATGGTTGGCTTGGTAGAGTGTTGTTCTTTGAAAAGAAAAAGGAACAAACGTGACGGATATTTTAAATTGGCGGAAGAAACAAAATTTAGGCGTTCGAGAATCATAATTTCGGAAGGAAGGAATTCTCAGGGATTGCATTATTTCCTTCAGTTGCTGGGTTCTGTATCAGACAAGGGATGATTCAATGGTGGTGCTGATTATGAGTTCAGATGTCGTAGCATTGTCTAGCGGCCAAAAGACATCACATCAACAAAGAAAGTGATAGGTTTGGGCGCCTCTAGTTGTGTTAAGAGTCTTGATTAGAGGAGGATTGGAAAAAGCGCGCAAACGGGGACAGTTGGTCCACCCCCTGGCAACGGTAGATCATAATGGTTTGCAAAAGGATAATTGTAGGATTTTACCTATGCTGAGGGATTTGAGCCGGCTGGCATGTGATGGGCCTGACCTAGTAAGGCCTATTGGGTCAAAAAAGATACTATATTCCAGTGGGCCATTTTCTTTTAATAATGGGGTAACTAGTAGTAAGGTAGGTTCTGGAGTGGTTTCTAATACAAATAATTTTGGATGTCTGGTTCCTTCTAATGAGGCTTTGGATAGGCGTAATGGGCTTACACCAACTATTTTGGAGAATTTTGATAAGGTAAAAGAGCAGAGGAAGATGCCAAAAAATAAGGATTTATGGTCAAAAGGTTCAACATAGAATTGCGAATTAAAAAATCAGAAAATTAAGAACAAGTTAGTATGTATTTCACTTTCCCTAAGATAAGGCAACCTTCTTTGGTTTCTAGGCTTTTGGTTCGGGGTGTGTGTTTTGTTGTGGGCTTAGATTCTGTGTGCTTGCGTGTGAGATAGGGTATTTTTATATTGCTTGCAAGTGGGGTGCTTTATTTTTGTAAGCTTAAGTTGATTTTGGGTTCTATTGGTTCTGGGGAGTTTGCTCCATCATCTTTTCTTCTAAGATGATACTTGTATTTTTTTTTTTTTGTTACTTCATTTTCTTTCAATAAAGTTTTGGTCTTCCCGATTAGAAAAAATTACTATTTGCTGGAGTCTTTCAGTTATTTTTTTCACCTTAATTTAAAAATTAGTCTGAACACATTCCAATTCAATTCTCGAGTCATAAGACAATTGTTATTTTTTATCTGACCCATTTTGACTCCATAGTTATAACTTGAATTAAATGATCTTAAAAAATAACTGCAAATATTGTATAGACACTTACGCCCTTAGTTTGCCTTTAAACACGGTTTTCTCATTCTTTATAAACATGCAATATTTTATTTTATTTTATTTTTGAAAGGTAAAATCTTATTTCATGAAAGCAAAGTTAAAGGGGTAAGTCAAACCTACACTCTACCCTTATGTCTATATATATTTACATTCCAATACTACTTTTTATAGTATAAAATAAATATGAACACATTAAATTCTGTATTTTTCCCTAAACTGGAGATATGTACAAATCAGATATTAAATATGTACAAAGTTAATTAATGTACAAAAAAAATGAGAGCTATGTATAAATAATATGTTACATATATGCAAATGGCATCATATATATGTTACAGGTTCAACATCCCATAAAAGAAATATGTATGAACGATTCAAATCTCGATTTCCGTCAAAATTTGAGATATGTATAAATAAACAATAAATACGTATAAAACTTTATATATAAAGCAAGTGATAAATATGAAAACAAAAAACATGTTCACATATCCACAAATAAGATCAAAGATGTGTTGCAGACATATTCAACTATATGTATGATATTTATATCTTTTGTAAATGAAATAAAAATTAGGATGAAAAATTAAGGCTAAATTGCATGATTAGCCCTTAAAATATACCTCATTTAGCAAATTTACCCCTAACTTGTCGAACATTACAAAAGTAGGATTACAATAACATTTTGTGGCACAAATGTCCCTCCTTCCGTTATCTTCATCAGTGTTGACAGAAATTCATGAGAAAAATACAAAATTAGCTCATGAACTCAAGCAAAACAGACACAAGACCCCTTGAACATAAATTTTTAATATATAACTGCTTAAATAGCCGACAAATCTTAAAATATAATAAAAAAATTAAAAAAAAACACTATAAATTTAACATGCCCATTGAAAATTAAAATATCTAATACCTTCAAATAATTATAGAGAATATTTTACATGCCAAAAACATATAATTTCACACACTTATCTATTTTTTTCAACTTAAACCTTAAAAGCCAAAAAACTCAAAAAGTTTAATGAAAAACTACCGATTCAACATGTCATCTCAAATTAATGCATCCAATCCATTAAAAAATTATGAAGATTATTCTAGATTAAAAATAAAAATAATTTGACACAGTTATTTATTTTTTCAACTTAAAACATAAAATAGCAAAAAAATCACAAAATTAGAATGAAAAAAATAAAAATTACCAATTCAACATGTCTATCCCAAATTAAAGAATAAATACCTTGAAATAATTATGGATACTATGATGGATTTCAAATAAACAAAATTTAACACACTTATCTATTTTTTTCAACTTAAACCACAAAATAACAAAAAAAACCAAAAAATAGAAAGAAAAATAAAAAAATACCAATTCAACATGCCTATCCCATATTAAAGTGTAAAATTCCATAAAATAATTATGGATACAATTATAGATTCTGAATAAATAGAATTTGATGCACTTATTTATTTATTTCAACTTAAATCACAACAAGCAAAAAAAACCAAAAAAAAATAGAATGAAAAATAAACAATTACCAATTCAACATGCCCATCCCAAATTAAAGAACCCAATACCTTAAAATAATTATATATGGTTTAATTTTGGACGGGGATGTTGAATTGGTATTGTTTTTTTTATGTTCATTCTATTTTTTGGTTTTTTTCATATTTTATCATTTAAGTTGAAAAAATATATAAGTGTGTCAACTATGTAGTCTCCATAATTATTTGGAATCTATAATAGTCTCCATAATTATTTTAAAGATATTTTATGCTTTAATCTGGGATGGGCATTTTGAATTGGTAATTTTTTATTTTTCATTCTATTTTTTTTGTTTTTTTTTCTATTTTATGGTTTAAGTTGAAAAAAATAGATAAGTGTGTCAAATTCTATTTATTTTGCATCTAGAATAGTCTCCATAATTATTTAAATGGATTTTATACTTTAATTTTGTATGGGCATGTCGAATTTGTATTTTTTTTCTTTCTCATTCTATTTTTTTTTTTTTTGCTATTTTATGGTTTAAGTTGAAAAAAAATAGATAAGTGTGTCAAATTCTATTTATTTGACATCTAAAATAGTATATATAATTATTTAAATATATTTTATGCTTTAATTTGGGATGGACATGTCAAATTGGCAATTTTTTTATTTTTTCACTCTATTTTTCATTTTTTCGCTATCTTATGGTTTAGGTTAAAAAAATAGATAAGTGTGTCAAATTCTTTATTTTGGAATCTAGAGTAGTATCTATAATTATTTTTAATGGATTGTACACTTCAATTTTGGATGGGCATGTTGAAGTCATAATTTTTTATTTTCCATTCTATTTTTCAGTTTCTTTTGCTATTTTATGGTTTACGTTGGAAAAAATATGTGAGTCTTTCAAATTCTATTTCTTTAGCATTTGGAATGGTCTCCAAAATTCTTTCAAGGGATTGGATGCTTTAATTTGAGATGGCATGTCAAATTGGTAGTTTTTCATTCAATTTTTTGAGTTTTTTGCCCTTTAAAATTTAAGTTGAAAAAATAGATAAGTGTGTCAAATTATATATATATATATATATTGTTGCATCTAAAATATTCTCCATAATTATTTGACAAGATTGAATACGTTAATTATTAATGGACATGTTAAATTTATAGTGTTTTCTTAGTTTTTATCATATTTTAAGGGTTTTTTTTTTGTTGCTATTTAAAGAGTTATATGTTCCAAATTTATAATCGGGGGTCTTGTGTTAGCTTTGCTCATGTTAGGGGGTTAATTTTGTATTTGTCTCTTGAATTTCCGTCAACACTAACAGAGATAACGGAAGGAGAGATATTTCTTTTTCTACAAAATGTTATTTTAATTATATACTTTTGTAACGTTCGACAATTGAAGGGTAAATTTGTAAAATGGAGTATATTTTAAGGGCAAATCATGCAATTGAGCCAAACTTCAATTATAGTAATTCAATAGTTATATATACAAATCAAATAAGTATTAGAAATATATGAGCTTGATTATAAATAAACTTAGAGATATGTGCAAATCAAATAACTGATATGTACATTTGTTATGAGAGATTTGTATACATTACATAAGACATGCATGTAAATAAAATTACGATAATTGCAATTGATTTATATGAAACTCAATGTGTAAAATATGTGATGAATATGTACAAAACATGTGACACATATGTATAAATTAAATCATAGAATGGTTAATGATATATTATTTTTTATTTGTGAATAGTTTTATCACCTTTTCCACGTTATTTTTTTACATTTGAACCTATAAATGCAAATCTTAGGTTAAAAATAAAAGTTGGATAAAATTAGGTAAAATGAGAAAGATTGAGGTCTAAAACCCAATTAAGCCAAAATGTTTGAAAACCCTTGCAAACGTTTCTGCCTTCTTTGATTCGATGATGGGCGGCGACATAAGGGTGGCGGCGGCTTTGGTCCATGACAGCGGTGATCTCCAGGTAGGCGGAAGGCGACGTTAACGTCTGATCAATAAGGGGAACAACAGGGCAGGTCGCGATCGGCTTCCCCTCTGTTTCTGTCCTTCGCCGACCGAAGGTGAGGCTGGATGGAATTGCGACGAATGGCTGGACGGAGCAGCGACAGATGGAGCAGCGACAGATGGAGCAGCGATGGATGGTGGAGATCTTTGGGCAGAGGAGAGAGCCAAGAATCAGATGAAGCTGCACCGTGGCAGACGATGAAGTGGACGATACGCGCACTTGAGCAAGGGAGAGAGAAAGGACATGGGAGGAATTTCATTTTTAATAGCGGCAAACTTGTCTTTTTGCCCATAGTGCACACATAAGCTCAAGCGCAAATAGGAGTGACGCAGGCTAAAGTTACAAAAGGGGAGAAACTAACAAAAGATGCAACAGGAGACAAATAGAAGACGCCCCAGCAAAACCTCTCCAGCCACAACACAACAAAAGCCACAAGATACACCAAAGACCTAAAGCCAGAGGGGTGACGTCTGATTCAACCCCTGCTTTGCCAGTTTGTTTGCATCTGATTTTTTTCCTCTAGGAATGTAAGCAAGCTGGCACTGTAAACTTGCTGAAATCATCCTATCAATGTAAACAAAAAAAGTGAGATAATCTCCAAAGTCAATCCCCTTGGTTAATCACCCAAGACATAGCATTTTTATAGTTATTCTCCACCACTTAATTTAAGTAGACTAGATTTTCGTTACTTGAGACCATTCTAAGAGCCTCCCTTATAGTAAGCACCTCTACAATATTAGAATCCACCACACCCATAACTTTTGAAAACATAGCTATAGTTTCTCAAAATACTGCCAATAGCACCATGGTTAGGTGTACTAATAGTCAAACCATCAATGTTAAATTTCAAATCACCAATATTTAGATGTGCCCAAGAACCAATCAAGTCATTCAATGCATTAGGATTACCAACTGACAAAAGTTCAATGCATCTTAAGAAATCAACAATAAAGTAAGAACAGCTAAGGCACAATGTTTTGCACCAACGGCCCATTCTTAATTTCAACAAATTTGCTGTGTGTTCAACACTATAAGCTTTGGACTTGAAAATAATGTCATTCATCCGTTGCAATATTTTCCAAACCACAACAAAAAAAAACACCTACGTCCACACCTCTTTGCACAACACAGTATTCCCCATGTCACACCAACACATGAAAAATTAGGAATGGCAAAAGGCATAACCCAACAAAAATTTCAGCAACATAGTAGTCTATTCCAAACTCCACTAGCAAACCAACAATGTAGAAATAAAGTGCTCAACAAACTCTCTACTAGCCCCACAAAAAAGGCATAAAGAATTAGCCTCATCAATAATTTTCCTTTTCCACAAAGCCTCCCTTGAAGCCATCTTTCTTTGGAACAATTGCCAACAAAAAACTTTAACTTTGGGAAGAGTTTTGAACTTCCATGTGGAATTTAGGATCAAAACCTACTGATGGGATCTATTTTCCAACTCAAAAAAGAAGGATTTAATAGAGAAATTATCATTGCTTTTATAAGACCATACTAATCTATCTTTTATTTCCTCAGACACATGAAGAGTTCAGCAATGATATGAAGTTTTCAAATACCACAACTTCCCAATCAAAAATTTTTATTCTCAACATAATTCTCCACTTCCAAACCCCAATCTCCCAACAACCAAAGTCAAAGATTAGTTCAAATTTTTCATTGCTATTGACACATCTCTCTTTTGAAATTACTAGGTATGGTCTAGAAATGGGAGAGATAACTTGATTATCAAGGTTGTCAAGGAGGTTAGGACAACAGATGAAAAAAATTAGTGACTTGATTGAAAAATCAAGCAATGTTTATCTCTCGGATGACTAAGTACCTAGGTCCTTAATTGAAAAATTAAAAAAGTTGTTAGCCAATTCAAGTTGCAATTGAGTCAAAGAGACTTAATTGAAAAATGAAAAGTTATATGGGCATAATTGACAAGGAAAAATTGAGACTTTTGCCAAAGAAAGGGCAGAAATGACACATGCAAATGTCTCGGGTAGTAAAGTGAGCATTTAACCATAATTTTAACACATGTCACTTGCCCGGGTGAAATTTCATGCAAAAAAGGGGAAAGTTTATCAAACAAATGTTCTATTGTTGACCTTAAATGAATCCAAAAGGGCTCAAGCTGTTCTTGAGTTGAATTGAAAGACAATACACACAAAAACTAGTGATCAAGGCTTGGGTGGAAATATTTCAAGTGTTGTTTCCATCACAAGCAAGGAAAAGTGTGGAATTGCCTTGAATTGGTACATTCTTACTTCAACTGAGAAGGTAAAGGTTAGTTTTTATTGGTTCAATCTTGATTTGGTCTTTTCTTGGTAAAAATTAACTATGGATCAACTAGGAAACACATGAATGATGGTCGTATAGCCAAGTAAGTCCATTTTTTGTGTCCTAAAGGGGTTGAAGTTGATCTCAGGCAAAGGTGGTACTCTTGTTCCTTGAATGTCTAGGACACTATGTGATGAAGCTAGAGTTGTAAAAATGTGGCAAACAACTAAGGCCCAAGGGTAGCTAGGACCCCAATGGTGCTTGGCCAACACAAGATACTCTTTCAGTGTCTTCACAGGCCTAAAGCTCATTGTATATTTGTGTGTTGTATGTGGTTGTTTGTTGAGCCACGAGGGCTGTTGGAACCTTAAAGAATGGGTGTGTGTGTGTGTGTGAGTAAATGAATGCATGCATTGCTTGTTTGGTTGTGTGTGCTAATATTAGACTAAGTTTTAAACTTTTTTATGTTATATATATATGTACTTGTGTTTTTGGTGTTGTCTTCGGTCTTTGCAAGTGCTAGAGCTTTATAAGCTAGTCCTTACTGAGTTCAAGTGGAACTCACCCTTTATTTACTTGCCATGAAAGGAAAGGCCTAGGTGAATAAGTACTAACTTGTTTAGGTTGGATTATGTAAAGTGCATATGCAGGTACACTCTTAGGTAAACCTTGTTCTTAGCTCTTACTAGTGGTTATGACTCTGGTGATTTGCTAACAAGTAGGTTGACTTGTAATTGCAACTACTAACATGAAAAGGAAGCTATGATTAAAGCTCAGGAGGCTAGTTAAGGTCTAGTATAAGCTAGGCATGGGTTGCTTGTAATTGAAGTAAATGCACCTTGAGCAACAAGACTACCTATGTTGATCCATTTTGTACTTGAACCTTGAACTAGCTAGTGTTCTGTGTTGAATTTTAACATTCTGTGATCTATCTACTTGTGAAAAATGTTTAAGATTCCTTGTTGATATGGACCTGAGCATGTATGAATGCCTTAGTTAAATTCCTACATGCCTTGTATAAATTCTATGTTGGTAGTACTTTTGAACAAGCCTTGGTGTTTTACTTTGCAGTTAATGTACTGTTTAATTTCCCTTGATTCTTACATGTTTGAAGTGCCAACATACCAAATTTTATGTTAAACAACCTCTTGTTTGCTTAAATAGAATTTTTGCAGTTTTCTGGCAACAACTAACCAAAAATTTGGACTTTAAGCTATCTACCTTGTAATTTGGCATTTTATCACAACTTTGACTACTTCGTGTGCATAGTTTGTTGTTTTAAAAATTTGGCTTGTTGTTTTGAGCCAAATTGTGTCAAGGAGTAGGGTAGTTAGGGTTGTGACAGCTAACACAAAAATTATGGGGAAAATGGAGTTTAAGGGTTATCTCGCCAATCCACCAATCTTCCCAAATATCAAATTGAGCTTCCGAAGCAAACCACCATAATGAAATCTTTTAAAACAATTGCCTCAACTGCCTCATATGATGACGAAAAGTGTGTAATCTTCTTCCAAACCTGCGACACAAATTTACTGGAGGTCTTTTAGGCATCAAGTAGTGATCAAAATTACCATATCTCGCATTTATGACATGCCTCCAAACAGAACTTAATTCATTGTCGTATCTCCAAATCCATTTGGTAAGCAAGGTAGCATTCCAAGCTCTTATTCTTCCAATGCCCAGGCATCCATTTAGCTTGCTTCTAACAACTATGCTCCAATCCACAAGGGCTAACTTTTGTTCACCTGGATCATTTCCCCAAAAGAAGCTCATCTGGATATTTTCAAGCTCGTTTGCTACACATACTGAAATCTGAAAAAGTGACAAAAAATAAAAGGGCAAATTTTTAAGAACAAACTTAATTAATGTTACCCTCCAAGCTCCTGAAATAAATGAAGATTTCTATTTGGATAAGGACTCTCTAAACCTCTCAACTACAGGCTCCCACACACATTTAAAAGGGGGATTAGCAACGATTGGAAAACCTAGGTAGTAGCTGATCTCCTTTCTCCAATTATCAATGGATGATCAAACCCAATTTCTTGATGAATATTATCTAAAGCGAATGAAATTTTTACTATGATTGGTAATTGGAATAGGCTCAAAGGGATTTTGCAAGATCGAAGAGTATTGTGGGAGGACAATAGTATTGTAATTTGTAATGCCTGTCAAATTTGAGTAGTGAAGGGACTATGTAGTTTGGTCATGTAGTTATGTGCTAGCATCATATGCCCAATTTTTCAAGGGCTTCGGCTCACTAAGCCGGATTATTTGTGCCTCACATGGAACCAGAGCCCACGCAGAGGCTGGCCGACGATGAGGGCTAGCTGTGGCCATCTACTGGGTGATGTGATGGGGACAAGTTTGAGGGTATTTTGCAAGAGTGAGTTAATGCAGAGGAGAGAGCATTGAGCACATGATCAAAATATTTGTTCAATGACATATCCATAAATATTCACAAACATCAGCCCTTATGCCCCAACTCATATGTTCCCCTCAGTTGATCAAACCAATAATGAGAACTCATTAATCACATTAAACCCAGCCAAACCACCTCTAGGTTTTTCAAACTAAGAGGATAAGGTATGAGAGCAGTAAACAGGCATAACCCTACAATCTTGTAACAATGGGTATGTTACGCTTCAAATAATTTGGGCTTGATATGAAATTTTGTTTAACATTTTCGGGAAGAATGAATATTCCCAAAATTCCAGCTTAGATTAAAGAATGAAAATTACAAAGTTAGCATTAAATGACAGAAACCTATACACAACTAGCTTGACATACAAGGGAGAAGTACAAGACGAGGGAGCTTGATCCACTCAAAACGCTGCAAAACTTTTCATCCCTTCCCCTGGAGAGAATGTTTCCTTCCTTCACACCGCCTTCCCTTAAATATGTGATACCATAATCAAGAGGCCTGGAAATATACAGTACAACAACAATGGAGGCCCCTGCTATTGAGCCGGGACCAAAAGATGATATTTTCTGCTTGAGGAATCCTTCAAGCCGGGACAAAAAGATGATTACTTCAAAGGACTCCCAAATGATCTGTAGAATATTGTTTCACAAGTCTATCTGTAATCTCCTCAATTCAGCACGAAATGTGGGGCTTGATCTCAAAGTCCGGTGAGCAAGACTTTTTATATCCTCACGAGAACAGTCCCGCGATATGCGTACTAATTCCCAGAGGGCGCCTCCTCTGATCATGTCCTTTGCATTTACTTCTGACATTACCAAAACTTCATCGTTCAGGAAGGGGGAAAAAATATTTTCTTCCCTCTAATCAGACCAGAAAATTCAACTTACCATGCTGCGCCAAGTGACATAATGCCAGCTCAATGTGTCGCCTAATTGGAGCAGCCTCATCATTAGCATTTTGTACAATCCACGGAAGTGCACCATCTTCTATAAGAAGGGATCTTCCGCTTTTTATACCTAGGATGTGCAAAGAATTAAGTTGCACATAATTCAGCCAAATGAAAGAGGGCGTTTATATATATATATATATTCCAGTCAACTTCACCAGTCAAAGGTCAATGTGGCGTCCAACTGAGTTAGTACCTTGAGAAGAAGCACGAGACTCGCATTTGGCAAAATTTGCAATTCCCCGCGCTACTTGAGACAGAACATCAGGATGCCCGCATCTGACCATCCCCAACAAGGCCTTAATTCCACCTTCAGACCGCAGCTTCGTTTGTAACTTATCTGGGTAGAATCAAGAAAAGGTGAAGCTGGAAAACAATCTCAGAATGACTAGTCTTAAGACTATGAGCTAGGACGATACAGAAACCTATAATATGGTGAGAACAACAGAGGCATTACAACTACAAGTGTTAAAACTATTATAAGCATCCCATTTAAACCATGATATGTCACTAAACGCTTCTGGGACAAAATACATTACATTGTTGCACCAAGTGATAGCAAAGCATCAATTTACTAGCCAGTAGACTCCATATACAAGATTCATTAGAGAATGATACAGCACAAGGCACCAACACAGGTGATAAAGAAAAAACTATCAAACCGGGTACATCAAATTTTTTTTAAAGAAAAAAAACTGTATCAAAATTTATCTCCTAGCATGCAATTATAGATATTTTTCACCTTCATATGCATGTGCCGCATCAATTGTCTATGCCTATTATTTTCATTTGTTTTTTGAGTGATCACGAAGATGAAGGGTTGAAGAATATAGTGACTGAAAATTTAAGATGATATGAGGTAGTGCAAAGATAAAGAAACAGTACCGTTCCCACACAAGTTGGCAATAGCTCCAGCAACCATGCGAAGAGTTTGGGGATCCTCTGCATCTGATGCTGTGATAGATAACAGACTGATTCCCCCTTGCAGCATTATTAGTTCTTGATTGGCTTCTGCTTTTCAAAGCAGCAGGAAACACCGTCATAACCAGCACAAAGAAAACTAAAGCACAGGTGCCAAAAAAGTACTTGCACCCAAAACAAACTCACCGTTCATTGCAAGATTGGCAAGAGCACCTGCTGCAACTCGTCGAACAGTTTCATCCTCGTAGCTTCTAAGAAGCATCAGTAAAGAATTAAGGCCCCCAGCCTCAACAATTTTCTCTTGGTTTGCTTCTGTGCCTCAAATGAAAAGTGCATTGCATGTTAAACGATAAAGTTAAGAGTAAACAAAATATACTGCAGTATCACATTGTATATATTCTCCAAATTAGAACCAATTTTTAGCTCTGGAGAATATCTAGTGAAAGTGACGAGGGAAAAATAAATAAACATGTTTTTTTCCAATGACAGGACATCCAGGTACCATTTCCATAGCATGGGTACCATATAAGTTTGCTATCCAACAATGTAATTGACATACTATTGATGAGGTGAACAGCAACTCAGAAAGTTTAGGGGGGTTAAAGGGCATTCATTATTGGTTCCTTTCAGTTTCCAATTATTCCAAATTGTATTACAACGTAGTACATAAATAAATCATGAAGATGACTTAGTTCTCCTGCACATCGCTAGGATCTAGAAAAGACAAAAAAAACAAAGAACATGTCAATTGAGCTCATGAAACTCAAGGAAACTCAAACTATTGATCTCTTGCTGTCAACTACTCAATTAAACAACAGGGGAAAAAAGAACCACTACTAACCTTCTGCAGCTAGATTCGCAACCACTTTTACAGCATGAATACGTACATTGGCATCATCTGACTCAAGCAAAGACAATATTTTTTGCAGTCCAACTGTAATAAATGGATAAAAAATCCTCAGAAACAAAACGCAAAAGAACCTTAACTTCAGAGATGGTTTAGTGACATTTCAATGCCAAAGCACTTTCACCACCTTGCTCAAATAGAGTAGCAGCCGGTGTCCTTGGTAGATTCCCAAAGTCGCTTAGGTGAGAATGTCTGACCTGAGACACAGGAGACTCTGTACCAGCAAATGCTTTGCCAGGTCCACCTTGGAGATGCTTCCTCATCTATAGGTGAGTGTAACAGTCAACAAACACACAGAAAGCACTCACATAGTAAGGACAATAGTGTATGTATAAGAGAAATTTGCATCATGAGTGGGATATGAAAATGAACACAAACAATTTGGAGAAACACTCTAAGAAAGTAAAAACAAAAAAGAAACAAAACAAAACAAAACAAAAACAAAAACAACATTTTAACAAGCCTTTAACAACTATTTTTCTAGTACCTGGTCAGCTTCAAAGGTTAGTTGCAACAGCTGGCTTCTTAGGACTATCATTTCTTCCTCAAGTTTCTTTTTTTGATGAACCTCATCCTCAAGTGCTTTTTGAAGCCTTGAAATTTCTGCATCTCCACCAACCTAGCATACCAATATAATCCTCATATCCTGGACCAAAGCACAGACTGATAGTATCTGACAGTTGATTGGCTATGTCAATTGAATTGGCCACATACCCTCGACTCTGTAGATAGTCCTATTTGACTCTTTAGCATGTTGACCTCTTTTTCAGTTTCTTTTCTTAGATGAATTTCTTTCTCAAGCAGCCTTTTGAGTTCAGCAAAATCATCAGCATTGAAAATCCCAGGTCCCTAAATATAAGTACAAAAATGAAGAGCTGAGAAACCTAACTAACAGTCTTACAAGAAAATAACACTTAAGCTTAATAATTTTCCATCATGCAATGAGCTGTCCAGGACATAAAAATGTAACAAATAAGTGAATATCTCTGCTCCCTTTCATTATGCCCATTAAATTTAGAAACAAGAAAATTTGGTTGTAAAATCAAATGCTACCCTAAAAGCGTCAACACATCACGCATTACAACCCTAAATGCACAAGAAAGCACACAGCACAAGTTATGAGAAATTAAGAGATCTGGATGTCCACATATTTAAATGAAGCATTCTAATGATGAAGTTATCCTAAACAGCTTCCACAAAATTCAAAAACCAAAATGATGTCTTTCTATCTTTGAGGGAACCAAAACATCCCCCTAGTATCTGACAGATAAACTCTTAGATTTACACATACATCAAATGATCTGTTTATTTCAAAGAAGAACAATGTAAAACAATAAAGAGTTCTCGATCATAGTACCTCCCCATTACATTTATCATCATTGAAACCATTCCGCCTGTGCTTCCTCTGATTTTCCACCATCTTTTCCTCCAGTTTCTTAACTGATTCCATGTATTCCATCTGGCACTTCAGCCTCTCCTTCTATTAAGATGAAATTCAAGTATGTAAGTTTACACAGCAGACAAGTATGATAAGCGAAAAAGAGTGAAGAACTATAGCCATCGTATAAATAAAGCTTCTCAATCACAATGAGCCTTACAAAAACTCGTTTAACATGAGAACACCATAACAAATTCACTGAAAACAAAATCCCTCTTCTAAAACCTGGTATCCGGAGATCAACAAACCTCTAAGGCATCTGTAAAGTTCCTTTCAACATCCACGACACGATTTTGTGCATCTAAATTTATTCTTTCAAGTTCATCATCAAATGCTTTCTGCTGCCTTTCATTTTCTGCAATGAGCTTGTCCAGCTGTATTTCCAGTCTTCTTGCCAAGCTTTTATAATCAAACTCTTCCTTTATTCTCAACATATTTTCTACCTTCATAGCCTATGAGAAATGAAGCAACAGTTATTTGACGCAATCTCATCAATAAACTGATACTTGTTTTTCACTTGCAGGGACAAAATGGGTGTTTGAGGAATATCACAATGTATAATCAAGCTCCAAGTGCACTGGATGTAGCTCAAATACAATGCCATGAAAAGATTATTACACTAGATTTATTTAATGTTATTTGGTGAGATTTATCAGCAACCATTAGAAACTTAATGCTAGAGTGCGGTAAACAAAGACAATAGCCTATAACAACTCACCCTTTGACCAAATAATATAGTACTAGTAGTCTCTCCTCGGTGTCTTGGGGAGGGACCAATGGTTACAATTAGTGAAGTCCTAGCAGTGCCTGCAACAGATGACATCATATAATATATCTTACAACAATATTTGAGATAGATTCACTTGATGAGAGATGAGAAATAGATGAACTGATGGACTGTTCCCATTGGGTATATTGAAGAGTAGGAGCATGTCAATAAAGGGTGAACCACCTCCAAAAGAATCCTTTAGCAGTCTTGTAAGCTTTGAATCACGAACAGGCACATGAGAACTATTCTCTGCTAATGCATTGATACACTTTCCCAATGCACTCAGCGAAAGGTTAATGGACTTCGCTTCCTCCAACATATGCCCCTCACTTCCTGCTAAGCAGGAGGTTGAGATAAATAACTATCTTCTACGTTCACAGGTGATGCATAAAAGACGAACAAAAAGTGTAGAAAATAATACTAATCACAAATTATTTTGACAAGATAAGCAATCACCTGATTTGTGAACACGTTCTGAACCTGCTAAATCTACCAAAATTAGTTTGCCTCTACGTACCAGAGGCTTTGGAGGTTTGACAAAGCGTGACGACTGATCAGTGTCACTGATAACTTGCTCCCCCTCAGCAACTGACTTCTTCACATGAATCTATGCTCCCGTGGTCAAAATAGTAAGTTGTGTAAACACTTTGAAGTATCAAGAAAAAAAAAAGTGTAACAACAGAGGTTTGATGCATGTAAGAGAGGGAAAAACAAGCAGAACAGTTATCACCATCAGGATAGCATGACTACGAGAAGATTCAGTATTCAACTTCGTGTTGGCAGCAAATCTATGAGCTTCCCCTATTCTCAGCAGATCCACAAAACTTTGTTGGTCCCTTATATCCACTAGGGTTGCCCCAGGTACTGAAACATCTCCAGATTTTGGGTCTTCGACGATTGAAATGTTATCATTGGATGGATCGAGAAGGTCCTGGATGGTCTCCATATAAAGCTACAAGAATACATGAAAGAGTATAATGTAATCACAATGCTGAGTAATTCTAAAAACAGATGATCAATTTGAGCATTGAAAGGATACATTTTTTCAAAAATTCAGTTTCAGTAGTTATGAAGAAATAAAAACTAAACTGAAAGATCTTCAAGTCCAATATTGGAAGCAATAGGAAGATAAATATTAGTGACAACAGAGAGGGCAAAAAGGTATGATCTTGACAACCTGTAAATATGATACAGACAGTGAATCAGTGTCCAGGGAAACATTGGCTAAAATATCCTCCATGGCCCGAACCATTATTCCACGAGCAGAAGTATCTTCCTCTCCTAATCGTCCAAGGGTAAAAGTCTTCCCGGTACCAGTCTGACCATATGCCATTACAGTACCATTATACCCATCCAGAACACTCTAAAAATTTAAAAGAACACCAGTAAGCATTTGTACAGCACTGAGTGATTCAAATTTGAGATTAACATACAACTGTTACTTAAAAATGCAGTATGTGAGATGATATATG
Organism: Aquilaria sinensis; assembly: GCA_005392925.1. Taxonomy (NCBI): domain Eukaryota; kingdom Viridiplantae; phylum Streptophyta; class Magnoliopsida; order Malvales; family Thymelaeaceae; genus Aquilaria; species Aquilaria sinensis. The sequence goes on along the minus strand of SMDT01002121.1, from coordinate 393,157 downwards.
CTTTAAAAGCTTCATAAAATAAATAGCACCAACACTTCTATCGGTTCAAGAGTTAAAGGTATGGAAGATTCATTAATGTAGCTAGGCGTAGGACAGAAAAGAAAACAGAAAGAATAACAGACCTCAACAACAGGCTTAGCAACAACTTCATATACACGCCTCTGTGATGCATTTTCTGTTAGTACTTCATCAAACTCATAAGTCTCTGAATCCCAATTATTCTTTCTGAGTTTTAATCTCTTAAGCTGCAGAGAGAAAACTTAAAACATCAACAAGAAATAAGAAAATGAAGAGAACTCATGTTAAATCAAAACCATTCTGGTTTAAAATAACAACTGTGCAGCCAAGAAGCAACCTCAGGTTGTAACTCCACGCAATCAGCAAAATCTGCATCCTCCACAAGCTCTTCTTCATTGCGAGGTCGCAACCTAACAGCTACTCTTACTCTCCCTGGTACTGAAAAATCAAGAAGGCAGAAGTGCAGCGATAATAAGAAAATGAGAAGAGAGGCAAGAACAGAACTGTATCATCATTGCAAAGCAAAAGATAAATTTTCATTCATTAGAAAGTTTCAAAGCTCGATTTGATGCCATTTTCTAAAATTAACACTGACAGAGGCTAACATAAAGTAAAATAATCACCTCGACTGGCAGCTAAGATTAACCCAATCTTACAGTGAATCACATAATGACATGACGAACTAAAGTTCATTACTTTTGCATGATGAACTGAAGTTCATAACTTTCGTCATCAAGCCCATAATCCCAAAGCAATCAGCGCAACACTATTCTCTATCGCATTGCAAATCCTTGCAAGGCGGCTACACTAAATTATCCAATTGGAAAAAGGCAAGCGTTTACAACCAAATAACAATCAAAACGAACTTGATCAACATAGGAGCTACGTAAATCTCAACACGAACTCACTAAACCACATTCAGACAAGCTTCTGGATCGAATCAAGTCCGATGCTCGTAGTCAAAGAATCCACTTAATGAGAGAGGTAGCCGGAAATTGAGTTTACCTCCATCGTCTCCGGCAGCAGCGCCGGCGAAAGAAGAATAGCTGCTGCGCCGAATGGCGGATCCCGACGGCTGCTGCGGCCTCGACTTGAATGATGACGATTTAAGATTGAGCCCCTTGGGCTGCACCTTGGAGGCGCCATTTCTGTAAGCAGAGGAGGCCATGGGACCTGCTCTGATACTAATCGAATGGTTAAGAAAAGGAAAACCGAACAGAGAGTCAATTCGGTGTTGGTGTTAGATTTGGGAGGTTCAGGTGGTTCATTCGAAGTGTTCGCGTTTTGAACCAAAGTAGCGAGAGTGATGGAGGTGGGGATTGGAGGAGCAGGCGGGACCCACCCCAGCAGAGGTGGAAAAAAAGACATAGACGGTCTCAGCCCGGTTGGGCCGCTGGGCCCAGGACCCAGACGGAATTTATATTTTAGAATTAGAAATAGTAATCCTGTCCAGTTAATAAAGTATTAATTGACGAAAATGGGCTTCTCTTTTTGTCCTTTTTTCTCGCTCCCATTTCTAGTCGTGGCCTCGTGGGAAGGGAAAGCTGCATTTGTTTACGCGTGGCGTGGCAACGAGAGATCGTGCCATCGTGTGCAATGCATATCAAATGACCACACACTCCTTTCATTTTTTCAGGGAAAACAGTCCATAACCTTTAATTTAAATGGATAATTATAATTTACCTATCGAGGTTTAAGTAAAATTACATTTTACGCCCTTTTGTCTAAGAAATGTACACTTTATCTTCTGACTGTTTAATATAATCCGATAATAACTTTTGAAATCCTAATTTAGACTGTATGATATTCATCTTTAAATAATTTCAATCATTATGATATATTTTCTTATAGTTAATTGATATTTAAATAATATAGTTTTCTATTTATAGAAATAATAGAAAGAAAAAACTGATAATTGAAAATGTCCATTAACTGTAAAAAAATATCATACTGATTAAAATTACTGGAAAATAACTACCATAATATTTAAATTAAGATCTCAAAAGTTACAATCATATTGTATTAAAAAGGCATGGGATAAAGTGCATATTTCTAAACAAAGAGGAAGCAAAGTGTAATTTTACCTAAATCTCATGGGACAAATTGTAACTAACCCTGATTTAAATATTCTATTTTTATCCTAAACCTATTAAAATTGTTTTATTTTGATATCGCATCGGATGAAATCCATTAACTTAAAATAATTATCTAATACAAATTTTGATATTCTAATTTAAATATTCCAAGAGCTACTAAGATGGCAAGAGCTGTTGATTCATCTTCATCAGTAGGATGCAACTAATATTCCAATGGTTGCTGACATGCAAAAAGATGTTGCAACATCAACAGAAAGTGCTACAACAGATCTAACAACTATTTTCACGTAAGATGAAAACAAGGAAAAAGAGCTGGGACTTGAAGTATTCCATAATCTATTTAATGGAGCCCAATGTCAAATTTTAGATTTCATAGGTTAATCTATAATTAGATGTCAAACTTTGATTTTAGCTCTATGTCCATATCATAACTGTGAAAATAATTTTGTAGTGTGTTTGAATGATTCTTTTTGCATCATGTTAATTTGCAAACTAGACTTCGTAGTGAAACACTCCTCTTAGATAGTAATGATTTCTTCTTTACTGCTTAACCCAAGCATGTAATGAAGACTTTTGATATTGATATCCCGTAGGCCATAGAGTATTAGGCAGCATGGATATGTAAGCTTACTAATTTATATGACTAAAAGTAATTATTTGATACATAAAGTTTAATTAAAGAATGATTAAAATTAAATCTTTTATTTATTTAACCATTTTTAAGGCATTTAATTAACTAACTAGTTTCATGACCCCGTCTAACGGATGAAACTATATTATATATGAGAATAATAATGGAAAAAGGATAATGACGTCATGAGGGAAATTGATGCCTACATGATGAAAAATGTAATGCTTTATTAGTGAAAACAATGTACATACTTGTGGGAATAATAAGTTGTGATATCATAAATGAGAAGTGAAAGGCGGAGTAACATTTAGTTAAAAGAGTTTGATTAATTCCATAAGTGACATGTACATGTAAAGCATAAAAGAAGTAAATAATATCATGAGTATGAAAATTGCACAACTTTTAATACTACTAACTTACATAAATAAGAAATTGTGAGTTTAAAAATGCTGATTTAAATTAGGAATTTTAAAATGTTTAGAATAATTATCACTTTTAATTGTAAGAAAAAAATGGAATGTCAAAATTGTCCATTTTGAAAGTTTTGGGTTTATGTGAAATTGGCCCACAAAAATATGACCAAATTTGTTGGGAAAAAAAATTATAAATGGGAAAGAAATAATTTTCATTCAGGGTAAAAAAAATATATAGATACAAACAAAATAAACCAATTGGGCTAAATATAACAGCCAACATGAATTGTAGGACCCAAAAAATTTAAAATAATAATAACTTGATTTATATTAAAAAAAGACTCACCTTCCCATAATTAGACCTAACTCATATGCAAGCTAAAAAAAAGAAAGAAAGAAAAGAAAGAAAGAAAGAAAACAGGAATAATACAATCAAAGAGCGGGAGAAAGAAAATTTTAGATTTGGAGAAGCAGAAGGAAGTTCAGCTAGGGCTGCGATATGAAAGGTTGAATAAATAAAAAAATTAAAAGACAAAAAAACAATGTAAACAAAAAGTAATTGGGAAAAAATTAAAAAGGGGGAAATAATTCTCGTTCTAGATCACATAAATTAGGCCTTAGTGAGATAAGCTAATTGGGCCGAATTTGATTGGTGAAAAAAATTAACAATTTAAATTAATAATACTCCTATAACACAAAAAAATGGGCCAAAGATTCAATATAAGCCCAAAACCGAAATTCAATTTGGCCCAAAACAGAATGGTTGGAAAAATAAAATAAAATGATTCATGTAAACAAAGGAATAGAGAGAAAACTATGAATAAAAAGATTTAAGGCTAAAGTGGCAGGCGCTTAAGAGAATAAGGACTAAGTAGTGTAATTTGGTTGAGAAGACCTATAAATAGGAGACTTTAGACAAACCCTAGCTCGCCGCTCAGTTTCTCCTTCATTTCTTGCCGCCTCTCAAATTAAAATATGAGATTTTTGTCTAAGCCGCCGCTCGGCCACCCTTCACCGCCTTCTGTTCCCCTTTTCCCGATGGTGGCACAACCTATAAGGCGGAGAACCACTTTTTTTCCGTTTAATCATTTGTTTTCAGCTTCTATCTATTTCTCCGTAAACGATTTAGTCAAAAAAATAAAACGGGTTTTTAAGATTTATAACTAAACTATTATTTGTTCCAGAAGGAACTTTTCCTCCTTTGTTCTCTTTCGTTGTTTTCCATCTTGTAGCTATTTCTTGTAAAGGCTTGGATCAAAAACTATATTTTTATAGATCTAAAGGGTTTAGAAAAATAAAATGGGTTTTGTACATCCGTGTCCAAACACTATGTTTTTGTTTTCTTCTCTATTGTGTTTGAATCCGGTAGTATAGGCGGCCTCTTTTGGTTGGCTGCCGAATGTTTCTATTCATAGGCGGCAAGGCCAACGTGAGCGATGGAGAGAAGTCCAGATCCTTTTTCAAAGGCTATTGCCTGTGTCACTCTCATGTTATCGTTAGCAGCAATTTTTGTTTATCTATCTTCAACCGGTCATCTCTATTTTTTCCCTGTTGTGTCTGAACCAGTTGTGCCTTTCCAACGGCTTCTTGGTTCGAATACGACAATCGCCTGTTGTGTTTGGCTGTCCGGTGTACCTAGTTACTAGCGGCTGGCCCATAGTGAATGCCAAAGGGAGGTAGACATTGTTTTGTAGATCTAGCTTCGAGTGTTTGGTTTTTGTGTTGTCTCTATATACTTCCTCAACCTCTGGGTGTTACATGTGCCGCCATCATATGGGTCTGTCTGCCGTTGGGCAATGTTTGGCCAGAAAATGAAAGTTCTGTAAAAATGAAGTTTACATCATTTTAATATCCATAGGGGTAGGATGGTATAGTTTCCTTACTTAATCGTTGATTTTGAATACCTTTTTTGGCACAAACCTTATTAACAATTTTTTTTTTGTTTTTTAACCATGTTTTGTGGGTGTTATCAATCCAACAACTTAGACAATCGAGGTTAACAACTTTTAGAGTTGATACAATGGGTAAGGTAATTTTAAACTTTTCAATGTTTAATTACCTAGCTGATATAATGGTCATCTAAATTGTGCAAACCTGAGTGAGTAAAAAACAGTAAGTATGGTAGTAATTTTAATTGGACAGAATTGTTAAGAAAGCAGCATGTAGCTTCATATTAATCAAATATAAAAAAGTAGCAATGTCCGAATAAGAACCTAGTAGTATCGGTGTCAATTGCTGATTCTTGTGGGTGGAAATTTGGTTCTTAATTGCTGAATCTAGTAGGTGCAAAATGGCTAACTTTTGGCTATCATGAGTGTTGAGTGAAATTTGTTAAATAACTCTAGTTAACACATAAATTGCAAATAACTATGAAGTAGAATACTTGAAATGAATTTATAATTTATAATTTTTTAGCACGGTTCTTATATGCATTTTTCCTGGTTGTTTTGCTATTGTCGGGCATAAAATCGTGTTGGTTAAGCACACTACCTGGTGAAACACTAAAATCACTACTACTTCAGATCTTTTGCTGCCGGATTGCAAATATTCGGAAGTGAAAAAATGTATAGGCCTGCCAAATATGTAGTTAATTTTTGTAACCGACGCATAATTGTCGATTTAGTGCATAGTATGTAGGTATGATATATTAAGCAACTGCTATAGGTCGTGAGTTGAAATGACCATCTATAACTATCTAAGAAAATTACAAAACTATCGGGATTGGAGAACATGGATTCCAAAAGTATATTAGTATTATATATGAAAAAAATATTACAAATGAATTGATGGATCGTGGTTTTAAATTGGAATAATAAGAAAATAGTTTATTTACCACAAACAACTTGTGTACAAGTGTCTTATTCTTAAAACATGTGACAACATCATGAATAGATCGAAGTCAAACATGGAACAATTCACTGGATGACATATGCGTTACTCTAGGGGTAATATTGGAATTTGCCACATGCCACCCTATACTGAATTGTGAGTACATGTGTAAGTTGTAGAAATTTTTTTGAATTTTTAAGTAATGTGAAGAGACCATTTAGCTAATTTATTTGCTTTCATATATATTTATAGATATAGATTAAGATATATTTTGAAACCTAGACAAAAAAATCAATGACTATGGTTATTCATTTAATTATTTTGAAGCTTACTACAATGTCTAAAAATATTTTGGATGGATTGATAAATTTTTATTCTAAAGTATTAGTTTTTAAATATTCTTCAATTAAAATTTTGAAATAAGAAATTTCTTTTTACCCCAAGAAGATATTTTTGCATAAGAACTGGAGTTAAGGCCTCGGTTAAGATTAAAAAAAAGGTAAAAGATAAAATGTATCATTTTTTCTAGAATCTGATGTTGATGTGGTATTTTCCATTACAATTAATGTTTTCTTCAATAAAAAGGAAAAAATGGAACGCCTTTTGTAGGTTAAGGACCTACTAGGAGCAATTTTCAGGTTACAAGCAAGAATGGGCATAATGATTAAAAATTAGGGACCATAGATAAAATTTATCCAAAATGTTATAATATTAACCCATTTGTTTGGATAATTGCATTTGTGGCCCATAACATTTTATTATTGTACTATTTTGAACTCTAGTCTCTATTTTTGCATAAAAAATCTTTAATATCGTTTAAGTGTTCAATTAACCATGATGGCGTAATCGTGATAAATCCTCCCATCCATGTCATCGTCGATGGCCTTAGATCATCATCGGTGATTGGTCACGATCAGCATGATCCTCTCATAACCTCCAACTTCCCCTGTTACGCACTCCACTAGTGCCACTTAAACTGGCTCGATGCTTAAGCCATTAGTTTCACTGCCTTTGCCTCAAACTCCACTCAGTAGTGGGCCACCTTTTGCATCTTTGCCTCATTCTCTCTTAATATCTTCAATATCTGTTCCTCTGCCTCATAGAGAAGAGCAAGGCAATGCCATTGCCTCTTCTTTGCAAAAGCATGTCACAACTATACACTTTATAGACAAAATAGAGGAAAACTTTCAATATGGGGGATCTTTTCATTAGAAAATCCAACAAATCATGAAACCCATGAGAAACCATCTGAGCAAATAAAAAAAAAATGGTACCTAAAGATAATAGTAAAGTTTTTGTTGGTCACCAGAAGATAATGGATGGTTGGTGCAGACAATATTTAGGTGGTGAAGTTGGAGTTAAGCCTAAGGGAGGTCTATCAATGAGAGGCCTGCATTTGAATTGGGATCGTTGTTGCTGAAACTTCTCTTTGTCTTTTTAGTTGGTCACTCCCTTTAATAAAAAAACAACAGAGACCAATCAATTGACATGAAAAAATGATTCAAGACAGAGATAATAGATGAATATTGTCCAATAGATTGAATCGTGATCTCTATTACTAAAAAAAATGTGAGAGAAAGAATATGGCAAGTCAAGAAAAGGTCCTGCTCAATGCAGAATCGGACGGGTCAAGAAAAGGCCCTGTTCAAGGCTGAAAAAAAAATACTAAAATCAAGCTTGTCTTGGGTGGTCTTATTAAGGACATTTAAAAAGTGGACATTTGAAGGGTATTGAGCTTGAAAGGCCATTAATGGTAGAACACAAATCAGAAAACTTCTTTCCTAACTTTTTTGAAATCCACTCTACCTCCACCAGTTCGATGACGAATATTGGGTTGCTAGAATGAGTAATGGGTTAACCTGGTTGGTGATTGAATCTTGGGAAGCAAATCGTTATGGGAAGCATGGAGGGAGGACAAAGTAAACTGAAGGTGATCTTGGAAATCCTGCCAAGTGTGACATGGATAAGAGGATTTAATTGTGATTGTGCCACCGTGGCTAATTGCCCACACATTGGCATGCCACCATGGTGCTTTTCATCAATATTAATGATTTTCATCCATAAAAGGTCCAAAATGAAATACCTAAACAATGTTAAGGACTTTCTATGCAAAAATTGAGGTTATGGTCTAAAATGGTACAATAATAAAATGTTTGGGGCCACAAATTTAAATAACCCCAATTTATTTGATTGATAGGCCTCACATGAACGCCAATTAGGCTACAAACCAAGGTACATTGTTGGGCCAAAGTCCAACTTAAGTTGAAGCTTTAAACGAAATCAGTTGCTAAACCTGTCCAACTTGATTGGATAAAGGAGAATGAGGGGTGGGGAGGGATAATTACCTCCCCTCTTTTGTATGGTTTGATAAAAATTTGAAGGGAATGAAGAGAAGATACCACTATTTTCCCTCAACATACCTCATTAGTTTAGTTTTGTAATAATTTCAAATTAAGGGAAAAATAAGCTTCCCTTAATTTTTACGCTTTACTTTCCTCTCCTCTTCCATCGCCTTCCCTTGTGAATAATCCAAACAAAGCATAATGAACCCGTGGTGCTCAAGTCAACAAAAATTAACATAAGATGGAACATAAGAAATTTTAAAGTTGCAATAAACTTTAAGAGCCAATTCATTTTAACTCAAATCTACTTAATAAAAAAATGACTTATGTTTAGTTTTACATATTTTTTAACTAGAACTAATTTTATTTAAAAATTAATATTATGTTAGTGTAATAATCTATTGGAAATATATTTTTTACAAACTTACTAAATTTTTATCACTTTTTCTAATTTTAGGCATTAAAAATAAAACTTCACAAAAATTTAATAACATCATAAAAAATTACTTTCAAATGGATTATTTTATCTGCATAATATTGGATTTCAAATAAAATTAGTTTCAAATAAAAAAGATGTAAAAATAAATATAAGTTATTTTGTATTAAGTTGATTTAAGTTAAAATGAATTGACACTACACCCAGTTTTTTTTTAACTTAAGTCAATTAATTTTAAAATGACTTATTTTTATTCTTACGTCTTTTTTTCCTGAAACTAATTTTAATTAAAATCCAATATTATGTAGTTACAATAATCCATTGAAAATACAATTTGTAATCTTACCAAATTTTTATGAAATTTTCTAATTTAAGGCATTAAAAAAAGAAAAATTCATAAAAGTTTAACAACATCATGAAATCTTACTTTCAAATGGATTATTATATTTATATAATATTAGCTTTTAAATGAAATTGGTTTCATGAAAAAAAATGTAAAATACAAACAAGTCAGTTAACTTGAGTTAAAATGAATTAGCTCATCTTATAGGTCTTATAATATTTATCTTTAGTTTTTTTTATAAAATGATAAATCACTTTTACATATATTATGTATATTTTATCAAAGTAGGTCTTGTCATAAACTGCACCCAAATGTGCATCTTTATTCTTTTATCAGTTCTTATTTATTCTCTTAGCATGTTTGTTTTTTTATTAATACTATTTGTTATTTTACTAGTTCTTTTACCTGTAGTTATTTGCTTATTAGCTATTTATTATTTTATAAAAAATAACTATTTTTTAGTATCTATTTATCCTTTTTCTTGAATTTATTATCATTTACATTTTTTTTACTTATTTTATAAAATAAAATATTTTTTTATTTCATTATTATCAATTTATTCTTCAATAAGTAGTGGTTAGTGTTTTTTAGAGAATTTAATTATTTTTTATCAATATATGTTTATATTTTTAGATGAACCAGTTATTTTTATTAGTAATTATTTATTATTTTAACTCAACTAGTTGTTTGTTGTTTTATTAGTTGATAAATTTGAAGAAAAATGAACAAAAATAATAATAAATTTAAAACATAAAGATAGAGAAAAGAAAAAATGACATGGTAAAATGAAAAATGTAATGAAAAAAGAAGAAAAAAACTAGATTAAATAAACAGCCCCGAGGGGAACTGAATCAACTGATCTTATTGATTAGCTAATGTAAAGCTACACAAGGAAAATAAAATGGTACGGTAGAATGAAAAAAAAAAGGTGATAAAAAAGAGTAAAATCTGGTAACAAGGAGGATAAGCCGGGGGACTTAGGTTCCAAACCCTACCCCTTAGCAGGGGTGAGTATTTAGTCTACTTGGTTTAAATTGAACTAAATTAGTGAGTTCATCCAATTTTTAGTTTTAGATGTAATAATCCAAATATACCAAATTGACCTTTAAGACCAAACTCAAATTGAATCAAAATATTTTACTTCAGTTTGGTCCCAACCAAAATAATTGAAAAAAAAAAGAGAAGAAGAAGCTGCCAATTTTTTTTTAAATTTTCAGAACACAGTAATCATTAACAATTAAATTTTAAAAAAATTCATTTTCCGTTATTCTTTTCAGGTACTTCAAAATTACTAATTTTCAATTGGATACGTCATTACCATTACCCAAACACAATGAAATTGAACTAACGGAACTGACCATCACCAAATTTTTTTTTGGGTTTTTCGGTTAATTCCCCTCACCAAAACCAATATGAAACTGATTTTTTTTTTAATTTTTACATTCGGTTTCAACTCAAACAAACCCGAAATATTGTACTGACCGAACAAAATTTTTTTAATTATTTCATTTTTGAATTTTTTTAATTTAAACCATATTATAATCACCCCTCTAGGGCAAAGCATTTTAACCACTTAACCTATTGTCCGTATTTGTTGAATAATTGAGGACTTAATAGTCTAAAATCATTTTTAGTCCCTCAAACTATATTAACTCGTTTAAAAGAATCCATGCAGTTTGGCGAAGTCAGACCTAGTCCCTCAACTATAAGCTATAGAGCACTTTGCCCTTCTGATTGGATGTCCGTACTTGAATAACCCATAAAAAAATTGGAAAATTACATGTTAGTCACTCAACTTCTTAATTTCTTTCTTTTGTGGGCTATGCTTCACCATGTAACACTCCAGGTGTTGTCCCCAAATCGTTAGCCCCATCCCCCATTTGTGACCTTACCATAGCCACTCCCAAATTGCCTACCTCCTCGCCGATGCTAAATGCCACCAACAAATGATGCATTGAGTGCGCCAAAGCCTTCAAGTTCTTCGCTGGAACCTTCGAGTCTACCATCAAGAAGCACACTTGGGTTTCGTCCACAAAGAATTCTCTTTGGCCCATCGCTAGTAATCTAGAAATTTGCAACCTTCCAATTGGATTAGACCTCCCCTATGCTATCCAAGGTGTTTCGGTTCATTTGAGTACTCAATTTCATCAACAATCTTTGTGGTCTTCAAACAACAAATGATGGGCTTCAAACAACAGACGGTCTACGTTGATAGGTCCAAAGGGATGGAGGTTGATGAGATTAAGATCGATAAAGGAGCAGGTTTTAGCTGAGCAATGGACGTTGCCTAGCTATCACGACACAGATCGGAGTCGAGGGCCCAATCGGTGAAGATGTCCTGCGGGGTGAAAGAGGTCTCAAGCCTGGGGAGGCTAGACTAGCCAGATAGACGAACAAGATTTTCTTTGCTAATGCCAAACTGGGTTATCTTGGGAAGGAAGAGTTAGAGAAAGTCGGCCTTGTTGATTGGAGAGGAAGCACTGCAGTAGTTGCGAAGGTGGAGGATGAAAAAGGATTATTTTTTGGATTATCTTTAAATTTAAGTTATAATTACGTATTTTCGTGATTTTGTGACTAAAACTTTAATTTGTTAAAATCAAGTCATTGAATCATTAGAAATCTAACTGTGTTAATCAACTTACTAAGTAGAAGGAACAAAGTGTCCTACTTTTCATAGTTCTAGGGACCACAATGATTGAGTCACGCAATAGGGACTAAAATGTCTAAATCAAATACAGTTCAAGGGACCAAAAGTGATTTTGGCTGACTTATTTTTCATATCACTTTGGTGTGTTTTGTCTTAGTTGCACAAGATTTATCCATTTTTTTAAATGTAACACATTCCTAAATGCCATAATTACAACAAGAAATATTTATGGCCGACTTGAAAAAATGGAAATGGTATATTTAAAAGAAAATATATAAATATAACAAAGTGATAAATACTTTAGGACACAATTTTTTTCTTTTAAAAAAAAGTGAATCATTTTATTGGACTAAGGGGTATGGAAATATGCAACAAGGTGTTCACTTAATAGGATTGTGTGGTCGCTGGGCAGTAACAATGTGAAAGGATACAACTTCTTCCACCCACTAATACTGGGTTTGAGACTCCACTTCCCCTTTCTGTTTTTTCTTTTATACCATAACTGGATTATACTAGCAAGTTTGCTACTGCTGATATTTGTCAGCCATAGGGAAATGTTGATTTTTTTAATACGCAAATGCTATTTGTAAGGATTTTACGACGAAATGTAAGATCAAATGGATGAATGGAATGAAAAGAAACAAGTATTTTGTGGTTGGGTTACATTAAAGTTCTTCCCACAATAAAACCCTAAAAGGACTGATTTCGATGATATAATTGGATCCATATTATAATGGATCTACCATAATTCTAATAGTAAATCAACTATCTGGCATTGGTTGTATTAGGATATGAAATTTTTTTTTTCTTTTATCAAATATACAATGTGAATCAGCCTTAAAAGTTTTGTACCCATTGATCAAGAAAGTAATTAAAACTAACCAAGCAGGTTGGCGATAACGCTGCCCGACTCCGAGGGATCAATTTGACTTGTAAAGGTTTGGGAAGGATTTGAAATTCCACTAAACGATTTGGGACTGATGATGAAGTTTCCTCCATAAATGACCTGATGAACTCGGAAAAAGAATAGCCTATGGGATAAAATTGCAGATCCGAGCAATTTCAGCCACCACAACTGACGTCATGCCCGTTCACCGTCGCCGCCACTCCAGCTTATCCATAATGTTGGCTGTTACTGCAACCACCATCATTACTAATTGAGATATTCGCTGTTTCGTCATAGGAGCTTCGGTGATTATCGGGTTTAAAGGCTTTCTTGCTCACTATACTTGCAGCCGTGTGAAAGGCTTCAAAGCGGAACCCGTCGCCGGACCAAATTTCCCAAGCTTCACTATGGGTTGTAAATGATGGCTTTGAAGAGCTCCGGCGTGTTCCTCAGGGACTCTCATCTCCAGTTTTCACGTCCAATTTTTTACGACAATCGCCGCAGGTTTTGCCTCCTTTTTTTTTTTTTTTTTTTTTTTCTCTCTCCTGTTCTTTAGCCCCGGTTTATCTGTTTGATATCGTAAATAATTTACTGGTAAATATAGTATTGAAGTTTTTTTTTAAATACTACGTATTTCTTGTATCTATACAGATAAGAAAATGAGAAACCTCGTTGTACTTGTACATATATTGCTGATTCTTTTGATGCACTGAAGGGGAACTGTCACCAAATGGAGGTCTCCCCAAGCTGCTATCTTACCTAATTTCCATCTCCCAATGCGTAGTTTCGAGGATAAGAACAGGTAATTTGTCAATTCTTGAATTTTCGAAGTGATAAAATGTGTCAACCTGTGATGGGTTTGGAGCTCTGGCTTCCTCGGTGCTCTGCTCTGCTCTGCTCATTGAACTCTTCTTCTCAAATTTAAAACAAATAGTATGTATTATGGTTAACTGGCATCCTTTTAAGGCATGCTTGCAATGAAACTAAATTTTAGTAGTTTTTCACTGATGTCTTGATGATCTCGTTGCGTGGTAGAAATTTTGACACTGGGACTACTACATTCTTGCTAATATGTTGTTAGAAACTTAGAACTTCAATCCTTCCTAGGTGGGATGGGATTGCCTCCAAAAAGTATTCTCTATATCCTGCAGTCCTACACTATCCGTTATGGTTGTTCTCATTGTCTATTGACATTAAGGAGTTGTGTAATTAAGTGCATTTGACATCTTTTTTACTGATTTGATATTCGCTTGCATGTGGTTGTAGAACCTCCACGGAGGACATAAAGTCCCTCAGATGGTAATAGCTGCCATTAAATCTCCATATCTACCAGATGGTAGATTTGATCTGGAATCATATGATGACTTGGTGAATATGCTAATTGAAAATGGTTCCGTGGTTTTAATTGTTGGTGGGATGACTGGTGATGGCCAATTGATGAGCTGGGATGAGCACATAATGCTTATTGGTCATACAGTTAATTGTTTTGGTGGATGGATGGATGGATCAAAGTGATCGGTAACACAGGAAGCAACTCAACAAGAGAAGCAATCCATGCAACTGAACAAGGTTTTGCTGTTGGTATACACGGTGCCTCTCATATCAATCCTTCTATGGCAAAACCTCCTTGGAGGGTTTAGTCTCTCACTTTGATAGCGTTCTTCCTATGGGTCCCTCCATCATATACAATGTACTGTGTAGAACAGCCCAAGACATTCCCCCACGTGTGATTGACACAGTGGCACAGAGTCCACACTCTGCTGGTGTCAAAGAATGTGTTGGCAATGACCGTGTCCAGCTGTATAAAGATAATGGAATCGTGGTATGGAGTGGGAATGATGATCAATGCCATGATGCTAGATGGAGTCATGGAGCCACTGAAGTGATTTCTGTTACCAGGAGTTTAGTCCCTCGTTTGATGCGGAAACTCATGTTTGGTGGGAAGAAACCAACACTGAATTCAAAGCTTTTGCCCTTGATGGACTGTCTTTTCTGTGAACCAAATCCCATCAGTTTGAACATAGCTCTTCCGCAACTTGGAATTATTAGGCCTGTTTTCAGGTTGCCATATGTACCTCTTCCATTGGCGCAGAGGATTGAATTCGTTAATCTGGTTAAGGACATTGGATGCGAGAATTTTGTGGGAGAAAAAGATGTTCAGGTTCTTGACGATGATGATTTTATCTTGGTTGGGAGGTATTAGCATGTGTCGATTGCCAAGGCTCCTGAGGCTGCACACTATGGGGCTTTCTCGTTTTAGCATTTCCTCATGAAGTTACAAATAATCTGCATCGCATTTACGTGTTGTTGATATGTAGTGAAGAAAGTGTAGTAGTACCTGCCTCCTGTATGATCATTGATGTGTTCAGTTGGTACAGATATCTCGCTTGAAGCACGCAGGCTTGCATTTTGGGAAAGAAAGATCTAAACTTTAAACTGGAGTCGATCCGGGCGGCTGCTCTCCTGGTAATTCTTGTTTATGAGTCTTAACCAGTCATTTAATTGCTGGAAGTCATAGTTCTAGTAAGGCCAAAATGTGCATATGGTCCTCTAACTTAACAAACTCGAGCGAGCTAGTCCTTTTTTGTTTGATTCAGTGTGAGTTAGTCTTTTAACTTTGCTGATTTAGCGTTTTAGTCCATAAACTTCATTAAACTAAATGGTTTAGTTCATCTTCTAACGGAAAGCGGCCAGCTTGGAAAATGCCATATGTTAGGTGAAGAAGTGGATTAAAAATTAAAACGAACAGACACTTGTGTTCGTCTGTTCAAGTCTGCCTGTTCAACAAGTAAGGAGAGGGGCAAGGAAGAAATCAGGCCGCAGACGATCAAGCAGCGATCCTCACGAAGGCGGCGGGTGATACTTAATGTTGCATAATTTTGTTAAGTCCTGATGGAATGCAGGGAAGAGATCAGTCACAGTGGCGATAGTAATGGAGAAATGCTTTTGTGGCTTGTTGGCGATCTTTGCAAAGGAGGCGGGTGATACCTAATGTCTAACAATTCAGTAATGTCTTGACCGAGTGTTGGGAAGAAATTGGTCACAGAGGCAGCGGCGATTTGGTGGAAGGTGTTGAGGGCGGTAGAAGGTTCAAAATCCCCAAAAGGTTGTTGATTTGGCTGAGGCATTGAGGGCGGCGAAAGGTGTTGAGGGTGATGGAGCAAGTCTTGCAACAGGATTTGGCAATCGTGAGGATTCGGCCATAAAAAGTCCATCAATACGTCGATTTGAACATGAGGGATTTGTCGATTTGATCCGAACATGGCTACCTGTTCGTTTGTTCGAAGTTGGAGGGATTCGAACGAACTTGGATGCCTGTTTGTCTGTTTAAGTACCTTGCTAGAACAGAAGAACAATGAAAGAGACAAGATGAGACGATGTGGGAAAAATGGGTTGATGTGGCATGACCAGCTCAACACAACTCTCTGCCACATCAACAATAGATCTAACTTCATTTATCCCTCCATCCAATTTGGATGAACTCATCAAATTTTGTAAAGTTGAGGGATTAACTCACACTGAGGCAAAGATAAATGACTAACTCGTTAGAGTTGGCTAAGTTGAGGGACCAAATGCGCATTTTGGCATTCTAGTAAGTACTACGGCATTGTGATTGTGTTATTCTGATTCGGTAGCTGGAACTTCTGAGAGTTGAACCCGGTATCAGCAAGCTTAGTTTTATTAATCCAACAAACGGAAGAAAATTAAGTCCGAATTGGAATTTCATTACCTCCACTTTTGATAAGATAAATTAGCAACCAAGAAACTGAAAACCACTCTTGCTCATAGGAGTATTACTTTACATTTTGTCTAAGAGTCTAACCTTTGCGCTGAGTTTTATGACCCATATGAAGACCGCGAATTGTGATAGTGTGTAAGATGTAAAACAGGAGCGATTTGATCTTGGTGTTGGATTTTGTTCGGTTGTAAGCCCAACTTACGTTTCCTTTAAGCTTACTCCATTTATATTGCTTTATCCTCTGTTAGTTCGTTCAAAATTTTCATCTACAACAATTTGAGATGGATAGGCATTAGGGATGACAAAATTGAGCCCATTTGAAAACCCGGACTGAATTGCCAAAATTTGAAATTGACTTGACTTGAATTAACTAAAAAATTTAACGGCCCCCAAACTCAATCTAACCCAACCTAATATGGATTTGATTCCGGTTCAAGGAAAATCCGAGCAAACCAAAACCAATATGACTTGAATTTAAAGTGACCTAATTGGAATTACTTGGACCCAAAATGACCCCATGTTTGTACTTGATAAAACTGATCCCATGTTTAAACTTAATAAAACTCGATTTAGTCAAATCAACATAAAATATGCATATTTAAGAAAGATGTTTATAAACATGATTGATATTAAAGTGAGATATAGTGATGATGACGATGAGGATTTATCTGAACTGTACGCTAATCAAAGAGACAAAAGCAAAAAAAAAAATGGCACATGACTGTTTATATACAGTAATCACTATTGATAAACAGTGAAATCTTTTCATCTTTTAGAATATAGTATAATAGCTCCCTTATCTCAAGTTCTTTATACAATTTATTATTCACAACAATTAATCTATAATTTTTTTATTTTTAGTATTTTAGTATACATATGAAAATTTTTTTATATAACCAATAAATGAAGTGTTAATAATATTAATAAATTTTAGTCAAACTTAAGTTAAAAAATGAAATAAATCAAATAACGTGTGATAGAGAGAATATTTTATAATGCAAAAGAGCCAACTAAGGATGTGCATTAAGTCACAAAAAAATATCCACTATATAGACCAAAATTTGGTTGAATCACCCAACAAATTAATTGACTACTACTTCAAAAAAAACAAAAAAGGCGTGAAAGTCAAATTCTTTGATTTATATTTTAGCCACAAGAAGAAAAATAAATTGAATTTTCTAGTTGAAAAAATTGAAATGACTCGATTATTTCAGTTTAAATTGTAGAAATTATCTCTTTAATACGAGTAAACCCAATGAGTTCACCTGAGTTTGGACCGAACTCAAATAACATGATCTAAGGTTATCCAGGATTAAAATCGACCGACTAATATTAGCTCAAACTCAAATTAATGTAACCCAACCCAATTTAAATTTAAAAATCTACTTAACCTAAACCCAAATACCCTAATTTGAACTTAAAATTATGATAATTCGATTAAACTCAAACCTGATGGCCGACCCACCTAATTCTCATGAAGCACTTTGGTTGAAGCTTCTTGCAAATCAAAAGCAGCGAAGTGGGTTTAGCTCATCAGGTTTCAAAGCCAGCTGGGTGTGCCAATGCGACCTCTCGCGCTTTGTCCTCAGCCTTTTTTGGAAAAATATATATATATACTTATCGTTTTTTTTTTTCAATATTTTCTCCATCGAGCCTTTTCATTTTGATCAATTAAGTCACCAAATTCATCTTTAAATCAAGTTGTTATCGAGTAGCTCAAACTTGAGTTTTATGAGCAAGAAATAACCTTTTAAGAGGAGCTTCTAGCGAAGGGCCGGTGCCCAACCTTGACTAAGCGTTATTGAGCACTTAACCTTTATAATAAGGTGCTCAAAACAACTTGAAAATCCGAATAGGTAAATGGTATTTTCCTTTTTTTAACTAACCTGAACCAAACCGTATATGTACGGGACCATTTGTGGGTCAAAGTCAAACTACTCTAAGGCCACGGTACCTGGATTGATCCGAATATATACTTTTCATGATTTTAGTTAAGTTATTTATGGCTCAATATTTATTTTAAATGCATCATAAAATCAAAGAAAGGTAAATAAAAGTAGAAAGAAATGGTGATATATGTTATGAAATTTTTTTAAAAAAATGCATTTGTGTCATCATATAATGAATAAAAAATATGAAAAATAGTTAGATATTTCATAAAGGCTTAAATACCCCACCGGTCCCTTAACTTGACCAACTCGAACGAGTTGGTCCCTCAACCAGAAATCGTTCAGTGTTAGTCCCGAAACTTGGCAAAATGTGTTAAGTTAGTCCCTGGGGCGAGTCAGAATGGCACATGGGATCATGTGGGGTAACGGAGTCTATTTTCCGTCTTTTAAAAGAGAAGCTGTTGTTCTCTTTCCTTCATTGGACGTTTCCGCAGCGGCAGCTTTGACTTCAAGAGAGTCCGTCGAAGGAACCAACGTCCACGGGCTGAGAGGCGAAGGAAAAGGATGACCAGGGCCACCGGGGAAGCACAGGATGCGAATGGACATTATGAGAAGCGGAGAGATTGGTGCGTTTGGGAGAAGAAGAGAGATGTATGGGATCGAATCTAGGGAGCAGGGGAGTCGGTTGACGCAGCTTCAACAGCGGAAGCTTCGAAGGCGAGGAGATGGAAAACGCGGCGGCTTGCATTTTCTGGGGAGATAGGAGCAAAGCAATAATGGCGATAAAAAGAGAGTAGAGAGACGGAGACAACGCGGGAGACCATTTAACATTCCCGCCACACACAAGTACATGACCCAGGGTAGAAAGCAAATGAGGGAAAGTGACGCCGTTATGGTATTTGACAACATGTGCCGTGTTAACTCGCATCAGGGACTAACTTAACACGTTTTGCCAAGTTTCAGGACTAACACAGAACGATTTCTGGTTGAGGGACCAACTCGTGTGAGTTGGTCAAGTTAAGGGACTGGTGGGGTATTTAAGCCTTTCATAGAAGCACATGCCTCCAAAGAAAACTGACCTAGATTACACTCATGTAAGTATTAATTCGAATCAAACAAAATCAATTGCGTGGTAGGTAATATCTCACTTAACATTCGCATGCACACCCCTAATAATACTATCTAGGGGATTGCGCTGATTTACCTGAGAGTTGGGTTATTACTCGTAAGTTTCCAACTTTCAGTTAACAACTACTAACAGGAATAATGAACTTTATACCGTCATATATATATATATATCCTTAAAGTTTTTAAAGTTACAGTTAGTTGTTGATTCTATCCAGCTTACTTAAGCCAAGCTCAAAACCATGGGTTGGGGCTTGACGATTTCAATCTCAAGCTCAAGCTATATTGACAATTATTCCCCTACTTGCACCAAACTTAAGATGAACACAATTCAGGCTTTATAAAATTTTCAAGTGTTTGGGGTGGATGTCCCCTTCTGGCTCCTCTACTTCAACAACCGTGATAAATCTTGGGCCCTCCGCCAACACTGTAACGTGCGATAACAAATTTGTGTCATGCAATAGATTGTGAGAGAAACATGGTATGAATATACAATTTCAGGCACATTTAAGCTTCACTCAACAATTTTGTTCAAGATATTTTGAGCAATCAAAGAAAGTGAAAAAAAAAAAGAAGGTAAATGTAAAAGCTGCTGCTGCTGCTTCTTCTTCTTCTTCTTTCCCTTTTTTTATTTCTACAAGTAGAGGTCAGAGATGGTATAAATATATTATCAAAGAATGAAGGCCTTTTCGGCTTAGTTATTTATGATTCAGGTTCTGGAGTTCAGGACCAGGGGAGCTTATTAACTTTAGAATTGAACCTTTATGTGAACACCCAGTTTTGGTGACTGCTAATTATTAAAGAGAGGTAGTACAAAAAAAGAGAGAATTTCTAAACAAGAAGATACTAGCTAGCACTAAACACATACAAAATCAATAAACATTCCAAGTGATTGAAGTTGGGCAGGAGAAAGGGAGCTCTCTGTTTCTTTCTGGTTTTCTGAATTTGGACTGGGCTCTAGCTTCTACTGGTACGTAGTAGGCGCACCGCGCACATCTACATGCTGTTAAATAAACCAACTAATACTACAGTATTGATAATTATCCTATGCACTGGCGATGCAGGTCTTTTTTCACACCCACCAGCACTTTTTAATGGAAAAAGTAATTACTTATGGGTTTAGAGGACAAGAATCGGATTTGATGGGTTTAGAGAACATTTGTTGAAGCTCGGCGACAAGGGATCGATTCTCTTGGTGGAGCAGAAGCGCTTGCTTCCTCAGCCTCTCGTTCTCTTCCCTCAGGTTCTGATTCCTCATGTAAAGCTTCAGGTTTCTTATTTCCATCTCCATCTTCTTCTCATCTCCTTCTTCACTCCTTTCCCTCCTCATCCTGTTCATTAACAATTTATGTCGAAATAAGTTTTTCTATATATATAAGTGCGCGCACATGTGTGTGTGTGTGGGGGGGGAGGGGGGGTGTTATATATGTATAGAGCCAGAGAAGGAGGAGGAGGAGGAGGTGGCCGGGGAAACTGACCTGTTCAGCCGGAGAACTCGAACACGGTGCCCTTTGGGTGCCTGTTTACGGCAAAAGAGAGGAGGAGAGTTGGAGCCGGGACACATTTGTGAGGGAAGAAGAATCTTTGAGTTTGTGCTGCCCTTTCTGGCTCTGAACAACTGATGAAAGAGGAACCAAGTGTTGGAAAAGTGAGTGACGCTAGACATGAAAAAAGATATGCTTTTATAGAGGATGCCAATTGCCTTTATCTCCTTTTCCTCTTTAATTACGCTTTCCTAAAAGCTTTATTATTATTATTTTTCATTTTTTTTATTTTTACATTTGGTGGATTTAGTAGTTTTTGAATACTAGCCTAAGTTTAGACCGACTTGTACTATAACATAAAGAAGCTACAAGTTTAAGATCAGCTTCTGAAATACTTCAATATTGATGGTATATAAGTGATCTTGCAAAAAGGATGATTATTGTAAACAATTTTATGATACATTAAGGCACGTGACTGTTAAATAATTTTTATTTTGTGAATGTATAATCATATGAGGGACTGGATTTACGTATTCTGAGCTAAAGTTTAGAAAATAAATATCATTACCTAATTGTCTATTCATTAGCAATGTTGCTAATAAATTTATTCAACATGCAAATGTATATGAATTCAACATATCTTATCTTGTCGCTCAAAAAAGCAAAGTTAGTATACGAGACATCCTCGAAATTTTATTAAATTGACATGCTCCTGAAAATTATTTTTAGGGAATTGTATGGTACATATTTTAAGGTGCCATGTATTTAATAGATACAGAATATAATTGAATTGTAACAAAGTTGTAATTGATATGAATTTTGTATAGCATAGATTCTTTGCACCATACATTATTTATAGCAATTAATTTATGGTTTTTTACTTTCAATATTTTAGTATATAAGTATAAAACTTTTCTATATAAATACTAAATGAAAACATATAGCTTCTAAATATATCTATAAAATTTAGCAAATAATAACATAGAACCAAATACTAATTTATAGCTTGCAAGATAAGAGCATTTTTAGCATTAGTTAATTGCAAATCAAGCATAGGAAATTACATCTAGGACTGTAAATGAACCGGACGTTCATGTTCGTTCGTTTAACTTTTAACAAACATGAATATGTACATGAATAATAAATTAACGTAGCTTCTCTATTCGTGTTCATTTGTTTATTATTAAACAAACACGAACATGAATAATTAAAGCTGGTGGCTGCCACAGATCTGAATCGAAGCGTGTCTAGCAATGGTCGACAGAACAATAGACAATAGTGGAAGAGATTATAAGTTAGGGCTATAGGGCCTAGCTTAATGTGATAACATGTTTATGCTGTAAAGGGAATGACTAATTAAGTTTGGAAAAACAAAGACAATAAATTAATTTGGGGGAGAATAGAGCATAATCATGTGTGTGTGTGGAATAAGATGGACACTAATAAAAAATATATGATATATAAAATATATATAATCATAAATGTACAACTAATACACAAACAAACAAACATAAATGAATAATAACTGAATTGTTCGTGAACATAATTGAACTAATTAGACTTTATTCGCGTTCATTTGTTTAACTAATCGAATAGAAAAAATAAATTTGTTCGTATTCATTTTGTTTAACTAAATAAATGAGAACTCTCACTAAACGGTTCACTGAATGCTCTGTTCATTTACACTCATAATTACATCTCAATTAATAATGATTTATTATAATTTAATCACATAGTAAATGTACAGTACATAAAATTTATCTACCACGGTAAAAAAAGATTGTAACATTAAAGGGAAAAGGGGAACTTAAGCCTTGTGATATTGAGGAAGGAAGGGAAGAAGGAAGTTTTCATGGAAGGCAATGATGGCACGAGGGGTCATTATTGCAATGGAAGGAAGAAATCCATAGCTTTCTTGGGTCTTTTTGATTGCAGAGTTAATGTTAGTCCAAACTCCAAAGGCTGGAGCTGAGTTGGGGCACACACCGAAAAGGACTATTCCCAACCCCATCTTCCCATCCTTTTGAAATTTTAGAACTTTCTCCTTCTGCCTTCATCATACCAAATTTTAGCTCCTTCTCTGCTTCCCATACACCGCCAAATTTTGGCAACTTCACTTCCATGTGCTCGCAGCTCAGCACCAATTGGCATTATATACCACCGCAATTATTAAGTTTTTTTTTTCGTTCCTCTCTTTCTCCACTTTGATCATCCTTTACGAGATAAATAAAGACTAATTTCCTTTACCAGATGTCGAAGCAGGTCAGCAACTGACTGCTTAGTTTTCATACTTGGCACGTTATACCTGCGCTTGCAATTTCATACATGTGATATTGATCTTGCAAAAATAGGACACTTTTAGATATTCATCATCTTAATAACTCGACAAGGCTAATAACCTGATTGATGCTTTAACACCAACCCCTTGCAACACTTTTAGATATCGCTTTTTTTACTCTCCTAAAATGAGCAAATCAGATCCAAAATAAAGACAATCGCCAGTGGAAAAAGCGTTAGGCTAATCTCACATCTAATTAGGCTGTTCCTCATAGCAAATTACGTCTTATTACTTTAGTTAATATATTAATTATAAATGCCTTCAAACATGTTTCAGAATAGAATGGTGCTACTAGTACCTTCATCTATTACCACCACGAGTGCCTAAGATTAAAGTGCGAACAAGAGATGGTTTGCTAGTTAACTGTTGTTATATAAATACTGCTCGGGGATAGGTTATTGAAACAAGATTGTTTGGCTTAGCTGTTTCACTGGCATAGTTAATTTAGAAAATGGCAAGACATTATACTCTTTTAAATGGATTTAATCGTTTTTCATTTTGAGGGGTTTGTTTTAATTACTCTCTTTATACATGCATACATACATGCACACACACACACACACAATGTATATATGTATATATGTATTTGTGTATGTATATGTATACACACACCAAGAGGGTGAATTTGATTTGGTTGTAGGAAGCTAATGATGGCCAGAAATGCTGTCTTCAATTACATACTTAATTTATAAGTATTTGCGTAGCTGGGCGGGCAGAATTGTTTGACGATCGAATAGAGCCAGCAAAAAGTCAAGATCAAAGTACTGTTGCCTCTTCCAGTGATCATTAATCTACCAATTAAGTCAAATGCTTCCCCAACTACACATCTTGCCTTGCTTGGATAAATCCCTCTACTTACTAATTAATGAAAAATGAAAATGCAATTGGGTAATACGTCACACATCATCAATTCAAAAGAAATCCTCTAAATTTCAAGAAACCCTATCCAAGTAAGTGAACCATACATGCATCTACCACTGCTATTTTGAATAGATTATTAATAGCAAAATATTTAGCCCTTTTTTCATGCCTTTGTATACAGGTGATACAGTAGTCAATCTAGAGATAGAGCGCCTCCACCATCTCGATGTGGAGCCATTGGTAATTTTGTTATCAACCATTATGTGATTAACATCTTTAACTAATCAATTTATTAACTATCTTTTTTGTTAATAAATATAAGTACGGAATTACTATATACACATGCTATCTCAATGTTCTTTTAGTGAACATTGGAATAGAAGCTTAATAGGCGACTAAGGGAAACAATAAATGAAAATTGTTATGTTTATCTTAGCTGGATAAGATTAGTGAAAAAAAAAAAGGGAAAAAGAAGAAGAAGAAGAGTAACAGAAATAGGAGGGGAAAACGAAAAGAGAGGAGATGGAGTGGTCAAAAATTAAGCCTGGAGATTGTTGGCTAAAAAGCCTGATTTCGGAAAGAAAGGTTATTAGAGGAGACAAACACCGTTCAGCTAATCTCATTGGTCGGGCGGCTTTCCACGTGAAAATTAAATGAAATTAAGTACTGCACTAATCACATATTTAACGTCTTGGACTAGCCATCTCGGGACAATGTAAACCCAAAGCGGTCCACTATGTTGCCCCTTAATCATGGTTAATGATTTGCTAAATGTGAAAACGCCTACTGAATCACCCACAAATCTATTACTAGAATTGTTTTCTTGTTACTGTAATCTTACTGGACTACTCCTCTTATGATTATTAATCTTTGCAGTGCTGACTAGATTACAATGCTTTAGAAAATTCCCTCCACGTGTCTGAATAATTCAGCACTTAATTAATTAAATTATCTTTGTTCAAACTTCTTTATACTCTTTCCTATTGAAAATGATTCATTACTTTCAGTTTTATTGATTTTTTTTATTTCAAAATTAATGTCATTTGAAACTCTACACTCTATTTAATTAGTAATCAGTTGAATAATTTTTTTTTTTATGATTTTTTGCATACCCAACAAAAAAGAGAAAGAAAAATAAATAAATAAATACCTAAAATTTCAAAAACAAAAAAAGGTTAATGAAATAAATTTTAGAAATTTTTATGTATAAATTTTTAATTAATATACAAGTTGAGCAAATAATGAATATATATCATAAACACTAATAATTTATTTTAAAAAATCACTGGCCCTTTTTTTTTTTATGGAAAATGTTACGGTGATATTTCGTGTCACAGATGCATGGTACTATCATACGGACTTTTTGAATTGTTACGAATTCATGGCTATTGGGAAAACAGAAATTAGACTGGTGTATTCTTTTCTTAATTTAAAAACTCATTAAAATATTTGTCAATTTTATTGATTTTTTTAATCCGAATCTGTTGCTTTTTGAAAAATAACATTCTATCTACTTAATAGTCACTTGAATAAAAATTTTCTAAAATTAATTATTTTTTTTATAAAATTTTTCCATATCTAACTACCAAAATTTAAATAAAAATAATTAATTTTTAAAAAATATTTTAAAAATAATCTCTTAGTTTTTTAAATTATAAAATAATTTTAATTCATATACAAGTTAAATGAAAAATAAAAAATAAAAAATAATATATTAAATAACTCATTATTTAATCTTCCCAACAATCACAACGGGGTCCGTACCAATAAGGGCTTTGATTTTTACCTCATTGTCCGACATGATATATATGCACACAAGAAAAAGAACTGCTTATATGAAAAAAGAAACGGATTCTTCGTCTTATTTTTTTTTTTTGTTTTTTCATATAAGCTTATCCCGTACGCACACGGGATGAGAAAAGTATTTTGGATAAAAAGTAAAAAAGTGAGGGCCGAATAAAAAAAAAAAACCTAAACCTTTTAGAGAACCTATCAAAAGCTGCTTAGATTGAAGTCAAGGAATCGATTGGCATAACAGAAAAGTTATCACGTTCTTGGAAATACATACGTGGTAGAATATGGTGATTGGTACCTAATCTCGATCCTGGTTTCTGATTTTTTTTAATCAGAAATATCTATATACAAAAAATAACATATATAAAAATTAGAAGGTACTTATATGTAAGGAGAAAAAAAATGTCTACTTTTTTAAGATTGGAAAGACATCCAAACTAGTATTAAAGCATTATATAATAGAAAAAGAGAAGTCCAAATTAGAACTCTATGACTTCTCACATATCCCCATGGCCAGCTAATTTTTTTTGTAAATAAAATTAAATATAATCTATTACAAGAATTAAATAGAGTGAACAATTATAAATCTATAAGATGAAAGAATTGTTGCACGAATCCTAAAAGATTTCGGCTGTGATTAGTCCACTTCTAATTTTAGATGCATGTATTGTATAGTTCAACATCACTTTTTAAACTTTAATTTTGTCTGTAGGTGTCTCTTTACATTACCATTTTGTCAACTAATGCAGAATAGCTCTTTAGCTATTAGACTAAATAGATGGGGGATGGTTCCTAAGAATTTAATTCTCCCTAGAATCCAATTAGAAAAATATCACGTGGAAATCACGTGCTTGGGAGAAGGACAGTAGATAGCAGCCAAAAGAAAATGAGTAGAAAATGGAAGAGGAGGGAGAGGGTAGGGAAAGTTGTCAAAAATTGTGGGTTAGGTTTTTCTTTTCTTCTTTTTTCCTTTTTCTTCAAGTAATTGAGTAGCAAGTAGCAAAGCTAGCCAAGTCTCATTTATTTGGAAAATGAAGGTTGGATTTGGCCTCTTCTTATGCTTCATCATTATTCATATGGTAGTATACCCAAAATAAATATATAGTGATTTGGCAACGGTACATGAGATGAATGGGCATCCATTAATATCATCATCATGAGATGTTAGCTGGTCGTCTATTTGGTTCAACTTCGTATCAGCAACTTCAAATGATGACCCATTAACTAAGCTGTAGATGTAGCTCGCAGCTCGGGCTTTTCATAGCCCACCTCTCTTCTCTACTTAAATGTCTTACTTGTCTATTATCTTTTCCTTTATTTATGTCTACACTGTATACAGATGAATGAATGACTTAGATTTTCACTTTATAGCCAAATGGTTTGAAGTTGTTATTCAAGATTCAACCCTAATTTTGAGATTAAAGATTAAATACCACTGGTGTAGTGTGAAGGCATGCCACATACACGCATGAAGGAGAGTCATTTAGATCATCTGAAGCACACAAAATGTGGGTGTCATGATCATTCTAATTCTTCATACGTATCAATTAGGGCGGAGAGTTGAGTCCCGCTCATGATTCTACTTGGGACACAAAATAGCAGATAGTTGATGAGGCCCAAGACTCCAAAAACTGCCTTGGGTACTCATTTCTTGTATCACTATCGCCAACTCCTCAACAAACTACTCGTATGCGTATGAGACCTGAGAGGACGTAGTCAACAACGATATCAAACTAAGCCTATCTTCACTTTCAGAATCCTCTCATTGCCCTATATCCTATACGCATCATTCTATTTTCTTATATCTATCAACTTGATAGTGGAATATACATGATTATATTCCATAATTATTTGCCAGGTCAGCCTATAGATGCCTCTGGTTCTTGGTTTTGTTCAATAATATTCTGGATGCCGAAAGTCGGAAACTATGGGAATGAATCATATATAATTTGGAAGGGAAGAGGAGAGGATTGAGAGGTGACTCAGAAATAGTAGCCTCATCCCATCTCAATCACATGCAGCCATTCATGATGATGATGTTGATAGAGGGCGTGGTGGTCCAGAAAATCAACCATCTCTTGAATTTCTAAGGAGCATTTCCCCCTCGCTCCGGCTCTGTTACGGGCTACAGATCGTGCTCCTTAGTGTTTCTGGCACTTCATCATTACAAATTAAGAGAAATCATACCGAACCTGACTTTCTAATAAGAGCATCCTCAGCTAGCACAGGTGCCTAGACTATTAGGGTAACCGGCTTGAAAGGTCCGACTGTAGGCGCTGAAATTGATAATGTATTTGGATTTTTGAACAGGAAAACCACGAAGATAATTTACAGATAACAATATTAATTACAGTAACAAAGAGAAACTGAAATCAAAAGGGGTCCTAGTTTCTACTCTACAATATATGCAGCTGGATCACTAGTGACAACCATATGGACATGGTGCTATCCTAGTGACTCTTCTTCAGTAGATTCATCGTCTTCATCCATAACATCATCGCGCTTTTGACGCTCATTGGCTTCATCACTACCTTCTGTCTCTGATTCTGAGATGGATCCATGTTGAGCATCTAACCCATCATGACTATCGTCACTGTCTGCACAATCTTCGGTGTCACCAGAGCCCACTTCTTCTTCATCTTGACCAGAATCATTATCTTCTGCTGCAAGAAATTTCTCTTTCATATCCGGAGCAACTATTCCAATCATCTTGCTCAGTGCTCGAAGCTGATGATTTCGCCTGGCAGCAGCAGCTGAGGATGCCATACTTTGTGACTCTGCTGCCTGACCACTGAAATCAAGTGAAGCTGCCACAGTTTGATCCTCATGGTTCTGCCCACTTTTTGGAGATTCATTCTCGCCGTGGACTGAGGGAGCAGTACTGCAAGCCCAACTACCAATAGGTTCAGAAGCTAACAGGTCAGATGTTCTGATTGTGCCTCCAGGTTCTGTGTCTTCGACTGATTTTGGATTCCCATGCTGATCATCTTGTGTATCTTCCACAGATTTCGGAATTTGAACAGGCACATCTGATTGCGAATGATGTGAAGTTTCTGGACACGTAGGTGGATTTTGCCCATTATTTTCCCCTTCTCGAGTATCATCGTCAACAGCTAAATTTTGACACTTATTCAGATCAATATTCCGTTCACTCTCAACTCCCAGGCTTTCGGTTTCAAGAATCTGCTCTGTGCCAACTGGATCCACGGGTGCAGTACCAACCCCATCAATATCTGAACCAAAGCCCCCTTTAACAAAGTGGTCAGCACTTGTAAAATCTGCCTCCTCCGTATCTCCATCTTCATTTCTCATGTCGCAATCATGCTTCTCAGTAGCACTGGCTTCGTCACTTGAAATATCAACTCTCTGACATGAAGAAGCTGACCCTGCCTGTTTTGCAAACCTGCCGTTCAATGTTCTTGCTAGGTTATTCTCCCTTGCAAGGTGGTCATTCATGGCCTTATTGGGTGCATTAAGATCAATATCTATAGATGTATTCTCATAATTTTCGTCATCTTCCAAAGTTCTCTGCATTGCCTTTAGTTGCTCCTGCTGCTTCGCAAATAGCACAGAGATTTCCTCAGTTGTAGAATAAAATGCCCGTAGCTGAGTTTCACTGCACAGCAACCAGAATATTAAACTAAAGAAAACATGTCTGAATCAATCAGGTTCAGATCTTGAGAGCAACCACCAAGATAACAGTTGTCAAATTGAATGACAAACTAAGATGCATTTTTTTCTGCAAAACAAAGTTAGCAATAATAATGCAGAACTCAAGCAGAGGATTGGGATTTAATTGGATCCACCAAAAGCCATTTTTTTGAAAATTATATCATCATACAAAATCAACAAAAAAATTTCTGATGGTGAATTGAGAGAAGGAATAAGAAAAGAGTTGAAGATCTGGCAGATAAGATCGAAAATGAGTGTTTCAATTGAAGTGTCCCAACGTCTGCATTCCAACCTCAGGATATGAGTGCAAGCAAACAAAATGCTGAAACAAGTAAAATGTTCTCAGAAATTCAGAAAACAAGTTAGGCAAGATTTGCAAAAAGAAAATTTGGAGACTCTAGGTATGTTTACTAATTCCTACCGAAGCATGATTCTTTCCCTGGCACCTCTCAGTCTCCTCCTCTCATAATCAAGATCCTTCATAGCAGCATTTATTTCAAGCTCAAGAACAGAAACTTTAGCCCATGCCTCTTCTCGGGCTGCCTGCTACCGACAGCAAAGGGAAACCTCAGTTTAAATATTTGAGTAATTAGTTTAAAGGAAAAAGGACAA
Organism: Aquilaria sinensis; assembly: GCA_005392925.1. Classification (NCBI taxonomy): domain Eukaryota; kingdom Viridiplantae; phylum Streptophyta; class Magnoliopsida; order Malvales; family Thymelaeaceae; genus Aquilaria; species Aquilaria sinensis. The sequence continues at coordinate 363,002 of SMDT01002121.1, read as the reverse complement.
ATACTTTGCAAATGTAGTTAGCAAACAATAAAAAAGTTGCTGTATCTATATTCTAAAAGTATCAACAACATAGACCCAAATCTTGTCCACAAACTGCAAAGAGCTAGTAAAAAGTACTTGCAGCGACCATTATATATGACTGCAGGTCACCATATACACAAAATAAATTCTTTTATACCTTCTCGGTCTCAAGCTCATTTCTCAAACTTCTCACTTCATGCTCAAGTTCTTCCACTTTCTGCTCCAAAAGGTACAAAAGCAAACCTACCATCAAATTAACCCTATATACCAGCATTGTGTGCGCACCTGCCAGCTTATGCGTGCTAACACAGTTAACTGTGTATGCTGTTCTACAAAAGCACCAAAAAGACATACTTTTCTTGCATCTGCAGAGATCTGTTGCTCCCCACAGATCTGAGTTTCTAGTTGGCGGATTTTGTTATCTGAGTTCACCAACTTTTTCCTTGTATCTTCCTGCAGCAGATAGACTCAAAACATAAACCTTCAAATATCTAGATGGACTAGTAGCATGTATTACCATAAAGGAGATGGAGCAGAGCCAATATGATACCAGTTTGGAGACCAGCCCTTCAACTTGAGAAGAACTATTTTTCAAAGATTCCTGCAACTCATATGGTAAAACTTTCATTTCAGTTATTAAACTAGGAAGCACTTCAAGCAGGCTCAAGCAACATCAAATTTAATGGTGCAGACCTCTAGTTTATTAATTACTTCTTGCTGCTCTCGTTCCCGCTTTGAAGCCAGATCTGTCAACCTTTTCAGTTCATCTTGAGCTTCTGACTGAGCTCTCTGCACTGCTACTTTTAAGTCAGCAGCTGCCTTTTCTCGTTCTTCCTTTCTCTGATCTCGCTCGTCATCTAACTGAGTCTTGAGTTCAACAATAGATGCCTTCTGACTAAAAATTAAATATCAGAATATTCAAAGTCCAAATCTAGAAATAAACCCGTCAGAAGTAACTAGAATAAACCTTTTTATTATTTCATTTGCTTCAGTGCAAGACTGCGCAGAAGCACCAAGTCTTTCATTAAGATCTTCTATAGCATGTTTTTGCTCAGCTGCTGTTCTATTGATATCCACCAGCTCCTTCTGCCTAACCTCTAGCATATCGCGTAACTCTTTGAGTTGATCCAGGTATGAATTTGTCACTGATTCTTTAACTTCTTTGATTTCCTGTGGTCAGAAACAAGCCAAAACAAGAAAATTGACTTGAAAACCAACGTCTAAAGTTGAATCCTTTTAGACAAGGACAAAGAAACACTAGATGGAAGTGGCAAATTGAAGGACCATGGTTCCTAACATCTAACCTGATGAAAAAAAATAGCAAACCTATGACTGAGAGGTCATCCCAACTACAGATATGGCATACATAAAACACCCATCGCTACTCTTACTCTATTTAGGAAAAAAAAGTCAAGGGCATGCCATTGAGAGGTCTCCCCAACTTCAGATACTGCATACACCCATCAGTATTCTTACACTATTATCAAAGAGGAAAACAAGGTCATGGAGCATACATTTTCATGACGCTCAACAGTTGTGCGATTTTCAGTACGCAATGTATCAATTGTCAGTACGTGATCTTCCAATTGTTTCCTCAATTCCTGCATAGAGCAATTCTTAATACATCTTATGGCGCAATAATGATTAATATCCTACAACATCTGATAATGAAATCAAAATAAGATACCCTATTTGACCGCTGAAGGCTGCGAAAATCATCTAGAGACAGAGGACCCTCAGGAGCACCAATGCCGATCCCCTTTAACCTCTTATTTTCAGAAACAAATTCATCTGCACAGGGTAAGCAAATAAATTAATTCAAAAGCGTGATGAACATAACACATGGCTTGAATGGTTAATACATTAACCTGGTTCATTCATATAAAGGGGAAACTGAAAAAATAAATTATAATTGCTTTATATTGCTCACTATCACCATTACCAAATTTTCTGAAGCCTTACACAAAATTTAGACAGAAGTGATACTCTCCTACAGTGTGGTACCATCATAAAGTGAGAAACAATGCTCAGGCGTCCAAAAAAATATTAAAGAAAAACATGACCCTTTTGACTTTCTAAATCTTGACTTGAGCTTGAGAAGAAGAAACCTCAAGTGTCAAGCCTTGCTTAACCCTTCAAAATGCCATATGTCTCAGTCTAGTGTAAACCAGTTAAAATTTATGTATCTTCTTCCATTAGTTTTCACAAATCATCCTTGAGAATTAAGAAATAAGAGAAAGCACTAAAAAAGCACAGCTACATACTCAATAGAGAACCATACCTAAGAGAAGAAAATTTAAAAGAAATAGGGAGCCAATAATATAGCAAGCTTCAGCAATATACCAGCTTTTCTTTTTGTAGCTGTGCCTTCTGTTGGAGAAGAGGGACGAAGAACTTCTCGATACACAAAAACAAAAGCAACTTCTGTAACCATGGTAAAGAAAGTCTGTAAGCTACCATGATCAGCAATACACAATAAAAGAAAAAGAAAATTCCAAATTCAGTAAAGGAAACCGTCAGCATTTCATTTTTTATTGATTTAATACATAAGTCAAAAGCCTCACTATCATCAAAGATTTTGTAGCGTTCAATTATTTGTTTACCATTGTCATTTCCCATATGACAGTAAGCCCCCTGGCCTCAACTCAATAAGAACTTCTACAGCATCAAAGTAGGGGCAAGTAACTATTTCTCTAACACAACCTAGAAAATTTTATGAAAGCTTGTGAGAGCAAGGATTAGAACCATGCTGAGGAGGAGCAGATAAAGCTATAATATCTCCATGTTGGATCTTCACCTCAGGGCTATTCTTCCTTAATCTCTCCCAATTAATATAGGTGCCATTTGTGCTGCAAAAGGGTGCAATTCAATCAGAATTTCGGACAGCTCAAGTAACCAGGACACAGAAAGTAGCACACCTGGTATCCTTTACAAAGACTGACGCACAACAGTTGTTTGAACGCTCTGAATTTTCAACAATGACCTTTTCCCTATAAATTTTACAATGCTTCGCACTAACAGCGGATGAATCAATCTGAAAATGCGCATCATCCACCAATCGACCAATATAATGCTCTTCAGCAGTCAGAAGCATGTTCATGCCCTAGGAAAGGACTCATTCAATTAGCCTTCAGTTACCAATTAACATTATATTCCAACTAAGCAAGAGTCACTGCTTTGCTTCAAATAAGACAAAATAAGTAAAAAATCATCAAAGAAGAATTACTACCTGGTGGCGCTTGCGCGCATTGTTGGAGATGGCGGTGAGGACCCCCCAGACGTTAGGATCGTAATTTGGAAGAGGCTGAGCGGAGATGTTGGCGGCGACGGAGATGATAAAATCTTTGGGGCTGATCGGTGGCTTGACGGGAGGAGAGGTGTCGTTTGGCTTGGGCTGAGACGCGGCCGTTCTCGGGACGGTTTCCTTGGGGCTTATAGCAGGGTTTGTGAAGACTGTGATCCCCGACTTTACTTGCTCATTTTCCGCCATTGACGACGGCTGCTTCACTTCTGCGGATGCGAGTGGGAGTGAACAAAGGGGAAAATGGCGGGGATTTTGAAACCCTAACTGCTAGCTGAAGGGCGAAAGCAGACGTCTTTGTCAGCCCCAAGACTACCGTCTCAGGGAAGACTGACTGGGTCGGGCTACGCAGAACGGAGCTTGAGTAGTATTTTGTTGTACCAGAAAAAGAAAAAATTACGAATAAACCACTAACGTTTTAGTCCTAGCTCGAATCGGCCACATTTTTTTATGCCTAATAAACCACTAGCATTGTTCAAAATAGCCAAATAAATCACTAACGTCATTCAAATAGGCCAATTTACCCACTTGGCTCTTGAAATATTACAAAACTCCATCATTAAATTTTTAAAATTAACAAAATAGCTCCATTTGATTTAAAATAATTCAAATAGACTATCTTCACCATTTATAAAATTCCATAACCACCTTCAACAATTACATTTTTTGGGCATAGTCTATTCATTATTGCTTTTAGCTCCTTAAAATGTACCATCTGTATTGCCCAATGGGATGCCTTTGACCCTACATTGTCACTCCCAAACGATGTCACACTCATATTAATGCTTAACTTAAGATATGGTGCAATATGAGGTGGAGTAAGAGGAGCAATATCGTGGCCACTATCAGGAAGTTTAAGAGGATCTCAATTATTACCCATTAATGGAGTTCAAAGATCGACGTCGTTTTCAAGAAGGTGTTTCAAATGTTAGATTAATAAATTTTAGGGACGCTGAGACCAAAAATATAAAATATAGGGACTAAACTTGATATTTCATCACTGATTTTGGTGGTCAAGTAAACCACTATCATATCAAGAAATAGGCCACTTAAAGTGAAATAAGTAAAATATTTTGTAAAAATTCTTTTAATGGTATTTTAACATTGTCCAAAGACAAACAAATAGATATAATATTCATTCAACAATTTCATCGTGGTAAAATGATTCGGTTCAGTAGAGGCTAAATCAGGTTATAATGAACCCCCACATCAGCTACTTTCTTTGTGACATTAACCGTCTGAATAGAAATTTCAAAGCAACCGCATAGAATCAACCTTGTATTAAGTCCATGCATAGCTGGGTGGGTGCAGTTTGAATCCACAGGAGTGTTATATTTGGACGGTTGTTCTCATATTAGTGGTTTGTTTGAGTTTTCTTATAAATAATAAAAAAAATTTAAAAAAAAAAAACTGTATCCTAACTGTACCGAAATCCAAACATTATTGGTTTTCTTTGACTTTTGTTTTTCTAACTTCACTTCGCCCTTGCCTCTTTAATTAGACAACTAGCCAAGTTTGGCTACTTCTGTTCTGAGACAAGGTCTACGTTGTTCGAGTGGCTCCTGAACCTGTCCACGGCAGGAAGACCTCAGACCAAGCTCAGCTCGGATTACTATATCACTGCAGCTAAACCCCACGAGAGATTCTTGCACTCGAGAAGCTCTGATAAGCAGTGAGTTGAGCGAATTGGAAAAAAAAAAACAAAGAACCCTAGGCCTGGCCTACTACCCTCTCCAGTGTTGGACTATTGAGCACCAATTCCAAGTTCCAACAGCGACGACGAACAGTGGCCGTCGAACCCAGCCGTGAAACCCTGTCCAGGACGCCAATAAACCACATAAAGGGACTGGCTCATAACACCAAATTTTGCTGTCCACGTCAAAGATCCGCACCCGTGACCGTGAGAGTTACTATAATTGCTAGCAAGCAAGGCAATGGACATTATCATCAGGCATAATTTACTGTTAAACGGAAAGAAACATTGTTAGAAACTGTTAAAGAATTGCGAACAACAACATCCAACAGCATCATCGGAGCAAAGTTAATGTTATTGCCATTATGCCAGTATTACACCTCAAACGTATTCCCGATAGCAAGCCCGATCAAGAATTATCACTTCTGCATCAAACTCTCCAAGTCTACCGTTGCAACCTAGGAGAGGCAACTCTACCTCTGTACTGCATTTCTGGTCCTCTTAAACACCCACAACTCACGGACTATGGCAAGGCTAGCCAGCAAGTGGATTAGCATGAATAGTCACACGATTGACCCTTACCTCTGCCAGCGGCCGATCACCTGCACCGCTTGGGGTCTGCACGAACCATCCAGTTTTTGTATTGTAGTACCGGTTAAAATTAGAAGCCAGGGTGAAACTGACGTGCACAAGTCATCTCAAAAGGAATATGGCTGTCAGAAACTTCAACACTATATATTTTACAAAGATTAAATACCAAATTTACCACTCAAAAGTATTGAAAAAACCAAATTTACCATTAAACGTTCAAAAGTACCAAATTTAATACTAAAATTTACTTTTTAGACCAAATTTACCACTGCTGTTAATTGACCGGCAAATAAAGGGAAAAAATAACAATTTTGGTTCTTCATTTTTCACGTTTCTTCTACTACTGCCCTAACTTTGCCTATCTGATGATCATGTCATCTTCTACAACCAATTGCCCGACAATCTCTTCATCTCCATCCTCCACAAGCTCAGCTCCTTTGCCACTTCCCCTTCCCATTTCATCAACGTCTTTCTCATGTGATTAAAGCTAATTTCAATTATCCTGAAAAGCCGCTTTTACAGATACTTACTCCAAGGTTGGTCCGATTGCATTATCTTCTTCTTTTCTTTTCTTTTCTGGTTTTCTAGCCAAAGATGTTCATCAAGAAGAAATTAAGGAGGTATATGGAAAGTTTGATGGCAATAGCTTGAACATTGGAAAATTAGTATTGCTTTGAATTGAATCTCAACTAATGAAGGATTGGTAAATCAGGAGGTCTGCTTGGTAGATTGAATTAAGAATCTTTCAATTTCTTATTGCAATATTTGCAAACAAAATGAGAAATAGTAATGATTTTGAGCAATTTCTATTCTTGCTTCAAAAGGGTTTTTTAGATATAATGATTTTGAGCAATTCTCATTATACCAGTATATTGTACTGCACTTTCCATTGAAAGAAGATTATCTGCATGCATCTGGTGAACCGATTTTTTAAAGGAGTGGTTCAAGTAGTGTATGGGTGAGTTGAGTCCAAAGCTCCAGTTGGGCTGGCATGGTGGATGCGCAAGGCGGGAGACGAGGGCTCATGAGTTTAAGAGTGTACGGTGGTGAAGCTGTGGCTGGGATGACATTGGCGGTGATGAGTGGTCTTTCTTCTCTTGAAGAAAATGGTATGTTCATTAGATAGAAAACTTAGGGCACTAGTAGAAGAAACGTAAAGAACCAAGGACCAAAACGATCATTTTCTACATTTAATTTGACAGTCACTTATTAGAGGAGTGGCAAATATGCTACTTTTTGAAACATTTGTGCTAAATTTGGTCTTGAAAGTAATGTTTAGTATGAGATTTGATACTTTTGAAAGTTTGATGGCACATTTGGTCCTTTCGATACTTTTGAATGGTAAATTTGGTATTTAATCCTACTTTACAACTATCAATTTAAATTCAATTAATGTGAATTGTCAAGATATATTCTTAACTACACATGTATTATGTATATCACTGCAGATAAAATCACGATTTTCATCACTTCCCGACCTATATTCGGGGTCAGAGATCTTAACTAAAACTTCTGTGAATCAGCACAATTAAAAGATGCACAAACGTGCAGGTACCAAGGTCACACAGGGGAAAAGCCCAAAAGGTCTGGAACGTAGATCTCCTAACATTTTTTTTAGCTCTAGGGAAATTATTTCACACTCCACATATACCCCATCTCATGTACATATAAATACAAGGACGGCACCAGTACCTATACGAAACACAATATGCAAATGCCACATACCAAAGTTCTAAAATTTTCCAAGCAACCTGTGACTGTAATCAAGAATCTAAATTTCCATGTATATGTCTGCACACACAAAAGGAAAAAAAAAACAGCTGACATACCTTTTCCATGAGATCTAAGACCTCAAAGCCGTGTATCACTTTGCCAAAGATAGTGTACAATCCATTGAGATGTGGCTGCTTTGCATAAGTAATGAAGAATTGACTTCCATTAGTATTAGGCCCACTATTGGCCATTGATAAGATTCCTCTCGCATTGTGCTGTAGAAGAGAATCTATTCAAATTAGTGTGTTAACAATGTAATGTCCAGCATGTCCAAAGCTGATCGTACAGCAGATAGTATCACTCACACACAAAGAAAAAAGAAAAAAGAAAACAAAACAAGAACACATAGTCTTAGAGACACGTTAACACTTAGCAAATTAGGTATCTTTAGCTACAAATCGATAACAAAGGAAAACAACGAGTTCCATTACCTTTATTTTTCTCTATTTTGGAAAACAACGGGCATTGGAGAGCATCCTCAAATTCTAATCCTCAGTGAATTATAATGAATATAGACTGTAGAGCTAAGAAGGCAAATCCTACAGATGCCAGTTTATACAAATTACAAGCTTGCAAACCAGTATCCTGTTGTCCTAATGATACCATCTGAGTGTTTTATGCATAACATACCTTGAGAGACTCTCTTATTTCATCATTGAACTTCTTTCCCCAAATACTAGCACCACCTTTGCCTGTGCCCGTTGGGTCTCCACCTTGGATCATAAAACCTTTTATATTTCTGTGAAATATAGTCCCATCATAATAACCACTACCACACAGGGCCAAAAAGTTCTACATCCAGACCAAAAAAAAAATTGTGTTACATTATTTATCTAAAAAGGCAAAAAAAAAAAACATTCATATGACCCTTTTCCATTACACAACCCATAAACAAAAGCAATTATAAATCAAATTTGTGCAACTCCCCCATAATGTATGGGCAATTATCAGTATTACATTAACGTGCCTCAGCTAACAAACAGGGAAAGAAACAAGTAAAAATAGAGGGAGAAAAATCCATTGTTGACCAAACCAAAACAATTAGTTCAAGTTCAAACCAATAGCCGAACGCATGGTAGCACCTCATGCGCATAATTCAAACCAAAACATGTATCCACAAAGACACAAAAGAAACAAATACGAGTACAAAAACAATAACTTCCCAATACCCAGAATCCAGTTTACAAGATCGAAATGCCAGCCCTGCTACAAATCCCTTTCGCTGGAAAAGAAAAACAAATTCGTTTGGCACCCTTTATTCTAAGGCCCTAGGTTTGTCAAATCATGCATACCTAAAATTGGGCTGCATCGGATTCCATAAATTGCTTTTAGGTCTTCAATTAGTTCATCAAATGCGAAGAAGGTAAAGCGGAACTTACCTCCGCCGTTTTAGGAACCTCATCGCAGAAGATCTCACACTTGATATCGCCCAGATTGGTGTGCAGAGTAACGGACTGCAAAAGCAGAGCACCAAATTCGCCGTTTATTATACAGAAGCAAGCAAATATGTTCGACGAAACTACGCAGAGAAGTACTCACCATATTCAAAATTATATTATCAGGGGACCTGAACAGGCAAGCAGAACTTCACGTTGCCGTCAGCTAAAGGTTCGCCATGATTTCTCACTCGGGAAGATGGTTCTGGACGCTTCGATGTCCGCCGTGCTCTTTTCAAGTGGGCCTGGACATCGGCGGCCTTGCTAGGTTCTGCTTCGCCTCTGTAGCCCGTGATTTCTCGGCCTGCAGCGTGGGCCTTGACATTTTTTTTTTGTTCTATTGATGTAAATTCTGAAATTACCAATTAACTGCTAGCAAAAACTTTCGTGTAATCGACAAGGTTGGGAAACCAGTTCTATAGCCGTCGGAACAATGTTTAAAAAATAAAATTTAAATTTAAAAGGTAATAAAATAATCTGTATGTTAATAAGTGCAGTTCACGATAGTTTCTGAAGTTAGAAAATTAAGTATTACGAGTTCTTTTACATCTATGTAATTTAGATATTATATGTTTACATTGCTATTATAACATTGTTTTGGTATGCAATACTTTAATCATGTTAAATATATTTAAAATGATATTGACATATAACTAAACTTAAAATATAAATTATACGAGAAAAAGAAACTAGAAAGACACATTTATAGTATTAAAAGAAATTGAAATCATATTTATTGAAAATAACTAAAACCATGACACTCTTTCTTTTTTCTCGGATACGAAATTTCCGTTTGCTCTTTTCTTCTCTAATATTAAATTCCATTTTAAAACCGAAGTTATGAGTTTTCAACATGAAGCCAAAACACACACATATTATATATTTCACACAAAAAAAACACACACTACAGGCTTATGGTCCTAGAACCATCTATCTATCACATGCATGTTCATTTTGTCACTTGAGATTGGGAAGATGGTTCTAGACCAATAAAAGGAGCAAATTTGCCACAAAACTATAAATGGTAGGATAATTGTGCTATTAATTTCTTTTTTACAGATAAATTTGTTATTGATTTTTGAAATGTACAAATTGTTATCAATACTTTGTGATGGAAGCAAATCATTAAAATTGTTTAACATGGCAAATGTGGGAAAAAAAAATTCAAGTTTCAATTTCAAATTTCCTTTACCTAACATTCTGACACATAAATCTCTGAATCTATCATTTTCACCATTGTCTTTACTTTAGCAAATCCTTGTACCCTTCGCCACCCTCCATCATTTCCATCACCACCATCATCTCCACTTTTTCACACATTCTAACAACACTTCTGAAAACACTCCTTAAAACAAATCTTGATTAAACAATGTTCAACTGACACAAGTGTAACTAAACCCAAAGCCACTGCAATTCTAAAATAAAGTACCTATGGTAGTGGTGCTGGAGGAATGCTCGATGACAATGAAGATAATAAAAATAAGATGGCTCAGCAATGTAGGTATATAGTTAAACACAGAGTTTTAACTCATTTAGGTACTATGAAAGGTTTGGGTAGCTAAGAATTAAGGGAAAAAATCAGGGATTAGTTTAAGAGTTGAATTATTGAATATTCTCAAAATAAATGGAATATTTCTATCATCTAAGGGTCAATGACAAAATTACCCACAACAAAAACATTAATGACAAATTCACCTGCAAAAAAAAATGGTAAAATTACTCTACAATATATAGTTTAATTACAAGTTTACTTATTTTGCCGTTCTAGGTGCTTCAATGTCGGACATTCTCTTTTCAATTGGGCCTGGACATCGTCGTCCTTGCCTGGTTCTGCTTCGCCTTCATAGCTCATGATATCTAGGCCTGGACGTTTCTTAGGCTCCATTGATGTAAATTTTGAAATTACCAATTAATATCTAGCAAAAACTTCCATGTAATCGACGAGGTTAGGAGAAATAGGGTAGTTATTTTTCCTTGTGTAACAGGCTAATTCTGCAGACGTGTTCGTGAACTACGTCAGTATCTAACATTAGAGGTTGGAAAACCTATGTAATAGTAATTTTTAATATTGAATGTTTAGAAAAGTTCTCACAGCCATAAATAATGTATTCCAATTTCTAACTATAATTTTAGGCTTTATTCCCGAATGAAGTTTAAGTTCTCAACAATTTCAACACATTTTCCATAACTATTCCACCAAAAAAGATAAGTGATTTGACTAACAGGTGAAAACTCTCAAAATGTCAATTTTCTTTGTTCTCTTCTTACGGGGAATGAAATGAACGGCACCAGATAAAAAGACAACTAAAGAAAACTTTATTAAAAACTGTTTCTACAAGAGTAGGTTATTGTTGATGACAGAAATGCTTGAACGTGTACGCTATCCATCCTCAAGGAGCTCTCTGTGTACATGCATGCATGATGTGCTGCAGTATTTGTAATTGTATCTGTGAAACGGGACTTTTCCTGCCAACGATGTATTGCAACACGAGCACGTTATCTCACTTCCCGGCCAACTTTTGGTTTGTGAACTGCTGGCTGCTATGGTTGTGGGATTGCTCTCAGAAACTTTGGTTGCGGCTGCAGCTGCAGCTATTCTTCTCTCAGCAGCGGCAGCTCTCTTTTCCCTCTCAGCTCCTTGTAACTTCTTCAGTTCCTCCTGTTTGAAAACCAGAGTCGAATGGCAATGTTTAATTTTACCCACATAGCGCCTTCAACAAGCAGAATAAAACCAAGAAGAAAAGCAGGATGGTGGGGGGAGAATCAAGAAAGGAAAAGAAATCTAAAAACCAATAAAAGAATACAGATCCTACCTCCTTGGATAACTGTGACGTATTAATAAGTTGGATTCCCTTGGGGCCTGACACAGAAGCCCTATTGTCTGCTACCAAACCAGCGTTTTGGGATGATGCAGCCTCAGCCTGCATGGTTTGCGAAGCAATGAAAACATGTGCTAGCCGGAAATGGAAACTAGGTTATAATGCGAAGAATATGAAGCAAAGTAATAAACAAATGGAGATGAATCACTGAAGAACCAAAACCCTAAAAACAAGCCCCCATTCACTACGCAGACAAAGAAGCAGCGGCAAGTGGGATGAGAAGTGTTGCAAGCAAATTTTGGACTAGTCCTAATCAAGAAACATATAAACAGTAAACTTTCAGGTTATTCTTTTTGAAAAATATTGAAACAATTGCATATCATTTGAATCTTCACCAAGATACCAATACAAACCTATTGAAGCATCTAGATAATGTAATATCTATTTTTTCCCCTTTTTCAAAATTTATCTAGATAAGTAACGTGTGATGTACCTCAGCTTTCTTCTCTTTGGCTCTACGCAATTTCTTCAGTTCTTTGGCTCGAGCTTTCCTCTTTGCATCCTTTTCTGCCTGCACAACAAATGTGGAGGTGAATAACAGATTTTCACACTGTTTTCCAGTCTTGACTGTCAAACAGACACTCAAACTTTGGATGATGTACAGGCAAGGAACACGATACATAGAAAAGGAGACAAGATGTACAGGGTGAAAAATTCAACTAGAATGCTAAAATTTTTAATTCATCAAAGTACTGCAGATCAAATGGTTTCTGCAGAACAATTGGCACACAAGTAAATGTCAGCACATGCCAGAACTGTGGGAGGCACGAGAAACCAACAGAAGAAATACCTGTTTGGCTGCTTGAGACTCCTCCATTTCTTTCGTTAAAGCACTGGGTACTTTAGCAGCATGCCAATCCCACTTGTCAAGGTTTGCAGCCATGAACCTTCTAAAAGTATTTCTGACTTCTTTTTCATTAGCCAGCATGTACGGGGTCCGCCCTCTTTCATCCTTGCTACATGGATCCAACCCCTGCTCTAGAAGTTCCAAGACTTCTTCAGAAATACCCGACTTAGCTGCTTCATGCAAAGGAGTAGTAACCTGTATAACTTCATTTCCACTCTCACTTGATACATCATCCACTATTTCATTCGCAGGGCCTAAAGTAGCTTCACTACATTTTGATTTGTCCATCAAGTCTGGTTTCCTTGAGACGATGCTACCATCTTCACTAACAGTCAACTTTGAAAGTGAATCTTCAACAGATCCTGATAGAATTCTCTGCGCCTCCACTTCATAAACAACTCCCATTAGTTGGTGATATACACGAAGGGCCTCCTTGAAGGTAGGTCTCCGAATAGTGAAGGGAATGTTTCGAATGGCACAGAGCTGGTGACTGAAATATGGCTTGTCCCCATTGAAAAATATTTGCCGACTGTTTGAAGGCACATGCATAAAAACACAAGAGGATGCATCAAAGTAGGGCTTCCATGCAGTAAGCAGCTCTTGAATTTCCTGGGACATTTATAGGGAAAGAACCAGAGAAAGAGAAAAGGATCAAAATCAGAAACAGAATACAAATGAAAACAGACACAATTTGCAGGCTCCCCACTTGCAAGTAAGAAACCAAATTCACGGCATTCCAGACACCCAGGGGAAACAGTACCTTTTTCAATGCTAGCTCATTATAACGACGAAGGGAAGCTCCAGCAGAATGTGCAGATTTTCCACTTGCATCTTTGGATGATTGTTTCTTCCCAGCCTTTGCTCTCACCACATACCTATATGAGAATCAAGGATTTCTACAACAGGTAAGGCCCAGGAAATTTGAGTTAAATTGCACTTAAAGCAATTTTCGAAAGCTCCATTCTCTTTAATTCAGCAATGGGAAAATGGGCATGCTCTTCTACCCGCAAAAAGAAAAAATCAATAGTAATGCTCAGTTCAGTAACCGAAAATTATATGGACCTGTGAAATGTCTTGTGGGCCACAACAGTATTACCATCAAAGGCGCAACCAGCAAAATGCCCGGCACTTGCAAGTAGCACAATCCTTAAACGCCTATTACCCGGAGTCTCTTGAACCAAATATCTCAATCTCCCGACCACTTCATTTTCAATCAACTGTTCACTATCACTACTGGAGACTTCTTTATCATTATCAAATGAAACACTTTCTGAATCATTCAAAATCAAAGGCTTCCATACTGACACACGCTCACCAGTTCGAAGACAGATAAACAATTTCTGCTTAAGATTATTTACCAGTGCCCCCTTTACACCATTTGGCGTGCACTCTCTGGGGTCAGCTTCATCTTCTGATCCTGAAATGCTTGAAACCTCGTAGTCTTCAAAAGAATTCAAAGTCAACCCATCAAAATCTTCCTCCTTCACAATATCCTTGCCAGCAGTGCTTAACTTTATCTATAGGCAAACACAACCCAGTTGTTGGACATATTTTCATCGAGCAGTTACCAAGAACCCGCTAGAACACAAAAATCTCAGATTATAACTGTAATACAAATTGATCATTTTTTAGGGGTATAAGAACAAGAAGGGAGATCAAGTATTAGTGCTTCATGGCTTCAATTTCGGTTCATTTAACTCATTTCACGTCATGGATTATGTTTTATACTGAAGGAAGCAAGAGCGAAGAGAAAGGAATTACGTTTAGGCGATGAATGTCCGATTTGAAGTGGGAGCGTTGTTCCTGGAGAGATTCGAACTCGGCTTTGCAAGCATTGCACGTCCACCTGTTTAAAGCGACAGCGTTACCGGAAATTTTGCCTTCACCGTTATCTGCGTCGCCTAGGGTTGCTTGCGCTGGGCTTTGACTGTCTAACAGGGGCTCAAAAGCTGAAGCTACAGAAGAAGACAACAAGCGGCAAGAGTCAAAGAATTCCGCCGGGAGGTTGAAAACAGAGCGCTGCCGCCTCTCTGTAAAGGACGTGGCGGCGACGCCGACGGTGGGCAGTCCAGAGATTTGTTCGGTCCCCATGACGCTTGGGCTGGAAGAGATTTGGGGCTGTGGCTGATAAGATGATATCAGCGAAAGAAACAGTCTCGAATTTAATAAGTGTTAGTTTAAGTATCGATTTAGTCCTCCAACTTTTTTTACTTGAGCTATGACTCCTCTGATCCTCAGACATAAGTATGTATGACAATTTGGTTCTTGAACTTTCATTGTCGAGGAAATTTGGTCATTCGGTGAAATTGAGTTGATGCACCGTTTGAGCACCTTAAATAAACAGCAATATTAGAGAACAAAAACTTCTGAATTCATAGTTTATTCCGAAGAAAATTGACCATCATCAACAGCAACAGATAGCTTTGAGTTCCATAACGGGATTTTTCTGTATGTTTTTTTTTTTTTTGGTTTTCTTTTTCAACGAAAGACATATTACTTCATTGACAAAAGAAGGAGCCCGCGAATCAGCGAGGCCTGAGCTTGCTTGCCACCAAAGTCATCCCAGCCGGCACTACATCCTACGGGTGATTAATCAATTTTTTCGGTTTTAACCGAAATCAATTAGCTGATTTTTTTTTATTTTTTTTATCTTAAGTATAAATAACTAGACTGATTTAAATGGAGCAACTGAAATAGCCTAAAGTGTTCCGCTTAACCAGCATAGTTGGTAAAATGTAAGGAACATTACCAAGGCTCCCTCGTGGTGGAAAAAAATACAGTCGAATTCATCTAGTTTTTGTGCATCAGCCACTTTCTCATCTAACTTTTCTAATGTATCATCTAACTCCCTGTAATTGTAATACTTCTGAATATATATAAAAAATTAACTAAAAATTAAAAAAAAATCATTTTTTATGCAAGGGCAATCTAATTCACTATAGGATGTATGGTATCTACTATAGAAATGTAGCATTAAGGAATGGGGATGTTTGGCTCAACTGTACATCTTGTACATTTTTCAATTTTTGTGATATTGTAAAGTGAATAATCAAGACAGATCTAGTATCTAAGCCTACAACCTAAAAGAGATAGATCAAGAAAGCAAACCAAAAATTAGTCAGGAGTAGTTTAAATTCAAGGGTCAGTGGTTCATGATCAAGGGCTTAATTGTGAACCAGATAAGAGAATTATGACTTGATCAGAAACTAGATAACTTTTAAAATTTTTAGGAGTGAAAGTGTTATTTCCCTACAAATGGATACTGACAACTCTTTTATTCTCCCAAAAAATATTTTTCTTCTCCTCTAAACACTTTTCTTACTCATGATATTGCTTTTCTCATGTATGATATCATTTTTCTGAAACAAATTCTCTGCCAACTCTTGAGTTTCACTATACCCATGTGGCTTCAAATGGAAGAGGGTGATTGGGTCCCGAGCTTCACTGCACCGAAATTTAATCTCAACATGATTTTCACCTTTAGAGAATAGCTACAAGTGCAGGAATAGAAAGAAAGAACAAAACCCAACCATGAAGATGTATTCAAGCTATAGCCAAATCCTTTAGTACCTGAACTAATTTTGCTAGCTAAGAACATCGCTCGATGAGGAAGAAATCAAGAAGAGAAAGGAAAATGCCGTCAAAGCATAGTAAAAACAGAATTTCTCTATTTTGCCTACCTATCCTCTAGGAAAAGTGGTTGCTCTCCTCCCTCCACACTTTTGTTCAATTTTGTCATTTTCTAAGTCTTGTGCAATGGCAAGTTACTGCAGTGGCAAAATAGAAAAGTCCTAGTTTTTTTGGAGATGATGGCTAAGGTAGATTACAGGGACTTGGGGGGTATTGGTGAGTTTAAATAACAAAAAAGTACCAAATTTCTCACTAATGTTTGGCTCCTGGACTAAATTGTTCATTATAGTTTTCTTTGGTTTTGATATGACCACTAACATTATAGTTTGGGACCAGATTAATGACTAATATTACAGACTGAGACCAAATATGTCAATAACTGATAAAAAACTTAATGGTAAATTAAAATCTTGGGACATGTATGTTACTTTTAACAAACTTTAGGAACCTTGTTTAATTTATTGTTTCGTATTTTTATTCAACAATCATTGTCATCTAACCCAGAATTTGCTACTAGTCCCTCTCATTGAAATTAGTCACCATATAATAATACAATAGATAACTCAAATTCCGATAAAGAAGAAGTCACTCCTTCAATACCAATGTGTTTCTAATCATCAAATTTCAGGTATGACAGTTTTTTTTTTTTTGTTTACAAATAGTGATGGCCAACGCTACCTCTTGCAATATCACTTTCATCACCAAGTAGTGGATTTGGCGGTGACTAATGCAATAGTTGACACATAAAAAAATGAAAATGAGAAATTAAATAAAATTTCTAAAATTTGTTAGAAATTGCATTAGTATTCAAGATTTCAAAAATAACAATTTTCGCGTTTATTGTTAGGTTTTCTAAGAAATTATCAATCTGATCTTAAATTATAATGTTAGTAGTATATAAGAAATAGGGAAAGTTACAGCGTGCAATCCGATCCAGGAGCCATGCATGAGCCGACAATTTGATACTTGACATAATTTCGTCCCTGTAAATAGAGCGCACATCAGAACATCGCCGCTTGCTTAGTTGTGTATAACTGTGACAACCCAATCAAAGACTGCTAAATATTTTATTATTTTGCAACATTTTCGAATACTAATGTGTTAAGAACTAAACACACTGCCCATCGGTCTCTGTTACCCCGTTTACCACTAACCATTAACCTAAAAGCAATGGAAAGGGGCCAAAAAAAAAAAACAGACCCTAACCAGACGCAAGTAACAAACAAGAGAAAGCGAAGCCGCTCAGTTCCCATTCAGGACAAGGAGATGGGCGAAATGACAGTGGCAAACATTATGGTGAGAAGCACAGAGAACAAACTAGCAGCAGTCACGTGACCTCCACCAATATCCGCCAAGGAATTCGCCTCTGGAGCATCACTCGGGGCTCCGTCCAATGGAGACGGCGCTTTGGATGCCGGACCTGGACTTGGGGCCCACACTGGCGTTGGAGTCGGCGGAGTAACTGGCCCCTGAGCCGGTGCAGGAGACGGCGCCTCTCCAAACAACTCTCCCGGAAGCAACAGATCTTCGACCTTGAAGATCGCCACTGGAGTCGAGTCGAGCACCATGTCGGCAACTCTCGACGAGTCCACTCCCGTGTGAAGGGTCACGGAGTCGCCCTCCGTCGTGGCTGTTAAATCGAACTTCCCGCTGGCGTTGCTTGCCAACGTGCTGATTGGACCTGTCGTGGCCATCAATGTCGCTTTGGGAATATAGTCGGCGGAGGCTTGATATTGTAGAAGCGAGATCACCTCTTCGTTAGCGAGCTTGCTCAGATCCGGAATGCCGGGGGCCGTAAACGCCTCATCGGACGGCGCAAAAACCGTCAGCCCATTGTCCATGGCCGACTGGTAATTCTTCAAGACGCCACTGGAGTCGAGCATACTCGCAAAGGTTTTGCAGCCGGCATTCTCAAGCAACGCTGTGATGTTGATCTCCGAAGGTGACGGTGCCGGTGCCGTCAAAATCCCGGGCACAATAATAGGGCCGCTGATCTCGAGAACCGAAATGTTGTAAGGGATTAGCTGCACGGACTTTGTGTAGGTGGAGGAATTAGCGAGGTCAGAGCCAGCGGAGGCGGAGCGGAATGCTACTTTCCCGCCACGAAGATCGGTGATGTTAACAAAGCCAGTCATTCCGGAGGCCTGACCAGTGGTCTGGTAGAGAGTGGTGGTGAGGCCAGAGCCCTGGGAGAACTGGTGGAGCTTCTGGGGGTCGTAGTAATCGAGGAAGACGTGGATCATGAGGGCAGCTTTGATGAAGGAGAGGGGGTGTTTAGCTGCGAGGGCGGACAAGGCGGAGTTGTTGAGAACAAGGCAGGTGATGGTTTGGCGGCTGTTGATGTCGTCGGCGAGCTTGGTTTGGGAGAGGTAGGAGTTGTGGAGAGAGTAGTCCGGGAAGCCGTTGAGGATGTCGGTGATGTTGTGGGCGGTGGCGGCGAGAGGAAGAGCGAGGAGAAGGAGCTGAAGTGGGCGCAATACGGCCATGGCGTAGAGTGAAGATGAAGTAGAGAGAGTGAAGTAAAGAAGGGGTTTTAAAAGGATGAAACGGGGCAAGAGGAGATCAGGAATTGGGGTTTTAGTTTCGACTTTTGACTTGGTTTAGGTGAAAGTAAAAACCAGGGGCCTGACTGGAGAACAAATAATCCGGGATACTGGAGCAAAAAGAGGAGTGGTTCGGTCGTCGGGAGGACATGGCATGGCAGATGGAGCTATATATATCATATGGCGGGTCTATGTACAAGGTATGGGTCCATAGACCCCATTTTTCTAAAAATTTATTGATAAAAAATGCTCCTCTTTCAAAAATTTTGGTACATTTAATTTTTTATTATATTTAAATTTAAATTTATTTATATTATTATTTATTAAAAAAATATATTTAAAAATTATATATCTTAAATTATCACTCATATACAGAGATTTTTTATTTATATATTAAAATATTAAAAATAAAAAATTATAGATTAATTATCAAAAATAAATGAAGCAAAACTTTTGTAATAGAGGGAGTACATAATTAAGTAATTAGACCCCTTTAAATTTTTTAATAAAGCTCTATAATTTTTATGCTATCTATTGAAAAAAATAATATGCCCCTATTATCTCAAGAAAGATTAAAAAAAAAATGTATCAGCCTTCTCTATTGACTATTAGAATAATGAAAAAAGTCCTAACTTGGCCCTTTAACTTTCATATATTTTCCTATCTAGGCCTTAACCTTATTTTACCACTCTTTTTTTTCTACTTCAAACATAAAATTTTTTGTAAAGCTAATTAGGTACAAGACAAAGTTTACATAAGGGCTAAATGAGACTTTCATCTCTTATATTCTATACAACATAAATATCTCGCTCATTTTCTCCATAATTTATATATTTTTTTATCTGTTCAACTAACGATAAAAAAACATGTTAAATCAGAGCATTTTTTAAATTTTCTTCTAAAAATATTTTATTATCATTACATCATAATATATGCAAACTTATAAGATTATTTCATGTTAGAATTTAATGGTTATATATATGTGTGGATTCTCTTTTACAAAAATTCTGGATCTGCCACTGTAATATATATATGCATGCAAGTAACTGCAAACTAAGGTTACGTTACATGGCGTTTTCTTCTTATCTGTAACGTTTTCTTTCCTTAAACCATGTATTATTACTACAAGATACAGCTATTCCGTTGGGTGATGATCATCGTTATTTGCTTTTGTTAAGCACTTAAACCGACCTTTTGCATTTGTAGTGATCCATCTCAGCAACTTTAGTTTTCATTTTGTTGTTTTTGAATCTGGAACCTCTTAAGAATTTAATAATATGGGCAACGACAATTGACAAACCCATCTGAAACGAATTTCTTTATAGACAAATTATTAAATCAGCACAATTATGTTTATTGTAGGGTGTTTATGGGCCGCGTATAACAAGGCTTCGGCTCAAGTAGATCCTACTCACATAATTGATCGGGTTTCCCAATTCACTACCCAACACTACCTACATACCCTTAAACTCGGAGACAACCCTCACCACATAAAAACCGGTTTTAGTCGGTTTGGTATGACCGGGTTGTACTCTCTCCTATAAATCAACAAGTTTTATAAAAAATAATTATAAATAAAAAAACATACAATTATACTTTAATTTTTAATATTTATAAAAAAAGTCTCAATTCAAATAAAATTTCATGTGTCTAAAACTCTTAGAAAAAAAAGATAAATCAATTGTATAACAATAATACAAAATAAAAAAACTACAAAAAGTAGAAAGTATTATTTAAACCTACTTTGGTTTCAAATAATGATCTCAAAACTCAAATAATATTAATATTAATAAGTAAATAAGAAAAATCAATTGCAAAAGCTCACACTCACCGTCATAAATTTATATATTAGAAATAAAAATTAGCTTGTAGTAACCAACATAAGTAATTGAATAGTCAAGTTTTTCTCTCTCATTGTCTGTCTTTTTACTCCTTCACCTATATATATGTCAAGTTAGCCAATTTTTATATTCAATGACAAAAATTAGATGTATACAAAATAGCCAAAATCTCATATAAATTTCTACAAAAAAAAAAGTCTTAATCCAAAACGGTTATAAATAAGTAAAAAACAAATCATTCAGTAAGAGAAAAATTAGTGAATTTTGAGTACCATCACTATATTATTAAAAGTTAAAATTTAAGAATTGGGAGAGAAAGTGGTTCAAGTCAAGTTTACCCAAGTTTTAAAATTAAAACCTGCCCCATTCCACGTGAATAACCGAGTTCACTTTTTCACTACTTATCCCAGCACTAACCCACATTACCATCGATTCAATTCAATTTAGGGTAACTGATTTTACAGATAAACTAGATTAGATAAACACCCTAATTTCTTGTCCAGAACCTATACTTGCAAACTTGTCAGCATCAGATTTTGGGTACTAGCTCGATCATTTTTCGTTACAGGATATGAACTCATGATAGCAACAACCAGTCGTAATTTAAGTTTTAAGTATTAGTTGTTTAAAAACGGCTCTCACACTATTGTTCGTGGTGTACACGCGTATGTATAAAACCGGCCGGGATGAGATCCGCAATTTCACATCCCTTGGCACTTCCCCCTTACTTTTGAGATCATTAACAAATGTTTTGCCTAAGTACTTGTTAAGGACTTTTATGGAATAAACATTACAAGATAAATAACTTCCAAAAATTTTATGAGAATTGAAATCGTAAAATAAAAATGGAACGGGGGAGTAAGACAAATGTATCATTTATAACCACAAAAAATAAAAAGAGTTTTTAACTAAACCGTGGTACTTTCAAAAAGTATTTCTCAATTAATTGTAGTTTTTAAAATATTTTTTAATTACTTGTACTCCAGTCTCACTCTAACAAAATATTAAAATAGTGTCCAACAATAGCTACTATTTTTTTGGTGGCTAAAACCATGGCCAAAAAAATTTTGAAGGTGCTTTACACAAAAAATTAAAAAATGTTTGTTTCTACAACTTTAAAATTGCTTCTGTAACATAATATTGATTCTTCATAAACTTATATATAGAAGTGTATAAAAATTCCTAATTCTTACATATATATAAATTAATTTCTCTTTATAAAATAGGTGAGATCCTCATACGCATATTTCTTCCATTTCAATTTAGATTACCTATACTTGATTTTTTAATGGTAACTTTTATAAAATCCTATTTTTTAGTGTCTTCCGCATACAAGACAATTTGTAATTGTGGTTGTCTTTTTAATTCCTTTTATGGGAAAATAGGGTCATTTTATTGAATAGTTTTTATCATTCTCACAAATGTAATTGATTCCATCACCAGATTCAATATGCTAAAAAATGTATGGGATATTTCAACTTAATCGATTTCATCTTTTATAGTTTTCCGTATTAAATTAAACTATTTTTAAACTTATGTATAAAAGTGAAATTGTTTGTTGAAAATGTTAGAGATTTATCATACATTTTGTGTTTTGGAGTTTCACGCACGCAACTTTGAATTATGCATTCAGAACTAATGCATGCGTAAGTTTTCAATTCATCTATATGCTTCTTCTACTTAATTAATTTCTCGTTAACAGTAAATTATTAATACCTGAGTTTATTAGGTATGGATGCTACTTTTGATAAAAGAATATGATAAACATATATTTAATTAGCTATAGGATATGATTTTACTAATTTACCCTTTACCCTAAATACTTTTGCTCCTCCAAGCCGCCATCATCGATAAGCTCTTCAATCACTAGCAGTGGCGGCAATTTCTACGATGGCCGGTAACCACCTTTCCCCTTACGCAAGCAACGGTTGTGATGGCGAGTGCAATTGCGAGATTCGATAGTGAGAAATGACTGACGAGGAACAGTGAGATGAAGAATTGCGAGAAACGGACGGCGAGATAAGCTCTTCAATCACTGGCAACGGTAGCGGCTCCTGCGATTGGCAGTAACCTTCTTTTGCTTTATGTCAGCAACGGCTGTGATGGCGAGATCGACTGCGATCATGAGATCTAGTCCCGAGAAACAATCGGTGAGATGAAGAATGACTAGAAACGGACGGTGAGATGAAGAACAACCGCTGCCAGCGCCTGCGATGGCAGTAACCTCTTCTCCCCTTATGCCAGCAACAACTGCGATGGTAAGATCAGTTGCTATCACGAGATCCATTTGCAAGAAATGAACAACGAGGAACGGCAAGAAACAAACGTCGATGGAGATGAATTGGTGGCTGAGATGAGCAATGGAGGACGAAGGAGAGATCGACGAATGATGGATGATCGAACGAAGGAGATGAGATCCGACCTCTGAATCACGTCGTCAATCGATCGCTCCATCACTGTGATTGAGATCTAGCCAGATGAGTTGTTTTGTTGCCCAACTTGTTCAACCATCTCTCCTATTTCTGCAATTTTTTGGTTTACATATTCATTTAAATTTTTGTATTTTTATTAAGACACTTTATTCTATTCTTTTAGATATTTTTAAATTTAAAAATAAATAATTTTTTACATTTTTAAATATTTATTTGGATACTTTTTTTATTATTTAGGCATACATTTATTTATGAAGAAACTAAATTATTTGTATATTGCTTCATATGTTTTTTAATTTTTCTTTAGACACATTTACATATTTATCTAGACATTATTTATTATTACAGATAGTTATTTTTAAAGAGAATAAATTATTTATATATTAAATCGAACATGCTTGCATGTTTCTTTAGACATTTGTTTATATCCAATCAAATACTTTCTTATTGCTTCGAACACTTCTTATTTTCTTATAATAATAAATTATTTGTAAATTACTTCAAACACTTTCAAATACTGCATTAGACATTTTTGCTTGTTATTTTTAGATACATTTACTCATTATTTCAGACATTTTTACATATCATTTTGGTAGAGAATAAATGGTTTGCATGTTATTAAAAAGAACAAACAGTTTGAATATTATTTCAGACATTTATACATATTTTTTCATATACTTTTTTTAATTTATTTAGACACTTTGCATATTTGTCTTTGACACTTATGTAGATGCGAGTCATGATGAAAGATCTGGTGATAGCAACGGCGGCGGTGGAAGGAGCAGTGACAACAGTTGCTGTGATGTGGCAGTAACCTTCACAACAGCAAAATTGAGGGTAGTATTTTTGAAAGGAAAAAAGAAAGTTTTGATGAAGGACAATTTTGGTAGTTTCTTTAATGGAAGTGGCTTATATAGAGAGAGTTAATAGTTGGTTAGTATGTCTAATTAGACATAGGTGCATAGTATAATAATTATTACTTTTGTGGTTGAATGCATACCTTTATATTAACCTTTGTATTATATATATGTAAACATATATGCTCCAAGAGTAAATTAAAACATAAATGAAAGACTACAATAAAAAAATATTTTTAACCTACAATTTGTTAAGAAAATACTTTTAAAAAATGATCTCTTCGTTCTATAAAAGGTGATGCATTTCTTTGAGTACAAAGATTAAGGTGTGCGTAGTTTATGATGTTTTCTTTTTTCATTTTTATCCCACAAATAAAATTTAAATAATTCTTATTGAGTAATGTGTAGTGAAAATTTAAATGATGATTAAAAAAGAAAAGATTTCTTTAAGGGTTTTATATAGTTAGAGTTTTAATGAAAATTAAAAAATATATATTTTTCTAAATTTTGTGCACTAAAAGTTTAAATAAGAGTAGTGATGCGGTCCGGTTCTGCGGCACCGGCATCTCCGCTGTGTGCGGTGATGAAGGCAGCAGGGGGTCATGGGGAAAAATTGGCGTCCTGGGTGGATCGTCTCAAGTGATGGCCAGCAGCTCCTTGGTCCCGTGGCGAGGAGGTGACGTGAAGCTCCAACGGCGTGGTAAAGGGCCCGAAACAAAGATCCTCCAGGGATGCCTGGCTGGAACACTCAGAAGAGAACAGTTAGGAGGTCCTCGGAATCTTTTTCCAGGGAGGAGCCTCCGATGCCCAAGTCAGTGCCTTTTTTCAGTGGGAAACATCGTAATAAGTACAAGAGACGTGTAACTGGCGTGTCTTTCTGCGGGCCGGAGGGAGAGTATTTAGGCAGAGAGGAGAGAGTGCCATCCGTTTTCCAGCCTCTCTCTGTCTTGTTCTCTTCCAGCCGGAGCCGGAGCGTCCTCCTTTATGGCCATGTGCCTGGCGTATTTAAAGGAGGAAACGCGCCTTTAAGATTGTGGCACGTGTATGGTAGGATGATGCCTGTACTGCTGGGCGTGGGATTCCTTGGCCGCCTGCAGGCTCCTCGAGCCATGAGCTGCAACAATCATACCCCGACATGACAAGACGGCGGGCGTGTCACTTTGTCAGAGCTCATGTGAGGGCGCTCGTACAGGGCGTTCGGGCGAAGTGTTAGAGACTCTTAGATGACTTCTGCTGCGCCTCTGAGGTCCCCTAGGTCGAAGTCCGTCTTCGTAGTAGGGGCCTTTCCCGGAGTCAGTCTAGTACCTGGGGGCATCACCTGTTTCCGAGATTAGTTCGGTCACCCTCGCGAGGGAGATGGTCCGTTGATTTCCCGAGGTAGGTACCGGCGTTCTGCCGAGGTGGTATTCCTCAGGTGTCTGGCTCCCTTCTTTCCCGAAGTCCTTAGGTAACTAGTGTGGCCACACTTCGGTCATAACATGCCCCCCTTCGGAAAGCCGAAAAGGATACTTCTGCTGATGTTTTCATTTGTGGGCTATTTTCTGGACTTCGGAGTGTGTCATTTGCCACCCAAGGGATGTGCCTTGTTCAGGCAAATGCCACCTGTCTGTCTTTTGGTGTTCTTTTGGCGTTCTCGAGGTGCCCAATTTCTCCCAACTTTTTCATTTTTCCTACCATTGGCCAGTGAACTGTCACGTCTTGAAACTAGGTGTGTCAGTTCTGGGTGATGCGCCTGGGTTTTCAGAATATCAGAAAGCGCGCCCAGGTTTCTCACAATGGGTGGCACGTGGCAAGAGTTGGCTGGGAAAGGCGTGTCTTTTTGCGTGCGAGGGGCAATTATGGCGTTGTTTCGCCTTCGCGCGGCGGTTGTGCCCCTTCTTGCTCTATATAAACACCTTTCGCTTCATTTTTGCTTCACTCTTTATTTTTAGCTCTTATCTGTTCTAGAGCCTTTTCTCTGTCTTTTCCCCATTTTCCGGCGCAATTCTTACGACGGAGTGATTTCCGGCTATTTTTCACGACGGTGTCCAGAAATCCAGATTTTGGCAAGGCTTTTGGTGAGTTCTACTTCAGAGTTCCTTCGGTTTTTTGGTTTTCGGTTTCCCAAAGTCGTTTTCCTCTGTCCCGAAGTCCCTCCTCTTCTTGTCCTGCCATATATTCGTTCATTCCCGAGATCGGGCATCCTCTTATGTCTCCCTCTTGCCAGTTTTTTGAAAGTGAATTTCCTTTCAAAATTTTCAGCATTCTTTGTCTTTGTAGGCTCACACTTGATGTTCTTTTTTAGAAAAGAGTGACGAATTTGCTGCCTACTATAAGTACCTCTTTCTTGGTTAGACCGAGAAGGGAGAACAAACGAAGAAGGGTGCTACCAAGAGGCGCAAGACTTCTGGAAGCGGGCCATCTTCGGTGTCGAAGAAGACGAAGAAGGACACCCTTCTTCCACCCCCAGAGGATGCGGCGGGGACTGAACATGTCATCGCAACTTCCATCCCGCCTGAGACTCCTGTCGGGGCTGAAATTTCTGCCGAGGTTCCTGTGGGGGAGCTTATTGTTTCCACCGTTCCAAGTCCTGCCGCCTCGGTGATCCCTTTAAGTACCTTAGCAGGTATTCTACTGCTGAGGAATTGGAGAAACGCTTAGCAGGTGATTCTACTGCTGAGGAATTGGAGAAACGCCGAAGGGATGAAGGGGAACACGTTCCCACTACTGAGGAACTGGAGAAACGCCGCAGGGATAAAGGGAAACAAGTTCTTGCTATCGTGGAAGAGATCCCCGACTCTGACGAGGACACTGCTGGGGTTCCGCCCGGTTTGCCTCTTGCTCCTTTTTTTTTTTTTTTCAATACTTTCGATTTGCATGACTGAGGGTGTTTATCTAACTTACGTCTTCATTTTTTCAGAGGATTTGGCGCCCCCAGTCTGGGTTACTGATCACGCCTGAAGACGGGCTCTTCGGGACTCTCTCATCCCGAGGGACAAAATCCCAAGGGAGCCATTCTGGTCTTTCACGGAGGACATGAATCTGTTCTCCGAAGACTGCCGAGAAATGGCTCCCCAGATGGCAAGGGGCATGCTCACCCAAGCTTCCTCCAAGGCGGTTGCCAAGGAGTGCGCCTCCGAGGGCACCCTTGTTGCCAAGATTTCTGAGCACGCTGCCCGTGTAACTCTCCTGGTCCCTTTACTTTTCTTCCCACTTCCTTATCTCCGTATTTTGGCTTTCCTTATAAATTTTGCTAAGTGTCTCCTCTCTTGCAGCTCTTGGGGTACAGCGAGCACCTTCGGGTGTGGACGACAGAGCAGTCTTTGGCACGAGTTCAGGCCAAGCATGAGCTGGCGATGGCCAAGCGCTTCTGTGCTGATTCGGCGTTGGCCAGCATCGAATTAAGCCGGATAGCCAGGGAGAAGGTAGCTGCTGTTCGGGACGAGTTTTTGATGGGCCAGGAGGACCTCATCAAAGACTTCTCCCATAAGATGTCCGTCCTCGGTGCGGAGGTTGTGAGCTTAACCTTAGCCAATGAAGCCATTAAAAAGGAGAAGGAGGAAGAGACCGCTCTCTTGGCGATGGCTCTTGCTGACAATGCCAGCCTTCGAGCCGAGGTCGGCATGCTAAAGGAGGACAATGCTAACCTTCGCGCCGAGGTCGACATGCTGAAGAAGGACTCGAAGAACAAGAAGAAGGTGAAAGAACTGGAGAAGGAGGTTGCAACCCTTCAGAAGGAGGTCTCGGATCTTCAGAACGAGGCGGATGACTTAGACGTGGCTAAGGACAAAGCTGTCCAGGCAACGAAGGTTGCTTTTCAGGACGGTTTCTGCCTAGCCCGTCATTAGTTTCACAAGAAGTATCCAGACCTTGACCTCTCTTTTTTGGCGGCCATGGATATTCCCGAGGGTCCTCGATGGGCTTGGTCAAAGATAGAGCTCCTCAACCTGTCATCTGCCTTATTTCCGAAGACGTCGGCCAAAGGCAGCGGAGCTGGAGCTTCCCATGACGCCGGGGCCCCCTAGATATCCTAGGGCTTTTTTCCTTCTTCTTTTTCTTCATGTTTTTCTTTTCTTTGTAACCTTCTTCCTGTATCAAAATTTTGATTAGTGAATTCTCATAATTTTGGCTAAGTGTTTTGAGTAATTTCTGCCAACATTTCGAGTGATCTTTTTCAACGATCCCGACCACATTCGGTCAAGGAACTGCGAAATACTTCTCGCTTACTATTATTGTCCCGACCATTTTCGGTTAAAAACCTTCCTTGTTTTCCATCTTTTCCTGACCACCTTCGGTCAAGGGATTTTTCCCGACCACATTCAGCCAAGGGATTTTGGGAAAACACTTGCTGTTTCCTTGTTTTCCATCTTTTCCCGACCACCTTCGGTCAAGGGATTTTTCCCGACCACATTCAGCCAAGGGATTTTGGGAAAACACTTGTTTTCCTTGTTTTCCATCCTTTCCCGACCACATTCGGTCAAGGGATTTTTCCCGGGAAGGGATTTTGGGAAAACACTTGTCGTTTTCCATCCTTTCCCGACCACATTCGGTCAAGGGATTTTTCCCGGGTCAAGGGATTTTGGGAAAACACTTGTCGGTCAAGGGATTTTTCCCGACCACATTCGGTCAAGGGATCCTTGTCATCAATCTTTCGGGGGCTTGTCTGTTGTTTAACAAAGTTTGGGAAAACCCATCCTAGCCTTCTTTTGTCGGCCATATTCGGTCAAGGGATTTTTCCCGGCCACATTCGGTCAAGGGATTTTTTTCTTGAGCTTTTCCACTTGTTTCCCGACCACATTCGGTCAAGGGATTTTGGGAAAACACTTGTCGTTTTCCATCCTTTCCCGACCACATTCGGTCAAGGGATTTTGGGAAAGCACTTTCGTTTTCCATTTTTCCCGACCATATTCGGTTAAGGGATTTTGGGAAAACGTCTTTTCCATCTTTCCCTGAACACTTCGGTATTTTTCCCGGCCAACAAGGGATTTTGGGAAAACCCTTGTCGTTTTCCATCCTTTCCTGACCACATTCAAACGGATGGCGTCGTTTTCCTTTTCCCGTATTGGAGGTTGGTGAGAAAGGTATTTCCCCTTTTCGCTCCTTTGAGAGTTGTTTGGCAACTCTTAGGTACGATAGGAAATTTTCCTGGCCGTTTTTCCTTTGCTTTCTCCAACCTCTTATGTAGCCCTTGTTTTATAGCTCTTTTGGCAACTTTGCCTGTCTGTTGCTCGGAAGTTGAGCTAGTAGGCCGAAGTGCTTTCTTATACCGGAGCTTGGTGACGGATTCTTGAAATCCCTTGTCTATAGACTGGAAATCATTTTTGGCCAACACCATTGTTGGTATGCCAAATCAGCATATTATGTTCTTCTAGACGAACTTTCTGTGCAATGGTTGCTAGGAGTCCTGCCCTACCCCACTCAGTGAAGTAGTCCTCTACTTCACATCTTCGGGTGCTGTTAGGAGCGGCTCGGTGTAATCTTTTCGAGGTTATCCTCTCAGAAGGCAGTCTTCGGGTAGTGGCTCGTCCTTGGCCATTTTCACGTCGAGGTTACTGGACGAATTGTCCTGCACCTTTTTTACCGATATATAGTAATAATGGAGTTACGTACCTTTGCCTGCATGGTTTTCCCTTAATCAGGAAATATCGTCCGGAACGCCTTTGCACTTTCTGCCGCTTCATGAGGATTTTTGGGACCCTTAGGTTTCGAGGTTTCTCCGACAGGATCTTTCAGCCTTTTGTGCGAGGTCATTATACCTGGCGTTGTCATACTCAGATGGCCCAACACTTTTTGGTAATCAAAATTTGATCGTTTTGGTGGCCTTCCTGCCTTCGGGCCCCCGAGGGGGTATCCCAGCGTCCTGACATTCTGTGCTTGAGGTTCCACTGGCAAGGAGTTTCCATTCTGGGTCTACCTTCGCCCTATCTCCCTTATTGGTTCCAGCCTTCCCTCATTTTGGGATTTCGGCGGTGTAATCTGTGAGTACCTGGGCGTTCACTGCCCTTCTATGCTCATGCGTGATGTAGTACTTTCCGAGTTCGATGCACCATTTTGATAGCTTTTTCTGAATGCTCTACCCCCCTTTTTTCTTGTGACGTCGCGCAGGGGCATGTCATTTCGGACAGCGACAGCGTGTTCAGGGAAGTAGAATCGGTTCCTTCTGCCCGCTAGTCAAGTCATAGACGACTTTTCGGGGCAATAGGTCTTGACTTTGTTGCCAAGGAGATGACGATTTTTCCTCCGGTGCCGAACTCGGGGAGGTCCGGGCCATCTTGACCCCGCTTTTCTCGCAGTCCATATCCCGAAGGGGCCTACTTCCCGAAGGGGACTCATCTCGTTGATCTTTGCTCCCCACACTTTTGTGACTTGACACAGGACTTTTCCCCTCATCTAGGTAGCGCTGCGGAGGTGCTTTGGTTTGCACTTAGCTGTGGCCTTTTTCGGCTTGACTACTGCATCATTTCGACCACGAGAAGGCGTGGGTATTTGCACAGGAAGCCTATGATAGTAGTCAGAGGGCATTTATCCTCGGGCGGAGGCACCCTTGCTACCATTATTCAGTTGCCCGCTAAATGTTTGGTACGGGCGAAGACCTCAAAAGTCCCTTCCCCTTAGAATGCCGATCTTCAACTTCGGCAACCTGGGAGCTATTTCCCATAAACGGCGCCAAATAATGTGGTCCGGTTGGCGGGACCGGCATCTCCGCTGTGTGCGGTGATGAAGGCAGCAGGGGGTCCTGGGGAAAAATTGGCGTCTTGGGTGGATCGCCTCAAGTGATGGCCAGCAGCTCCTTGGTTCCGTGGCGAGGAGGTGACGTGAAGCTCCAACGGCGTGGTAAAGGGCCCGAAACAAAGATCCTCCAGGGATGCCTGGCTGGAACACTCAGAAGACAACGGTTAGGAGGTCCCCGGAATCGTTTTCTGGGGAGGAGCCTTCGACGCCCAAGTCAGTGCCTTTTTTCAGTGGGAAACACCGTAATAAGTACAAGAGACGTGTACCTGGCGTGTCTTTCTGCGGGCCGGAGGGAGAGTATTTAGGCGGAGAGGAGAGAGTGCCCTCCATTTTCCAGCCTCTCTCTGTCCTGTTCTCTTCTAGCCGGAGCCGGAGCGTCCTCCTTTATGGCCATGTGCCTGGCGTATTTAAAGGAGGAAACGAGCCTTTAAGATTGTGGCACATGTATGGTAGGATGATGCCTGTACTGCTGGGCGTGGGATTCCTTGGCCGCCTGCAGGCTCCTCGAGCCATGAGCTACAACAATCGTACCCCGACATGACAAGACGGGGGACGTGTCACTTTGTCAGAGCTCATGTGAGGGTGCCCGTACAGGGCGTACGGGCAAAGTGTCAGAGACTCTTAGATGACTTCTGCTGCGCCTCTGAGGTCCCCTAGGTCGAAGTCCGTCTTCGTAGTGGGGGCCTTTCCCGGAGTCAGGCTGGTACCTCGAGGCATCATCTGTTTCCGAGATTAGTTCGGTCGCCCTCGCGAGGGAGATGGTCTGTTGATTTCCCGAGGTAGGTACCGGCATTCTGCCGAGGTGGTATTCCTCAGATGTCTGGCTCCCTTCTTTCCCGAAGTCCTTAGGTAACTAGTGTGGCCACACTTCGGTCATCAAGTAGTAAGATAAATTGAATGTTAAAGAACCAGCTCGTTCTGATTTAAATTAGATTAATGAGCATCCATTAAGGTTAGGTCGGGTTGGATTTTGCGGGTCATGGGAGTTTGTTATGAAAAGTTGCTGATTTTGGCCCTAATTACATCATTGTCATCACAACAGAAACGCTTTATCCATCGAGTAATTTGTCATCGATTCACTGCCAGGTTTGCTGATGAGCACCGAGACAACACAATGCCTCTATGTTCAGCCTATATTTGTGTGTGTGTGTGTATGTGTGTGTGTGTGTGTATGTGTGTGTGTGTGTGGAAATCAAGAGACATGATTTACCTTAATGAACGGACGAATGGACGACGGCGGCGAAAGAGCAACGAAACGCAAAATACATTGGGTTTCGCCTAACAATAGCAGATGCGAGTCTTCAAAAGTAGGGTCGGTCGAATATGGCAGCGAGAACGAACGAGAAGATGGCCAATGGGAGAGGAATGGGGCGACAGACACACAAGGAGGACGAGCTAGTTGCAGCTATAGGGGACAAGAGAAATAAAACGAAGCCCACTATGAAGAGAAATATCAGGTGATATTACCTGTAATAACCCCTAACTTTGTGTCAAATCTCACTCCTCTCTACCAACCCAGCCTTTGACCACTCTCTAATTTTAACTCATTAATCAATTTAAACCCAAGTGAACTCCCTTAAAAAAATTTTGGAAAAGAAAATATTTCAGCCCTTTTGACCTCGTTAAAAAAGTAATACTTCTATTTTATTCTTTTTGTGAGAAATTGAGCAATAATTAATTTTTTATTTGATATACAGAAACATCTTTATAAATATCTAAGAATAGGAGTATATAAATACACACCAGCTATTTTTAATTTTTTTGGAATACATAAAACACCCAAATCATCATTTTTATAACATTGTGCCGGGAGACGGAGAGGTTTTCAAATTTCTATTTTCCCAGGAGTCACTTTAGCCAGCTTATTATCACTGCCGGGACAATAATTATTGAGTAAAAGAAACTCAAAAAAATTATGTAGAAATTCTTTTACGTGTGAAAGCGAACTTAGGAGGGTGAGTCAGCGTGGAAAA
The DNA here is from genome assembly GCA_005392925.1 of Aquilaria sinensis. Taxonomy (NCBI): domain Eukaryota; kingdom Viridiplantae; phylum Streptophyta; class Magnoliopsida; order Malvales; family Thymelaeaceae; genus Aquilaria; species Aquilaria sinensis. The sequence goes on along the minus strand of SMDT01002121.1, from coordinate 330,474 downwards.
CTGAAAGATGGTAGTGGCGGTGGCGGAGACCACCTGTCAGGCTGTCAGCGGCGACTGACAAAGCTTTTCCCACTCGTTCAACACCCAGACTAACGGCGGTCCCACAACCGCAGAAACCGACTGACGTGTCGGGCTCTTGCAATCCCGGAACAATGCCAGGGCGCGTGGAAAATTGATGAACTATCACTTCTTGCGATGTGTTGCGTTATAAGTGGACCTGAATTTCCACGCGCCGCCTTACGCGAATGGGCTGGGTGATGTTCCTTGTCGAAGAAGCTGCGGAGAGACGGCAGGGAAAGGCTGATGTATGGTCAGAGGCCTGACACGAGCTTTAATCTCCCCTGATCATGCTTAAAGGAGCAAGCCCCATCGCAAAATTTTAGCCTCTTTTACTTGGAAATAACTTAAAAAACAAAAAAGTTCTCCGATTTCGGTCATGAAAATCCAGATCAAGACGACGACATTCGGTTGATTTGGTCGAAAAGCTTCTCCTGTTTCGTCTGTTTATGAAGGTCCTATGAAATGCCTTCAATGGAGGCCTGTGCTCCTCGGTTTTTTGCTTCATCAAACTCCGGTAAGTCCTTGTGTTTCTTTTCTTTCTTTTTTTTTTTTTGGTGCTTTTACTTTGTTTGTTAGCGTTTCTTCGAGTTTGTTTTTATTGCGATTGAGATGGGTTGTCTTTGGAATTCGTTTGAAGGAAAAGGTGGTGAAAATGGCTGGACAGGGATAAAGGTGGAGGTGAAGGAGGAGGAGGAGGAAGAAGACGAAGAAGAAGGGTCGCCGGCGGTGAAGCTGGGACTGGGGATTGGTGGGAACGCGCCGCGGAAACGCGTAAAGAAGGAAGGGAACGGGAAGCTCGTGTTCACGCCAGCTCAGTTGCATGAGCTTCAACATCAAGTTATCATTTACAGATACATTGAAGCTCGTCTCCCTGTTCCTTTCCGGCTTCTCCTTCCCATTTGGAAGCCCGTCCCTTGTTACTCTTCTGCCTCTCTTAATTTTCCCAGTTGAGTCTTCCTACTAGCTAATCTTGTTTTAAGTTAGTAATTGTTTAAACAAATTTCAGGCATGTTTTGTGCATTGGATTGTTTCAGTCCATAGTCCTTGATGCTTGGGCGTCCGTCTCCCATTGGAATTCATGTTCTTGGGTCTATCTAGCTATATGAACTTTTGGAAGGTTCTAGGCTTTCGATGTTGGCGAATCAAGGCAATCAATTTTTCAGAACTTCATCTTAAATTCTGTTAGTTTCTTGGTTTTTCATATGCTTCAGAAGTTATAGTTCATAACTTTTGTTGGAAATGCTTCTCTTATGGTATCGGGGTGAGCCTCATGTCATCTGAAAATGGTTGTGCTTGTTTATTGTGTTCTAGTTCTCAGATTCAGTCATCGAGGGTTAGATCATAGGACCATGCTGGACCCAGAACTAGGGAGATGTAGAAGAACTGATGGGAAGAAATGGCGGTGCCGCAAGGATGTTGTTCCTAATCAGAAGTATTGTGAACGCCACATGCACAGAGGCAGCCAACGTTCAAGAAAGCCTGTGGAAGTTTCTAAAACCACTCCCCCTAGCCTAACACCACTCACTGCTTCAGCTACATGTTCAGACAACCCAAAACCCCTAGAAGACTCCCCAAGTCTTCAGCATATCAGACCAAGTCCTAGCATCAGTATGACCAGTTACAAGTCTGCCGCCCCCAACATTGCAGCTTGCAACAGAAATTCTATTTCTACCCTGACCCCTGGCATTGCCACCCATGTCGCCAACAGCAGTTTGTTCATAACCAACTACATGTCCACTGCCTCAAATGTTGGAGCTTGCAACAGAAATTCCATTTCTACCACAACCTCCTCCAGCTCTGCTGCCCATGTTGCCACCACCAGCACCTGTGTTGGTAACAATGTTCTTTCATATGGAAACAAAGGGAATTTTGTAATTGACAAGAAAAATGAAGAGAGCCCTTTTAGCAGCATTATCAACAGAAGCATCAAGAATGAGAACACTTTCATCAGCATCGGCATATCTCCGGGACTAGGTTTCTCCCCAAAGAGCGTTCTTCAAGGTAGTGTTCTTTAAATGAACAAATCGTTTTTTGATTTGGAATTTGTTTTTCCATTGCCATTGCTCATTGACTTATGGTCATAACTGGAGTTCATTTTCAGCTCCCTTCAATATTTAACAGCAGAGGTGTTCTTGAATCTTGACCATATTTGCCTGACAATTTCAACCTTTTACAGCATGTTTTTCAATGTCAACTGTTGATTCCTTATCCTATCTGGCTTCTTTGAGACAATGAAATCATTTTGATAAGAAAATGCAGCTAGTTTTGCATGCCTCAAAATGCCTTGAAGGAATCAACTAGTCAAATTCCTAGTCGATCTCCCTAAAAGTTGGATCATTATCGTCATCAATTCCCTTCTTCTCTGTCCTAGGTAGCAGCAGCACTTGCATGGAGAGAAATGAGGAAGAACTCAATCCAGGACGGTGCAGAAGAACAGATGGGAAGCGATGGCGGTGCAAGAGGGATGTTGTTACTAATCAGAAGTACTGCTCCCAGCACATGCACAGAGGAGCAAAGAAAACCGCAACATTTTCTCCTCCTTCTGATCTCTTGTATGCTGGCATTGCCTCCAAGAGGTTGACTACAAAATTGGGCACACGAAAAGCTGCCGACTGTTCAAACCTTGGCAAGAATCTGTCGATTGCAGTTCCAAGCCCTCAGCTCGATAAAGAAGAAGACAATAGCAGGAGCAGCTGCAGCAGTGATGCGACGATAAGTGACACCATCTTCCCTGACTGATCGAAGTGCCAGCATATCTCTTGTTTTAGAGTAGGCAAGGCAACCGGCCTTTTTGGCATGGTTATGTTATTACCCTTCTATCTAATTTCTTTTGCATTCAATGATATTGCCCTTTACATGGCTGTTCGTTTTCGTTGACAAAATGGAAATGGACTAATGGCCCGCGGTTGGTAATTCATAGTATGAAGTTTCTTCTGGACATCTGTATTTCTTGTTGCTCAGCCCTTAATCACTTTGCTATTAGGTGCCAGTGCGCAACCATGAATTTGCAACGTTTCAAGCACAGAATCAAAAGGAAAACATTTCATAACCATGGGCAATCCTTTTTTCGCCCTTTTTTCTATGTTTTATACTTGGGGACATACGTTGAAATTTCCTCGGATCATCATCAATTTTAAGGACCTGAACTGATAAAAGACTTTGGTCATGCTTCAATAACCGTTTTATTAGTCTAAAAATTCGATCTTGATAAACAGCCTCTTAACTTTTCTGTAAGTTATTTTTGTGGAATATTCAAAGACATGCATAGCAGAACAGAATTCGGAGCCGAGCAATCTACATTTCGTGGAAATTTGAGCCTGGCTGAAGGAATCACAGCCATTACCTAAGCAGATATGAAGGGTTATACCGCTGGAGAAACTCACAAGGAAGCACTTGTACCCATTTCTCTTGCGAAGTTCACATAGTTTTTAAGCTAATGACCCTTTAACAAACAAACTTGGTGCCATTGCAACTGACATAAAGGAGTAATTTCTTTCATTCCCAAGCGTATAATCCAGTTCCCCGATCTTCTTAAGTCCTAGCTTTTGTACATACCTTTCTCTGCCAAGTGTGATGACTCAGCTAAAGGTAACAAGTTCTATACTTTGTAAACACCTGAAGGATTTCCATTCTTGATTATCCAAGGATGCTTCATAATCTTCTGAAGAGAGAGCCTCTTCGTTGAGTCCTTCACCAGTAGCTGCAATAATCAGCAGAAATATCAGATGAATAAACTAAAAGCTTTCCTCTGACGAAATGCTTTGGCACTACACCTACCTGATGGATAAGATCTTGGGCATCTGCAGAGACACGAGGCCTTGATGGGAAGCTGAGGTCAACATTCTTGATCCTTTGCAGGAAAACATGTTGAGTTTTTATCTTTAAAATGAAATTGTGAAGGTAATCAGTAATCAAGCATAAGCAATCACCAGCCTCCATGGCTTACCTGCTGAATGTGTCATATTGACTTTCAGCCTCAAAGGGTGGGGCGCCAAATAAGAACTCATAACACAGGATGCCGATAGTCCAGTTATCAACCATGTGGTCATGACCTTTATTTTCTACCATTTCGGGTGCTAAGTAGTCCAGTGTCCCACACATTGTCTGCCTCTTGCTTGTGGACTGCACTGACCAACCAAAGTCTGCAATCTTCAACCGACCCTAAGAATTTCATCACATCTTAACATGTCACATTCCATTAGGTATATAACAAAAGCTTGGGGTAAACATCAAAGAGGTGCCTCATATATCACATTTGAAAACATTTCCACTCGCCCACTTCTTTGAAGCAAAGCATATTATGAAGTTAAGAGCAGTATTGAAGCCCATGGTTGTGCACAGCAGATAATTTCTTTGCACAAAAAGGGACCACGCCATCTCCTACAGTGTTCCCCCTCTTTCATGTGCAGAATCCTACAAAACCATAAATTATATCCCAAGAACCAGCAATCAAACAGTAAGCTTGTGTGTCTATTCATCAGAGCAATTAGATGAATTCAAACTTAAACATACATTACATGTGCATTATAGCATATGCTTTAAATTCAAGCTTTCCATATGACATGACAGATATAAGACTGTCTTGAGCCGGAGTTCAAAATATGAACTTCCTGTTAGAAAGCGAAATCTGTATCTGAGTGACATTTGCCTTCTTCAATGAAACAATTGCCAACCCAATAACAAGAAGTGTGAAAAGAAAAACCTTGCAACATACCTCATGATCAAGCAGCAAATTCTCAGGTTTAATATCTCTGTGGATTACATGATTGTCGTGACAATATTCCAATGCTTTAGCTAGACTTGCAATGTACTGAAATATCAGGAGAAGTAGGAAGCCAAAAAAATCAGAACCTTGGAGGCAAGAACAGATTTCTCAGCGAAGACAAAATAAAAAGAAGTACTGAATGATTAAAAGCAAATATCAGCTAATTTCGACGGAGAACAGGGCTCACAGTGGCAGCTTGTTTCTCATTGAAATGGCTCTTTTCCCTCAGAAACTTGTAAAGCTCGCCGCCATGAGCATACTCAAGAATCAAGAACACGCGTTCGCTATCATGAAACCAACCATAAAGACGCAAGATGTTAGGATGGCGAAGACTGGCCTGGATCTCCATCTCTCTCTTCAACTGGTTGTGGACCATGTGTTTCTCGATCTGCTCCTTGAAAAGCACCTTCAACGCCACAATATATTTGCTCTATAAAAAAAGCAATTCCCAGCAATCGATTCAATAATCGTAGAAGAATCTAGAGTAGTTCATAGAAAAAGGAACATCCGCGGAATGTTGCACAAATTGTTCAAATTTCAGGGTAAACAAACAGAAAGGGTCGGGAGGGGAGGGAGACGGACCTTGACTTCTCTGGCGAGATAAACTCTTCCGAATCTGCCTCTGCCCAGGGGCTTTCCAACCTCGAAGTCTTGCAAGGAAAATCGTCTCTCTTGGTCCGGACTTTGGCTCTCGGAGTCAGAACTCATCGTTGATCTTGAGCAAGCAGCGGCGACCGATCAAATTCGAATCATCGAATTGTTTGGAATCTCGACAGCGAAGAGGACCGCTACTTTTTTATTTTGAAGTTCGTCGGTCCGTTCCCGCCCAAATACCTGGTACAAGCTGAATCTACTTACCCCTCAAGATGTTGTTAATTAACATTTGCTCTCCAATGTTTCAAAACAAACAAATTTCCCTTTTTCTCTAACACTAAGATAGCCAGTCTTTATTTGTTTTTCTAATGCTGTTAATCCACCATTAGTCAACTTTTAGTGAAATTAGTAGGGAAAAAATATTTTAAACTTACATATACTTATAATAACAATTGTGATACCTTAGATCTCATGTAAGAAGTCTTTAAATTTCTAATCAGTATATATAACTTCAATTTAAAGAATTTGATCACCTAACATTTATTCTTTTTTGAAAGAGAAAGTTACAAAAACTCCTAAAATTTGACTTAACCTATACTTTCCTCCCCTCTATTTCAGAAAACCTATACTTTACCCCCATAAATAGTCAAATTAGTCAAATTCATTACTGTGCAAGTGAGCCAAATGTCATGTTTACCCAATAAGATTTGTAAATTATGCAAATTAGCCATAATATTCATTTCATACTATCTCAATTCATTTTCTATAAATATATAATATATTTCTATAAAATTATATATTCTTGAATAATTTCTATCTTTATAAATTTACTAATAATTTCTAGATCTATAATATATTTCCATATTTATAAATCAATATTTTATGCTTTTGATTAACATTAATATTTACTTGTTTAATATTTTATTTATTTTTCAATTAGTTCAAATAGAGAAGTATCATCTTTTAGGACAAATATATTTTATCTAATCTCATTTTATTTTGAAAACTAATTTTCACCACATGCAAGAAATATACACATTCTACAAGTTTTTAGCAACACATAATATAAATAATATATTAATTTAAGCACATCATTAATTGCGTATCATTATATAATTTATTAAGTACATTTTTTAGCTAAATGGTAATTAATATTTTATAACTTTTTACCCTACCAAGTGAAAAAATTTATAAGTTATACTTTTTTTTAAAAAAATAAAATTAAAAAATTCATAAAATATATTTCTTCAACAAATGTGAAATTTAGTTGTGCATTGAATAAATTTATTACGCATTATTATTATTTTTAATTACCATTTAACTGTGTATTAATTAAATTTGAGACTTTTGTTCCCTATAGAATACCTTAAGCAGATCCCTAGTTTAAGCCATAAACTGAATCATCAGGAAGCCATCATTAGCCTTCTGGGTATAGGATTAGAGTGTTGGGTGAAAATTTATAGTAGATATAGTTGATGGAGTAAGGAGGAAAAGAAAGGCGAAACCAAGATTACCAATACAATTGGTGGAGTAAGAGGGAAAAGAAAGCCGAAACCAAAATTCACATATTTTCCAGAAAAAAAATACCATAAATTTTCAAGAAAAGGAAAAAAAATTCTACTTTGAATTTCCATCCAATATTCCAATTCTATGCTCAGAAGGCTCATGATGGCCTCCTTAATGATCTAATTTATAACTCAAATTAGAGATATGCTTGAGGTCTTCCACGGGGAATAAAACTCTTGAACTTATTAAATACATAACTAAATGATGGCAATAAATAAATAAATAAATGCGTAATATATTTAATGAATGTACAACTAAATTTCACATTTATTAAAGTATTATATTTTAAGAATTTTTTAATTTTAAATTTTTTGTAAAAAAAATAAGTATAACTTATTAGTTTTTTTTCATTGGATAGGCTAGAAAGTTGCAAAACATTAATTACCATTTGGATAAAAAATTTACTTAATTAATGATATAATATAATATTAATCACAAGCATTAACTATTGGTTTATAATTATGGAAAAATATTATAGATCTATAAATTATTAGTAAATTTACAAAGATATAATATTAATATTAATCACAAGCATTAACTATTGGTTTATAATTATGGAAATATATTATAGATCTATAAATTATTAGTAAATTTACAAAGATATAAATTATTTAGAAATATAAAATTTATTAGACATATATTATATATTTAGAGAAAATGGATTAAGGTAGTATGAAATTAATATTTTGGTTGATTTGCACAACTTTCAAATTTTATTGGGCAATCATGGCATTTGGCCAACTTGCATAGCAGTGAGTTTGAATGATATAACTGTTCCAGAGGGTAAAGTATAGGTTTTCTAAAATAGATGAAGATAAGTGTAAGTTAGGCTAAACGTCTTGGTGGTTTTTGTAACTTTTCCTTTCTAAAAGATAGCTATGTGATGTAGGTGGATGTTCAATTGATTGATTATGGACTTAAGGTCTTACAAATGGTATTGGAGCCAACTCAGTTCTATTGTGATATGAATTGTGCTTTTGAATTCTATGAGGACTTATCACCAATTGCTTATCCTTTTTTGCAAATTGATAGCTCAAGTGAGCTAGTATTTCATTGATTGATATTCAACTTGGGCTATCACAATAATAACTTCTAATTAGAAAGTGTCATGGCTAGCAAATATTATTAAATAGTTTAAATTATAGATTTATTTTCAGAAAATTATTTTATAGTTTAAATTAAGAATTTTTAATATTGATTAGTCTCTATTTGAGGAAAAATAGTAGTATTTCTTTCTACTTTTTGAAGGCTAACTAACAATGCTAGTGATATTAAAAAGGCAGGGGGGATAAAGTTAGTTTTGAAACTTCAATGAAGCAAGCAGAGTTTAAGCTAGAATTTAAGTCAACTCTTAGGCATTAAATATGAGACCTCTATATGAATGAGTTTTTTTTTTTTGTCAAGTGAGATTGGGTTAGGTGTAAAGGAGGGGGATATTTTAAATAACAACTATAGATTTTTAACTAAAAAAGGATTGCTTTGCCCTAAGAGCATGAACAACCTCCTATTTTCTATTATGTTCTTATCTAAACATTTCATTTTGCTTGTGGTTGAACATTAATATTTTTATTTTAGGGAAATTGTAAAGTAATTGTTTATGATGATTGTTATTTGTTAAGAACCATCAGATTCCCTAATTACCTATCACATGCAGTAGAATAATAAACACGATCAAATAAACATAAACAAATTTAACGCGTTTCGGCTCTTAACTAACTTACATCAACAGATGAAAGAAATACATTAGAACAAATATAAATATTATAGTAGATGTATGCCCTTAGTACTCATGTTGACCTATAGATATCCTACACACCTCTTATAACCTCACTATATTACCCTTACACAATTACAATATGTAAGAATCGTAAAAGACTTATCAATCTAACACTTTTTGGCCTCCGAACCTCTCCTCTCTCTTGAAACCATCATATTTTACCTTTTCACCACATTAGTTTTTTTCCTATGCTCAAAACTTTTACACAATAAATCCTTTTATAGGCCACACATAAATTCAAACCACATCAAAATAAGAAAACCAAATTCTAAAAAAATAGGAAAACTAAAAAAAAAAATTAAACAAAATCAAAATCCTTAATTTTCTTGAATTTGAGCTAACAAACTCAACAATGCATATGATATTCCTTTTTGGAACCACAATGATCACTTAATCAAAGTTCTATGGCCAATTTGTTTTAACTTAAGCCAACTTAATTCAAAACAGCTTATTTTTATATTTACATATTTTTTACTTGAAATCAATTTTATTTGAAAGTCAATATTATTTAGGTGAAATAATCCATTGATTGTAAAATTTTTATAATACTATTAATTTTTTATGAATTTTTCTTTTTTAAACATTAAAAAAGAAAATTTCATAGAAATTTAATAACATGATAACAATTTTGTTTCAAATGGATTATTACACTTATATAATATTGGCCTTCAAATGAAATTGGTTCTAGGTGAAAAAGATTTAAAACCTTTTTAAATTAAATTGACTTAAGTAAAAATGATTTAGGTGTATATGTTTGGTTCACGTAGTAGAAAAATGCCAAGCCACCATTTGATTTTTTTGTTGAGTGGATCGGCTATTATTGATATGAGAGGAGATTACACTCAGTTCATTTTAATTTAAGTCAATTAACTAAAAAAAATTATTTTTATTTTTATATTTTTTTTACTCTGAACTAATTTTAATTAAAGGTCAATATTATATAGCTGTAGTAATTCATTGAAAATATAATTTTGGAATCTTACTAAATTCTTATGAATTTTTTTAATTTAAGGAATTAGTAAAGAAAGATTCATAAAAATTTATTTTTAAATGGATTATTATATCTATATAATATTGACTTTCAAATGAAATTAATTTTAAGTAAAAAAAATTATAAAAATAAAAATAAATTAGCTAATTTAAATTAAAACAAATTGGCTCCGTAAGAGTTTACTATTCGATTACTGAAATCTTTTTGGTCAAAATCAGGATGGAACCCCATTAGTTGCTTCGTTTCATCATACAGTGAAATTCATCAAACCGCCCAAAAAAAGAAAACTAGAAGCTAAAGAAAGTCGGAGACGAAAGCCCAGCATGTAGAGCAAAGAACCTGCTGTTAAACCAGAGGCTAATACGAACAAGGGTAGCATAAAATTCTCATAGCCTTTTGTTTGGCAAAGTGAATATAAAAGGGAAAAAGTCAGAAATTGGAGGTGCAGAATTTAAACCTGATCTCCTCATTATCTTTCTCTAAAATGCCATGTAAAATTGGTTCAGTTGTTCTTCAGATCTCAAAAAAGCTGACATTCTCTTTTTATTGCTTAAATTAAGCAGCTTATGAATATATAATAAAAAAAAAAGAAAGAAAAGTCAGAAATTGGGCAGAGTTAGAGTGGAGACTTGAGGAAGTAGGAAATTTCTTGAATTCACCGAGTGCACAGGAATTCTCGGTGGGATTATAATATGGTAGTAAAACAGTTGAAAATTAAAAAAAAAAAAGTTCAGCTATTTTAGTTTGAAATCGAACTAAACAGAAATATTTTAGTTCGAGCTAAATTTAATTAAAAGGTTAAATCAGTCCATTCAATTTTACCATCCGAAACTAAAAAATGAATAAGTGGATTAATTCAATTCAATTTAAATAGAATAAACAGAATACTCAACTCTTAAAAAGATGCTAAATCTTAAAAATGGGCTGCCTTGCTAAAATGTTGAAGTTGAACACTTTGGAATTGTCATCTTCTCTATCCATCAATTGGATGGCTGGTACAGCAGCCAGCCACGTGTAAGCCACAAGAACAAGTACCTGTAAAGGGTTGAAGTATAGATCGATTTGTGTGTTCTATAATTAAAGTTTTTGCCATGGATAAGAGGCAAAAGCGAAGACGATGCGAGAGAAGGATTTTAAGTCTGTCGATTCAATTCAACAGTCCCTGCCTGCCAGGGCACTTCCATCTTCTAGCTATAACCAAAACAATGTTTTGACTTTTGACAATGCGCCAGCCTTCTCTGACCCCTATTGTAAGAGCCAATTTTCACAAATCATTTCAACTAAGAATAAATTGTGTAAATGTTTCCAACCTTTAATCATTATTTTTTTTAGTTTATAATTTATTAAATATTTTATTTTGATCCTAAACTTATTAAAGTTGTTTTAATTTGGTTCCTCATCAAATGAAATTTATTAACTCAAAATAATTATTTATCAGAAATTTTTAAAATTTTAATTTAAATATTCGGTAACTGTCTTCTACTAAATTTAAATAGTTTAATATTTTTGAACAACAAATAGATAATTTAAATTAGTAGTTTTTTCTTTCTGAATGCAATAAGTTCAATTTATAGAGAGAAAAAGAAAGTGATTTGAATTTTTTATTAACTGTAAAAAAATTATTATACAAATTAAATTTATTGTAAAACAGTTATCAGATAGTTTAAATTATGATCTAAAAATTTTTTATCTGAAAAATACTTTGAGTTAACAAATTTCATCAAATTGTGACAAAAGTAAAACGTTTTGAATAGATATAGGACTAAAACTAAACATTTTTAGTATATTTAGAACTAAAATAGAATATTTAATAACTTAGAGACTAAGAGGAAATAATGACTAAAGGTCAGAGGCCATTCATGACATCTACTCTTTCAACAATTATTCCGCTAGGGAATAATTATTATTTATTATATCAGTGTTAGAGTTTTAGATAATTTATTAACAAGAAAGATAAAATCACTAAAATTATAAGTTAAAAGTAATTGTTAGATTTTTTTAAAAAAATTTTAACATTAATTGCTGACATTAATGTCACACGGAATATTAATCTTATCAAGTGTTTGTCTGTGACTCATACCTTCTCGTTCACATGAAATTTCTTTAATTTGATTGATTTTCTTTTTAAATTCTCATCATGAAACAGTACAAAAAGAACACAATAGCGATGTTTTTTTTTATTTTTGCTAAAAATGTCCATGAAAATAGGAAACAAAAAAAAGGTTTTTTATTTAAAAAAAACAAAAAACAAAAAACCAAAAAAAAAATAAAAACAAAAACAAAGGAGAGGTTGCTCTTGCAAGCAACAAAGCGCCATTGGAGGGTCGGAGCAACTAGCCTACTACGGGTTAAGCTTGCAAAAGTGCATATTTGGTCTTTGGAAGAAAAAAAAGTGCATATTTGATCTTAAAAAAAAAAAAAAGTGCATATTTGGAAGCTAACTGAAACCAACAGAACTCTTATCCCTGAAGAGACCCCAATACTTCACCCAAAGGCCAAACAAGGACCATCTGCCAGTCTTGGACGGGCCCAGGCATTATTGCGATACTAGAGATGCGATTATATACACGTGTGTACAGTGTGCCCACATACACCTTTCAAAGGGAAGTAAATTATACCCATGCCCCTAACATTTTATTATCATACCATTTTTGACCCTATCCTACTTTTTTTTTGTATAAGACATCCTTAACCTCCTAAAAGTATAGCATTTTGGACACTTCATGAACAGAATGCCAGCATGTGTGATTTGTCACAGTGACACAATAATCAATTGCTAGTGATAATGTGGAAATAAAGAAAATAAAAAAAAGGAAAATATGACAAAACAAAAATAATAAAAACAGAAAGAAAAATGAGTCGGCTACTTTATCATCCACCCAGACCGCCACTCTGTCCATTTCGTCCTAAGACTAGTCTAAATCGTATGCTCTATCCATTCCATCCTCCACCAAGACCACTGCTTTGTCTAGCCACGTATCTGCCCTAAGACTTGTCCACTCCATCCGGGCTTGACCGAAGCTCATCCGCTGCTTCCACTGCTTTCCTCCCCTCATTCGCTGCTCTTCCCTCCCATCCTCCCTTCATTCCCTTGTTCGTCACCTCTGTCAATCCTTTTCGTCAATTCACCAGCTCTAGTAATCCTCTGTTGCACACTCACTCAATAACCTGACAATGACCCATAAATTGCCCAATGAGCCTCCTAGGCCGAAGACCCATCTACACAGAATCATCAGAGCAGTGGCTCCCCCTAGAGTTCAGGATTACCTGTAAGAACATTCCAAGAATGTGAGCTATCTTTTTAATGGAAATTTGTTGTACTCATCTTATATGAAAGGATATGAATAAATAAAAGAAGTAAGCAAAATTCACATAATCTTACTCTTTCTGTTTTCTCGATTCATTCATTCTCTTTCTCTATTATCCCCTCTTCTGACGATCTTCTTAAAGAAAAGAGAACGTAACAATTTGGTGCTTTCATTAAGAAAGCCAGAGAGAGTTGAGATGGGTGAAGGGATGGTAACCCGCTATAAGGCCTTAGAAGAAAGCGTGGCCAAGGTTTCTGAGTTGCTCCAGCACCATTCATCCTCCCTCCAGCATATGGAAACCCTCTGCACCAATGTCCAGCAACATTTAGCTGCAATTAAGAAGAATTTTATCCTAATTGAGTCGGTGCAGAAAATACTTTCTTCTTTAGTAGGTAGTTTTGTCTGATATAGTTCTCAAGCTAGCCCATATGGAAAAACAACCCCTTCATTTGCTTGCTTCCATCCCCAACCACTCCAGCTGCTAGTACCTAACCACTGCTTTTACCTACCCATAACCCTTCACTATACACAACTTCATCCAACAACCTAAATCCAAATATCATAGAAACTCAAAGCTCTTTAGAGTCTTAACCACCCGCTACGCCTCGATTACCTAAATTAGAGATCTCTTTCATTTCGAGTGACAATGTTCTTGGATGGCTATTATAAATCGAAAAGTTTTTCACCTTCCACAATACCTTTATGAACCAAAGGTTGGAGATCACAGCTTTCTATATGATTAGCCCTACATTATTATGGTACCAATGGATGTTTGCAACACAGCAGCTAATGACTTGGGAGGCTTTTACCCGTGCCATGGAGTTACAATTCAGGCCATTTTTTATGTTAACCATGAGGCAACGCTCTACAAACTCAGACAGGAAACCTTTGTAGGGGCTTACATGGCTGAATTTGAATTATTATCCACATAAACTCAGGGGTTATCCAACCAAAATCTCTTAAACTGTTTCATCTCTAGCCTGAAAAGATGAAATCTAGCAAAAGCTCCTTCTGCTACAGCCCACCTTTCTACCACAGACTATGGGCATGGCAAAGTTGGTCAAAGACCAAATCTTGGCGTCTTATCGATCCATTACTCACAGTAACCTTCCACAAACCCTTCTGGCTCCCTTAAATACAAATCCACTAATCTAGAGGGTTCTTGTTTATCCAAAATTGACCATTCGATGATTGACCCTAGCAGAGATGGTGGCGCGAAGGGAAAAGGGCCTTTGCTACAACTGCGATGAGAGATTTACCCTTGGTCATCACTGTAAAACCCCCAAATTCCTCTATTTGACCGTTGAAGAGGATGAGCACTTTGAGACTGAAGTAGGAGATATCAAACACATGACCCTCAATGAAACCCACAACCCTCAATGAAACCCACGACCAAATAATGAAAATGAAGAATGAGCAGTCCATCCCACTCTATGCTATGAAAGGTTAGATGTCGTCGACTATGTTGATGATCGGGGGATTCATCAAAGGAAAAAGGGTAATGGTGTTTATCGATAGTGGGTCAACCAATAACTTTATGCAGGCTCGCATTGCCAAACACTTGGGCCTGTCCATTTAGCCTCTCTGGCCGCCTTAATATCATGGTGGGTAATGGAGCTTCATTGGAAAGCCGTAGAAAATGTAATTAGATCACACTTAAGCTAGGACATATAGAATTTAAGATGGATTTTCATCTCTTACCCATTTATAGAGTTGAAGTTGTATTAGGAGTCCAATGGCTAGCCAGCTTGGGGCCTGTACTTTTTTTAGTACCAAAAGCTCTTCATGAGCTTTAATTACAACCAGCAACAGGTTACCTTTCATGGGCTCAAGGAACAGACCCCCGCCCCAGTTTCCTACAGTCAACTTCTACAAGGTCTTAGAATCGATGGGGTCGTAGCATTATTCATGTTGACCCTAGCTCCAACAATTACTTAAGAAGTAGTGTTGTCTCAAATTTCCACAATGTCAGATGAGTTACAGGAGCTACTAACTTTGTATAAAGACATTTTTTCAGCTCTAGTAGGATTACCCCTACCACAACCAATTGATCATCGCATCTTTGTTAAAATAGCGGTCTCTCCAGTGAATGTCAAGCTATATCAGTGCCCCTACTTCAAAAGGGATAAATTGAGAAATTAGTACAACAAATGCTTGAGGAAAAGATTATCAGACCTAGCACCGGTCCTTATCCTTCTCCTATTTTATTGGTTTGAAAGAAGGATGGGAGTTGGCATTTTTGTGTAGCCTATCGAACACTAAACGCCATAACCAAGAAAGATTGTTTCCTTATCTCCACTGTGGATGAGCTATTGAATGAGCTTCATGCTGCTGGATTCTTCTCAAAATTTGACCTATAAGCTGGGTATCACCGGTTAGGAATCCATCTTGATGACATCGAGAATAAAGCTTTTCGAACGCACAACAGTCACTACAAGTTCCTGGTAATGCCATTTAGCCTTTCAAATGTTCATTCATCTTTTCAGGCTTTAATGAACTTGATATTTTGACCACTGTTATGCAAATTTGTGCTTCTATTTTTGATGATATTGTAGTATACAACTCTTCCATAGAAAAACACACCAAGCACCTGAGACAGGTACTAGAAACTCTCAAGCAGCACTCCCTTCATGTGAAGTTATAAAAAATGTGTGTGTTGGTCAGACTTTAATTACCAATTTAGGGCATGTTATATGGGAAGCGGGGGTCAAAGTACACCCAGAGAAAATCCGAGCCATCCAAAGTTGGCCCGAGCCCACCATTGTATTATTGAAAATTTGTCCCTAACTTCACAATAAAGGCCGCACCACTGGTGCAATTATTGAGAAAAGACGCCTTTGTATGGATAGAATATGCGGCTAAGGCTTTTTTAATCTTGAAAATAGCCTTAGGTGCGATGCCTGTGTTAAGATTACATGATTTTTCAAAAACCTTTGTAATACAAACAAATGCTTCAGGCCTTGGAGTAGGAGTTGCATTGACTTAACAAGGACAACCCATTGCATATTTCAGCAAGCAAATCAGGCCAAAACTGCAAACCTCCTCCACATATGTTAAGGAAATGTGTGCCATTATTGATGCTGTTCGTAAACGGCACCAATACTTGGTGGGATGGCCGTTCAACATCCAGACATACCATCAGAGCCTTCGGAGCATGATGACTCAGACCATTCAAACACCGGAACAGCAGGAATGGATTGGTAAATTAATGGGCTATAATTTTGAAATCCAATACCACCCTGGTCAGGAGAATAGGCATACGGTGCGGATGCTCTCTCTCGAATTCCGGAAGGAGCTTGCCAGGTCATGTGTTTGGAAACTAAGCTAGTATTAGCCTTATTGCAGGCTCTAAAACAATTCATCAGCCAGAATGAAAACATCTCCAAGTTGTACCAATAAATATAAGATAAGCTTACCAATCAGCCAGATTTTCACGTAAAAAATGGTTTTATTTTTTGCAAATGAAAGATTTTTATCCTTACAGATTTTGCTCTCTAACCTTTAATCATGCATGAATTTCATGCATCCCCGGTGGGTGGGCACGCTGGGTATCAACGCACACTAGCTCGAATTATGGCTAGTTTTCATTGGTCAGGGATGTGTTAACAAATTAAAAAGTTTATGAAACAATGCGTGACATGCCAACAAGTCAAGCCCTTGAATACTGCTCCCCAAGGACTTCTACAACCCCCTCTTTATTCTCAACAAGGTGTAGGATTGCATATCCATGAACTTTATCACCCACTTTCCTTCCTCCGCTAGTAAAACTTTTATCTTGGTTGTAGTTGACCAGTTGACCAAATATGCACATTTTTGTGCTTTAAAGGTTCACCTTACAACTTTCCAGTTGGCAGATATCTTTGTACGAGAGATTGTTCGCTTACATGGCTTCTCTTCCAGTATTGTCTCTGATTGAGACCCCATATTCATGAGTTCCTTTTGGCAAGAGCTATTTAAGCTTTAAAGAACTACTTTCGCCCCCAGCAGTGCATATCATCCATAGACGAACAGGCAAACTGAGGTACTCAATCGTTGCTCGGAGGATTACCTAAGATGTTTTATGATGGATCATCCTCAAACCTGGGAAAAGTTCCTGCCTTAGGCTGAGTACAGTTACAATAAAGTAAGGCATTCTTCCACAGGAATGACTCCCATTGAGGCCTTATACGGATAATCTCCTTCGTCTTTCCTAGATTACATCCAAGGCTCAACCCTAGGTAGCCTCCCTTGATGAGTTCCTTGCTGAGCGCAGTTGTATCTTTTCACAGTTATAAGCTAACCTGACTCGTGCACAACTTCGGATGAAGAATCAATCCGATGCTCACTGGATAGACAAAACCTTTGAGGAAAGAAGATGGGTCTTTGTTAAACTCCAGCCATATCATCAGTTTTCTATCACAACAAAGAATTCCCACAAGCTGAGCAAGAGGTACTTCGGGCTTTTTAGGATAATAGAGTGAGTTGGAGCAGTGGCATACAGACTGGAGCTTCCCCTGAAGCCAAGATACACAATGTGTTTCATGTGTCCCTCCTTAAACAATATCAGGGTAATCCTACAGGCCAACAAACCACTCTCCCAGTAGATTTCATTGGCTCTTACCCAGTGCTCCAGCTTGAAGATATCCTTAGGTTCAGAAAGATACTACAATAGGGCAAGTTTATCCCACAAGTTCTTGCTCACTAGAGCTTCCAATATTTTCAGGAAGCAACGTGGGAATCATTGCATGAGTTCATTAAAGATTACTTAGGATTTTACCTTGAGGACAAGGTGCTTCTTGAAGAGAGGGCCATTATTGCACGCTCATCCAATAACTTGATGGTGGCCTATAAATTGCCTAATGAACCTTTTGGGCTGAAGACCTATTTGCGCAAGAGCACTAAAACAGTGCTGGCTCCCCCAAGATTTCAGGATTACATGTAAGAACATTTTAAGAATGTGAGCTCTCATTCTAACAGAAATCTGTTGTACTCACCTTATATGAAAGGATATGAATGAATGAGAGAAGCAAGCAGAATTCACATAATCTTCCTCTCTCTATTTTCTCGGTTCATTCACTCTGTTTCTCTATTCTCCCTTCTCCCCTCTTCTGATGATCCTCCTAAGGAAAAAATAATGTAACATCCTCTTTGTCATTTCATTACCTATCTTTAGTCGATATGCAACCTTCAGCAATCCGCTTTGTCAATCATCTTCTCTTCATCTCTAGTGAGAGTTGGTCTGAGTTCATCCACTAAGATTAGAAGGCCACTCCACTTTCGGCTCCAAGTTTGTCTTTCCCCACAATAATCATCACCCAACCGGCAAATGATACATGAAGGCTTGGCTTAGCTTAGAGCGAGAAGAGAAAGGTGAAGAAAGAGAGGAAATAGAGAGGGATAGGTGAGTTGAAGTGGGCTGAGGTGATGAAAGGGGATGGCAAGCCTAGTGAGTTGGAATTGAAGGAGAGCCAATGATGAAGTTGATTATTTTTTTTATTTTTCTTCCTTTCCACATTATCGCCAGCAGTTGCTTATTATGCCACCATAGCAAATCGCATATGCTGATGTGCCACTGTGGGATTTTCCGTTGACATTTTTTTGTCCATGAAAAGTCTAAAATGATACACTTTCAAGAGGTTAGGGACGTTCTATATAAAAAATATAGGATATTGTCTAAAATAATACAATAATAAAATATTAGAGGCCACAAGTCCGATTTACTCTTTCAAAAGGCAAGAAGTAGATTCTTTAGGGTAATAACACCATTAGTCCCATATTTTTAATTATCATTGTAAATTGATCCTTAACTTTGTTACATTGCAAATTGGTCACAAAATGTTAGAATTCATTACATATTGGTCTTTAACCTTAGACAAGACCAAGTTAGCACAAACACTCGATTTATAGAAAAAAGAAATTGATATAATTAAATGGTCATTTAAATATAAAAAAAACTTATGGCGTATATTGAATTTATGAGAAGATAATTACTACATAATTCAAACTATAATTTAAAAAGTTAATGTTAAATAGTTATGTGAGAGCTAACGCATTCAAATTGATAGATAATTTTTTTATAAATTTAAACTTTTTCATAATTTTTTTAAGATTAATAGACCATTTAAACTATGTGTTTTTCCTCTGTACATTAGGCTTCTATACTATCTTAGTCTTACCCAGGGATATGGTACAATATGCAATGAATTATAAAGATTTCAGATCGATTTGTATGAAAATGAAAATTGGGGAGCAATACACAATGATAATTAAAAGTTTGAGACCACTGATGCTTCTTACCATTATTTTTTACCTTGTGCCTATTGTAAGGTAAAAAATACATTCAATTCTAAAACTCTAATCACTTTTCTATTTAAAGTCATAAAACTTTGTGAATTTCAATTAAAGTCCTAAAACTTTCAAAATATATAAATAGCTAGTCCTAAACAATTAGTTTTAGGACTCAAATACAAAGTTCCAAAGTTTTAGGGCTTAAATAGAAATTTTTAAATTTTTAGGATTTAAATAACAAATTTGTAAAATTTTTAGGACTAAAAGTGGTCTTTCTCTTGGCTTTTGTTCAATTGGCACTTTAAAAACTTTTGTGAAAATACCAATTTGTGTTCCATTGTTTTTTCTTCTAAATGCTTTTCAAAATTGATCATTCATTTTCTTATAGTGAGAAGAATAAATTTTTTATTTTTCAAATTTTCCAAATAAAATACTTTATATTTTCTGTTTATGCATCGAATGATAAAAATCACACTTTATAAAGGATTTCTTTGTTGTCATCATTTAATTAATGTGATGTTGGCGTAGCTTGGAGCATACCTAGCATATAAAATTGGCTATTGTTCAATAAGTCTCATTAATATTGTTTTCAAGTTTGGATAAACTATTGTCTTATTTATCATTTTGGAAAATTTCCAAACTCATTAATAAGTTTCTTATTTTTTTATAAGTTCGATGGAGATTAATTTTTAATGACTAAAAATATTTATTTTGAGATCTCTTTTGTATTTTGAAACTTCTAGTCATCCTTTAATATATTCAAAAAGTATTTTTTTTAATTTTTATTTTTACAAAAAAGTACCTCCTCTATTTCACGAAAACTAACCCTTTTACTATTTATAATAATTAATTTATGATTTTATTTTTGTAAAATTTATTATAAAAATATGAATATTATCATTTTTAAGAATTTATTTTCAATACATATTAATAAATATATTCAGATTAAACTTCCGTAAAAGAGGTAAAGAGGCCAATTAATGTGAAATGAAGGGAGTATATTTATTACTTTTTTTTTCAAATTTTGAAAAATGTAAAAAACTATAAACAAAAAAGTACTAAAATGAAAATTGAAAAATTATAATAAATTCTCACTTCTAAAAAAAATATTTTACAAGTCAGGGGGGAAATACCACTTGTAGCCCTAAATCTGTTGCAACTTTTTTATTTATGTCCTAAAATTTTTTAAAATTTTTATTTAAGTTCTAAAACTCGCAAAACGTGTAAACAGTTAGTCATAAAGTTAACTTCATAATAGGTGACCAATGATTCAGGACTAACTGTTTACATGTTTTCAAAATTTTAAAACTCAAATAAAAAATCACAAAATTTTGGGACTTAAATAAAAAAAAGTTCAAAATTTTTAAAAGTGAAAGTGTTCTTTCCCGCCCATTGTATACATCTATGTATTTTAGCGCTTATGATCCCTCCAATTTATATGAGAATTTCTTTACATAGAAAGTCGACTTCATTTCTTAAGGCACATATAACTATGTCTCTTGAAAATCGTGTGTATACACATACATATACACAAACATAAAAATTAACAGTCACCCATATGTCCATGTCCATGCAGACTCATTGGTTAGACATTTTAGTTGTGCTACTTTGAAGAGACTAAAATTTGTTGCTTTTAGCTTATTGTTTGACTATTTATTACTTGTAGTGTTTGTCTTAGGCACATACAAACTCGTATGCACGTGTATATATGCTCATATTTAGAAATACACAAATTCAGGGACGGTACCACATTATTACAAGTGGGTTAAATGACTCCGTTCACTCTGGCAAAATATACTTATATAACTTCTTATAAAACATATGAGTATTAATTCTTGAACCAGTTGAACAGTGACAAAACTAGCAAGGGATGAGGGCATCCTAAGAAATTTTGGAAATGTGTAGTATAAGAGTATTAAGTATTAATCTGATTATTTTATAAGGAGTTAAAAACAATATGTGAAAATTTGCCCCTAAATTGATGGAAGAATACAAAATGTAGGTGTTGTGGCGTATAAACGAAAATTTGAGAACTCTGTGCTTAATTCTCTCTTGAGTTGCTGAATCTCTCCCTTTGGCAAAACAATGTCTCTTTATTTTTTTTTCCTAACCCATTCCCTCTCTAAATGTCTTCCCCAATTTATTAACCTCTCTTCCTCAATCTCTCACAAAACCTCCAAATCCCCAAATCTCCAAACACCTCTCAACCATGACCATTTGCATCATTCACTCTATGGTCTACCACATTGCTAACGCTCAACCTTGCTTCCTCATCTACTAGCTAATCATCACCTGCCTTCACTCCCGAATCAAAAATCCTAATTTTGTCATTGCCATTGAATGTGCATTAGGTTTTAGAAATATATTTATATGAGTAATCAATTCTTGAACCCACTGACTATATTTTTTGGCATCATCCCTGCACAAATTCATGGTTCTATTTGCATAAGACACTACATGCATACGTATTACAAACGACGTGTGTTTCAAACGGGACGTTATTGTTTGGCACAAGGTGCAACATAAACGTCCGCACATGATATCTTCCCTCCATAAATAACCAAATGAAAACCCCACATATAATGTACTAGCTAACTCTGTTACTTGTGCACTTGGATAAGACCAAATCAACTAATAATTAATGCCAAAAGCAAATTTAGGGCGGCCGAGTCAATATTTTTGCGCTAATACCGGCCGATTAAATTTTGATTGTGACAAGTAGCTCATTCGATGCCTGGAGACAACATTATAAATCTCGCACACATTCTGCTCCCATTCCCATATCCACAAGCAATTACACTTCTCCCCCAACTGGGGTTTCCATACACACACCCTTCATCCCTTTTGATCAGCTCTCAGCTGCAGGAATTTTATAAGCTAGTCATAAAAAGAAAAAAGAAATGGCGAATTCACGCATCGCGAGGTTCGTTATGGAGGTGGCTCCGCCACAGTTCGTCAGTGTGATGAGGAACAGAGCAACCCAGATGCTGGACACTATCGTTGAAGAGGACAGAGATCATGCCACTTCTTTGCCTCCAGCATTAAGGACTTCTGCAATACCTGTTGCTGTGGCCCCGGCTAACGTTGATACGAGCCTTCTCACCGGAGTACGGACTTCTTTCGGGATCTTTCGCGGCGCCTGATATTCTTTTCTATTTTATTCTGCAAGTTTCAGTTAAACGATATCCTTTACGCTCCCCCCTCCCTCCCCTGGGGTTCTTTTTCCCCCATCAACTTTCTCAGGTAACATCAGAAACAAGTTATGTTTAACCCGAATGTTGCAGGCTTCCTAAGATACGGTCCAAGTTTAACTCTCAGTTTTTGCTTGGCCTTGCCCATATGTACAGTTAATATCAAACTATTGGATTCTGATGAATTTTGCAGTAGTTTTGCAACTTTTGTCAATTTATATGGGCAGAATCACCCCTAAGCTACAATAAGGGATTATCGTTTCACAAGAATATGTATCATATCAACACGAGTTAGTCGGAGTAGAAGATGTTCAGACACCGTAAGCGAAACATCCTGAGTTCCATAGAGGGTCTTGTGTATGGTAAAAATTACCTGGGAGAGGTCCCCCTCTTCAACATCCTACAGTTTTTCTAATTAACTTAAGTCAACTGATTTAACCTTATTTTTACATTTTTTTTATCTAAAATTAATTTCATTTAAAAGCTAACATTATATATATACAATAACCCATTTAAAAGTCATAAATTTTCATAATATTGTTACATTTTTATAATTTTTTTAATACGTTAACTTAGAAAAATTCATAAAAATTTAATAAAATTACAAAAATTATATTTTCAATAAATTATTGTAGTTACATAACATTGAATTTTAATTAAAATTAATTTCAAGATAAAAAAGATAAAAGAAAAAAATCACTTTAAAGTTAATTGACTTAAGTTAAAATAAATTGAGTGTTCGGCTTTAGCCACCGATGGATGATACCTTGGGTACACAAAAGTAAACCAAGTCCTTTGACAAAGGGCAAAACCAGGAAAGAATTGAAGCTGTACGTCATTTCTCTTGACAAAATATTTTGATGCACATTCATGCCCAGGAGAGCTCAATAAAACTGCACAATTCTGCTTTGTATGACATGTACAAGTGGACTAGCACTAAATATTCGTTGCTGCTGGTTCTTCCAGAAAACCGCAAACAAAACAATAACCTTGTCTGTGAATCCTCAGTTAGAGCCGAATTCCTGGTTCCACCGTTCCAGTTCTTCCCACTTGCTTCGGTTCAGGCTGGGCCTAATAACGGTTAGCGCCTTCTCAAAGTCTTGATATGTTAGTGGTCTTACCTGCCATCCCATTGCATCAGCCACAGCCAGGGCATTAACATTGACACATACAATTATTGTTCAACTGAAACATAATTCCAGAGCACTGATGCATGCACCACAACTTTGAAATACACGTCATTTGCTTAACGTAAGGTAAAGGCCAACCAATAGATCAGAAATCAAATTACAACTCACGCAGCTTTGCAAAGGATGTTCCCTACAGATTTATAGTTATGCTGATCACAAAACAGCTTGAAGTGCTAGTATACTTTTGTGGATTGCTTGCAGGAAAACCAGTAATGCATGTGCACATGAATTATTCTCTTCAACTAAAGAATAAAAGACGAGATTTTCCAGCTAGGTACCTGGTTCGATTTCACAGTAAGAACATTTGCTCCTAACTCTCTAATGGGCATCATAGCTGCTTCTTCACACAGGGCTTGTAGGTCGCTTCCAGAATATCCTGCACAATTAAAGCAGCAAATGAAATTTCTAGCTCAGAACAGAAGGGATTATACAAGGAGATGAAGTTCTTAAGGTCCCAACAGAACAAACAACCATGAGCATGAGAACTTTGCCCTACCTTGTGGTAAGGCATGGGGACTGCTCCAAAGGATCACATTTGCAAAGCTATAATGTAAACCCATTGAATGATCGACTTTGACTTACAGCAATTTAGCAACCAAGCAACTCACGCATAGTTTAAATCGTCTAAGAAGCACAAACATAAAAGCATTCTGTAGGCCACTTGCCCATCAACCTAATGACTCCCCATTGGGGATCTCAATGACCTTGAGTTCTAGGGGAGCGGTGCAGGTAGCTGTACTTTAAGCATCTTATCATGCATGCCAAAAAATAAACCAAAAAACAAAAAGCATTGCATGACTACTTACCATCAGTTGCTTTGACAAGTCTTTCAAGCTGTCCACCTGTCACACACATTAGTAAGTCTCACCAGGAGGCAAATTTACCAGTTCAGCAAAGCATTAACAATCTCAAGTTTAAAGAAAACTAGATGTTCAAACTGAATTTGATCAATGGAAGTAATAGCATAAGAGCAGCCTTTACCAGGCAAGGAAAATTCTTGGCCTTTGAGTTTCTTTTTGAGAAGTTCTCTCCTCAGATTTTCATCTGGAAGGGGTACATATATTCTCTTCACCTAGTTTACAAGCATGATGACAGAAAATTAGGAAGTGCTTGATCAAAGAACAAATAAAATGTTCACATCAACAATGCATGAATATTTCCTTAGAAGAAAAGCTGCAAAAGAATCAACCATCAACATGGAAACCAATAGAAGAATCAAATTGAGGCACTTTGAGACTCACTTGATTATCAAAACCATATCAGGAAATCAGAATCCAAGGCAACTTAAAGAAAGATTAGGCCCATCTAATTATGATGGTTAACTTCATAAACACAAAGAAGAATGCTCAGAGATCAATGAGCAATTCATATGTGAACAACAATTGGTGGTGGAAAAAAAATTAAAAGATTCTCAGAATTGGCCTATATATAGCATGCAACAAAATGAGAAAGGAAGACAGAATATAAACCATTATTACAACACTCCTACACATACATGAAGAGGTTACAACTAAGCTGCATGACCAGATGAAAACATAAACATCCAAAATGAATTTTAAAGGTACAAAATGAAGCAATTAGTTATGGAACTGCAATGCAATTCCTTGTAATAGTCTTGTTCGGGCATTTTCCTGTAGACCTACAAAAGCTGTTTCCTTTAAAAGAAAAAAAGGATAAAAGTTAGGGGACGCCAAATAACAAGAAAGCTATAAGGTACCAACCAATCTTCTAAGAACAGCATCATCCAGTTCTTGTGGTTTATTAGTAGCACCTGCATATTCCAACAATTAGAATGCGCATGAGTTATAATGAAATACCAAACATAATCCCTGTATAGACATTAAACAGACACTTCAGCTGAAATAACAGTATCCAAGTCATGGTATATTTACTGAACAAGATTGTACGATCCTTTTCAGATAATAGTAATCTAAGTAATATATACTTTTTCAGATGATAGTAATCTAAGTAATATATATTTTATAGCAGGATACAGTAGAGTTCGTTTCATTTACTTCAATTGAAAAACAATAGCGTATCCTCCAAGCTTCAGAATGCTTTGATAACTTTCCAGTTCATCTCAGGAACCTTGTTTCTCTTATTTTCCTTTTTTCTTTTTTTTTTTTTTGCCCACAAAAGAATATGAATAAATGGAAATTTTAGAAGTTTAAAATTTGTTTTACTTGGGCTATTTTAACCAGTATAATATGATGTACTAAAACATATGTGAGCCCAAAATTCTAGAGTGAAAGAGTAGTTTAGTTTCAAATTTAGGAAAAGCTTGCTGAACTAGAAAGACTTACCAATAACAATAACTAAGTCATCTGAGTTGGAGGTCACACCATCAAACTGTATTAGAAACTCAGATTTCAGCCGTCTACTAGCATCATTCTCATTGGCTAACCTCGTTGACATGACGCTATCAATCTGTTAGCAATCAGTGAAAGACCATGATTGACTTGATTGGCTTGCATGAATTATGACAAGTACAATTGATGCAGTGCTTAAAGACTCTAGGCAAACTTATTTTAGGCGTAGAATTAGGAAATAAATTTTAATTAGGATTCTTTGTTATCTTCTTTATTGCTGGGTTTATTTATTTCCTTTAATAGTTTATTTCTTTCCTTTTACATTTATTTCCTTTATGCTTTCCCCTCCTATAAATACGGGAAACAAAACCTTTGGAGACAGTTTTTGATGTTGTTAAATTAAGAGATTTCCCTTCCCCTGGTTTTTTTTTTTTCTTCTTCTCTTTTGTGTTCTCTCTTTTGGTTCTAGCCTTATTTGCCCTACATCAAATTTGGTATGAGAGCCGAATTTCCTACCGTTTCCTTTAATCTCGATCTTTACAGCCAAGAGAATTGAAACCTCTTACATTTGTCGGCCAAGCTCCTAACTAGAAAGAAACAAAAGAGAACAGCAAAGGTACGATTGCGAAGCGGTGATTGGTCAGAGAGAAGAATTTGTGCGACAATCAAAGTGGTGATTGGTCAACAAGAGAACAAGTGCCTTTCTCACAAAGCTATTTGTACCAACCAGCCGCCACTACCCAAAGGAAGATTTGTGTCACTCGATCTCTACCAAGGAAACAAATTGCAACTCGTTGGCTGCAGCTATTACGGACGAGTCAGACGCTACTTAGGCAATATTACCGCGAGGCTAGCCTTAAAAAAAAAAAATCTTATTTCTCCCACTTTGATTTTACAGTAGATGATAACTCCTCTTTAAGTTGTTAAATCTTTCATAGTTAGCTTTATTTATATTTCGTTCTTAGGTAGTCAATCCTTTGCATAAGTCTAAGTTTCTAAAAAAAAAAAATTCTTTAAAAGTGTTTTTGTTTGTTTGCTCTTGTCTTTGCAACTAGACGCATCAGTGGCATTAAGTTTAATTATGTCTTTGTTTGTTGCATTATTGCTTGTTAAAGTTTTTTAGTTATTCATTGCAATTTTTGTGAAATTTTTGCTTGCATATCATAGCTAACCATGGTAGGAATAACAGCCATTCCCATGAGTCCAACTATAGTCACGAACCTGAAGTCACGAATGACAGGATGTCAAGTCTAGAAGATAGGTTAACTAGGACAGAAGAGGCCATCAACCAGCTTGGTAGGATTGAAAAAGGAAAGAACCATGAGCAGGAAGACCAATCTGTAAGGTAACACACTTTTGCCCAAAAGTATTGATGACTTGGTCCAAGTTCGGATGGGTCAACGAACTCCTTTTGCACCACTTAGGAACACTCGGCCTACTAGGGTACCTAAAAATCATATTTCAACTACAGGAGAAAACTTTGCCACCCATGACTTAGATAGGGAAAGCTCTAGGACATTCCTTCAGGATCAGGCTTATGACCGGGGAAATAGGCGGGAAAACTTTAGAAACCCTCGGGAAGATTGGGGAGTTACTAGGATGGTAAAAATAGGCATGCGATCCTTGATGGTAGGTTGGATGCCAATGATTTCTTGGATTGGTTGGAAGAGTTAGAGGAATACTATGATTGCTATTGCATGATTGATCTAGAGTGAATTCGGTTCACTAAATTGAAGTTGGTAGGACTAGCCAAAAAGCACTGGCGTGGAATTGAACAATCACTAGAAAACATGAATGAATCTCCAATTAGGCAGTGGACTGTCATGAAACGAAAGTTAACTGAAAAATACTTTCCTACCTTTCACAGGAGACAATTGTATGACCAGCTACTCAACCTTAAGTAAACTTCTACTGTGTCAAGTTACATGGAAAGATTTGATGAACTTATGTTATGAGTAGGGATTAATGAGGTCGAGTTCCAAATTGTGGGCAGGTTCGTGAACGGGTTGAGAGAAGATATCAAGAGAGAAGTTGAGTTAGATAAGCCTGACACTGTAGAGGAAGCTTACCAACGTGCACTAAGGCTAGAGACCTATTTTAGATCTAAAGATAAGGCATTGTACCAAGCTCCATAACCTAGGAATGCCCAACCAAAACCCAATAACCAACCTTTGCTTAAGACTCCTCCACAAGAACTTTAGAGAAACTCAACTTGCCACCCTTAATGGACCTCATGTGAAACCAAATATTGAATGCCACAACTGTCATGGTAAGGGTCACATCACAGCCCGATGTCCTCACCAAGCCTTAGTAATTGACCAAGAACCCGATGACTGGCCCCTTGGCGAGGACCAAGTAGTCGACCCGATAGAGTATTCTAGTGATAAAGGTGAACTTGATGGGTTACCCCTAGTTGAGGAACACAGTAATGTTGTGAGGTATGTGCTCTTTACTGCGAAAGCTCCCCTAAGTAATAAGGATGATGATTGGAAGACAACTAGCATTTTTCATACTTTCATTAAGTGTGGTGAATGTAGTTGTAAGCTAGTGATCGATGCGGGCATTACCATGAATATGATAGTTAAAGCAGCTATAGCTCATTTGAACCTTAAGGTTGAACCACACCCTACAACTTTTAGAGTAGCTTGGATTGACAAAACTACCTTTCCTGTCACTAAGAGATGTCGCGTTCCTTTGCACATTGGGAATTATAAAGAAGAGGTTTACTGTGATGTTTTACCCATGGATGTATCCCATATTTTGCTTGGAAGGCCTTGGTAGTATGACCTAGACGTAACTCACCGTGGTAGAGCCAACACCTACGAATTCAGGTATAAGGGTAGGAACATCATTCTTAATCCTGCTAGGCCAAACTACAAGGAAGCTGCATCTCAATCAAGTCCAGCTATAATAGCCCCAAAAAGAGCCATAATCCAGTTTTTGAACGGTAAGACTTTTTTGCAAGAGAGCCTAACAAGTGAGTATGTGTTTGTCGTAATAGTAAGGGAGATCATGTCCGGGGGCTTAAACTCTCAGCCTCGCACTCCCCTTGACTTAGTTCCTCTTCCCCCTCACTTCCGGGTTTCTAAACCTACTGAATCCTTTGACCAGCATATCCATGATTTGCATGCTGAGGTTAAACGAAAGATTACCATGAGTAATTTGAACTATAAACTTGCTACTGATGTGCATTGTAGGGGTAAGGAATTTAATGTTGGTGATGAAGTCATGGTTCGCATAAGACCTGAGCGACTAGCAAAAACTAATTTTAAAAAGTTACATGCTCGAGCCATGGGCACATTTTCTGTTTTAAAGAAGCTTGGACCAAATGCATATGTGCTTGATTTGCTTGTTGAACTTAATATTAGTCTTGTCTTTAATGTGGAAAATTTATCACTTTATCGAGGCACTTTGAGCCTCCTGTTTTGTCAAGTGGACCTTCTGTAGGAATACCTATCCCAAAGACCCCTCAGTTCCCTAAGTCAAAAGATGAGATTGACAACATTCTTGATGATGAGTTATTGAGTTCTACTATTGGTGGTGGTCGTCGTTATATAGTTCAATGGAAAGGACGCCCGCCTTCAGATGCTACTTGGATGTTTAAGGAGGACCTTCGTGAGATAGACCCGAAGCTCTTAGATTGGTATTTTCTGTCACACTCGACGGAGTCGAGTTTCTTTCAACCAGGGGAGAATGGTGCAGTGCTTAAAGACTTTAGGCAAACTTATTTTAGGCGTAGAATTAGGAAATAAATTTTAATTAGGATTCTTTGTTATCTTCTTTATTGTTGGGTTTATTTATTTCCTTTAATGGTTTATTTCTTTCCTTTTATATTTATTTCCTATATGCTTTCCCCTCCTATAAATAGGGGAAACAAAACCTTTGGAGACAGTTTTTGATGTTGTTGAATTAAGAGATTTCCCTTCCCCTGGTTTTCTTCTTCTTCTTCTCTTTTGTGTTCTCTCTTTTGGTTCTAGCCCTATTTGCCCTACATCAACAATACTAGTTCAAACCAACCAACTAGACACCAAAAGAACATTTTCCACCTCAAGAAGTTAACATTAAAATAGAAGCTTGGAATATGAGCTTCAAAGGTATAAAATTGAGCCAAGGAATCAACAAATGAAACACATGTGCTTGAAAGGAGAAGATGTAGGATTTTGATAAACATGACGAAGTACTAGTGATGTAGGAACCAGAAGAAGAAAATCGCAGAAGAGAAGAAAAGCCAGAGGGAAGGGAAAATCCAATCAACTGAATTCATCCAAAAACTGTCTACAGAAGGACTCAATTCCCCTATTTATATGATAGGGAGCATTTAAGATAAAAATTAAATAAACCAAAGCACATGAGAAAATTAAGTAACAGTTGAATTAAATAAAACGTTTACACTTCCTAAGTCTACACTTAAAATATGTTTTACTAGTCTTTTCACTTTTGGCATGACATCAATTAGACAGCAGGAGTGCAAGATACTGCTATTAAATTTTCTATTCCTTGCTGATGAAAAAAATGATAGACTGGACACTAGGTAGAGGTTGTAAATAGAGATTTCACTAGCTTCTACTTCAAGCCAACAATAGGCCACGAGAAACAGAGACCCCAACAATCTAAGTTGGGTTAATGTTAATAGTGGTGCCCAATGGAACAAGCTAAGTTCTTGTGATGTTGATAAACTGGGATACCATCACAGACATGTGACTTGACTTGTTTAATATTATACAACTCATCAGCAGTAAAAGCTGTTCCACAAGTTATAAATTGTTGACAATAAAACCATGGGAACTATGCTTTAGCTCCAGTATGTTCTCTCTCAAGACAACTCATTGAGCGAGGAAGCAGAAACGGTTGATGTAAGAGAGGAAAAAAATGTAAACATGAGGCAATTTGAAGAAGGCAATGAACCAACTACGCCAAATAGGAATTGAGTTTGGAGAAAGAATAGCATACTTCATCCATGAAAATTACTGATGGCTGCCTCGATATAGCAACAGTGAAGAGAGTCCGGACAAGCTTTTCACCCTCTCCCACCTATTTGATAGTTTTTGTAAAAAAAAAAGGATAAGAAAACTTGAACAATGAAAAACACTTCTTAGCATGAGAGAGAGAGAGAGAGAGAGAGGGGAGATAAATAGAAGGAAAGAGAAACCATTTTGATGTTAAGAGGAAAGAGACAAACCCATTTTGATGTTAAGGATGATGCAGAAACATTAAAGAAGGTTGCCTGAGACTCTGATGCAACAGCTTTAGCTAACATGGTCTTTCCATTACCAGGCGGACCAAAGAGAAGCAAACCTGGATGAACAAAGAACACAATATGTTAATCAGTCGTGTGGTTGCACTGTTATCTTTCTTTTTCATTCTGATGAAAAAACTCACCTCTGGCTGGCTTTCTGAGGCCAGTGAACAAATCCCTTCTTTTAGTAGGCAGAATAACCATCTCCATTAAAGCTTGCTTTGCCTTCTCAAGACCAGCTACAGTAACAAAGATTATAAAGCCAGTGAACTGAGAAAAGACAGTAGTATGATAGAAACAAAGATAGATGCAGCACATATTGAAACTTCACCTATATCTTCCCACTTAACAGAAGGACTTCTATCCACTATTGCAGTATTTATCATTTCAACCAATTTTGAATCATAACCATCAGTGGAATCTTGTCTATATTTGGAGCTGGCAGGCTTGTCTGCTTGATCTTTCAGATTTGAATTATGAGGAGCAATATTTGTCACCAGTCTCCGTTGATTTGACATTCTTGGTGAAACTGCAGGCGTGTGCGCATGAGTTAAGCTGTTCTGTAAATATTTGCAGCATGAAGACATGGGGAAAACAATCAACAACAATCAGAGATAATGGCAGAAGATTCCTTCTAAGTAAAAGAAAAGATACATATAATTCACTAAAATCAATGCAGTGCAATGAAAATTAAACTAAGACAATACTGCTATAAAGATGCTACAGACAATAAACTAGAAGGTCCATTGACTGATGTAGCTTTCAGTGAGTACAGGTTTAACGCTTGGGACAGCATATCCACTTTAATCAAGCATGTACAAATCTTTAACTGTTGAACGTTTATGTTTATTCTTGCATATGGCTTCAATGTGAAACAATCAAACAGCTTCCTTTTTCCCTCAACTCCAACATGGAAAATACTTGCCCAGTGAAATGGGTCAATCAATCAAAACATATCAAGCAATATCCTTATCCCATCAATAAGGAATGAGTTGATGCCTCCTAAATGTACCAACATTCTCTCAACTATGTCCACCCATAAGATTGAATTCAAACATAAGCAAAGACCCACTTCACTGGTGAAGAGAGGATATGATCAACAAAATGAAGAATTCAGATTCAAGTAAAACACAAAGAAACACACCTTACTACTACTAGTGGATGCGCCACCTGTACAACAAAATAGATAGAATATATTAATAAAACAAGGTCAGTCCCACAAAACATAAGATAATGCTACATGTGCAAATAAATCTCTAAAATTTTCTCTTTGAAATGATCTGTCCTAAAGCGTAAGTCCACAGTTTCCAGCTGAATTTAACAACTGACGAAGGACTAAACTTAAACTGTACAAACCTGCCCGACGGCTTAGGACCTGCAGCCTATCAGATACCTGACCCTGCCATTTCGATATCTTCTGCCTATACGATTTCACCTTCTCTTGCTCACTGCCACACTCTCCAAAACAAAATTAGCAAGAAAAAAACAAATCATCAAACGCCAAGCTACTAAACAGATAATCGAACACTACACACCACACCTAGAACTGATGTACGAAGGTGCGCTTGTGGAACTGGCTTCGGTCAGGATTCTCTGGGCATTCTTGTAGTGATTGACAGCGTCGTCAACGAGGCCCCATTCTTCGGCTCTCACGGCCTTGGCGATCTCTTCCTTGGCCAAATCGAAGTAGCCTTTGAGCTTATACGCCGTTCGTTCGTTCCCAACGATTCCGTCCATGTTCGCCGAAGATGAGGAGCTAGGATTCACCTCAGATTCATGCGGGGAGCTGTCGCTGGCAAGGATCGAGCTTAGGGAATTGATTATTCCTTTCAGCAGACTCATTTCTAGCAGAACAAAACAAAAATATAATCAAAAGAATCGATCAGTTAATGGTGCGGAAATTTGAGGAGGGATTTCATGATATTTGCCCACCAATTGAGTGATCAAAGTAGAATTCATGTCGATGACCCAATTGATGACCGGAAGCATGTGACAGAACAGAACAGCTAAAAAGAAAGCGGAGGCGTAGTTATGTTTTTTCTTGGACAAGTTTCTGTTGGGCGATTCTCTGACGAGTAACTGAAATAATCCGGACACCGAGCTTGTTGTTTCAATTTCATCCCTAACTCTTCAGTTGTGCCGTCTGTGTGCCTAAACTTAGCGGACTACTAAAACAAAGGTTTTTGACTATAAATTCAGGGAAATGGGGTATCTTTCGATAAAATTGGAACGTGAATGGGTATTTTGTATTTAAACATTTAATCTTTTGATGATGATCAAATTCTTGACATTATAGTGTGTGTCAATTGCTAAGGAGTGATACACGATATACTTTAGGGTTCTCAAATGTTAATGGTACCCAAATCATATTATTACAGTATATAGCATAAGAAAAAGTGAGAAGGATACTCTAAGTATATATAATAGACTTGTGGGCTTAATGGGTATATATTTCTAGTTCTT
Source organism: Aquilaria sinensis (assembly GCA_005392925.1). Taxonomy (NCBI): domain Eukaryota; kingdom Viridiplantae; phylum Streptophyta; class Magnoliopsida; order Malvales; family Thymelaeaceae; genus Aquilaria; species Aquilaria sinensis. The sequence continues at coordinate 296,757 of SMDT01002121.1, read as the reverse complement.
GTGCCTACAAAGGCTTTACTGGGCCTTCATCATGAATTAGACCTTGAATCCGGTAACCCGACAACCATTGGACCAATTTTAGTCATAAGTATTAAGGTGTATGCTTCTTAACCCAAAATTTAAGAGTTCAAGTCCCAAACATTTGTAATGGAATGAAATTTCTTGATGGATGTAAGCAAACTATAAATGAAATTGAAAATTATGTGTCAAAATGGTCAAAATTGAACTCATTTCAACAATAGAAAACAATGTGTCACAAATTGCTCTTTTTCTTTTTTTGGTAAATACAAGTATATTAAAGTTGAGCGACTAACATGAAATAGCAAACATAATATAGGGACTATGTTTGTGTGTCACTTCATCCTTATTCTACAGTAACAAAATGCAAAAGGAGAAACGGATTGTTTAAGGCCTAAAAAACAGAGCACTGGCTTGATTTTGGGCTTGCTGTTGTCAAACACTCAAAATAGTGCCTAATATCAATTGCGCTAACTAGCCTAAGTCCATGTAATACTGTTTTGCTCTTATATTTGTACAATTCATTTTCATCAAAATTTTGTAAGAATGTGGAATTAATTACAAAAAATTACAGAAACCCCATGTGATTTAGTTTCACCCATGTGATTTAGTTTCACCTACACTTTGCCCATTTATGTAAACCTACACTTTATCTTTGCTTTATTTACAGTGTTTAACAACAACTTCTGAAACCATAATTTAAATTTTTTAGCACTTATGTTCTTGTAATTTCAAAAGTTTTTATATTTCTCTCACAGGTAACCAACCTTTAAAAAATATTGATATACATTTCCAAAGAGGAAAATCCATTTATAGAAAAAAAAAATTGATACTTTATAATGTTTATTAACTATAAAAAAATATTTGGGCGATTGAAATTACTAGAAGATAACTATTTTGCAATTTAAATTAGGGTTTCAAAAGTTGTTATTAGATAATGTAAAAGAAATAGGGTTAAAGTGTATGTTTTAAAAAATAAGAGGGTAAAGCATAGGTTAGGGTATACTTTAGAGGGTAAAAGACATCTCTCATGTAGGATAAGGGGTTCCCCTGGGTATTATCAAGGAGTATTTGCGAGAAAAATTAAGCGTCAGGGGGTTCCCTAGGGTATTACCGGGGAATAAACCTCTAATGCCCAAGTTAATATGAGGCAAGTAGTGAATAGAGAAGAAGATGAAGGTAGAGAATGGAAGAGTCTGGGTCTCTTACTTGGGAGCCCATTTGTGGTATTTGTAAGGCAGTAGAACAGAGAGTCGTTGGGCTTTATAGAAGGAGATTAGGACATGTTGACAATTGGATTCTAAGGTCCCAAGTCTGTACCACCCTACAGAGGGTGTTTCTAGCTGGCCCACGGAGGATGGTAAGTGGTTGAGCTTTGACACCAGATAGGGGGGCATGGTGGCGGCTTCTGTTAGTGGTCCTGGATGCCACGTGTTTGGCTTTATTCAGTGTTTTTCGAGGGTGCTAAGGTTCGAGGTCCCCCTTCATTATCAAGGGTGGTTTGTTTTCCAAAGGTGATGCGTGCTCCGAGGTATCTAGGGCTTAAGCCCTTCGGCCATCATGTGCTTCCCCATCGGATAGGGTCGAAGTTGCATCTTCGTCCTGGATAAGCTAAGCTGCCACGCAAGCCTTTATGGGAAAATTTTTTACAATCACATTGTCTCTTTGACTTCCATGTCATGGACTTGATAGCTCAGAAGGCGTGCCCTTAATTAATGTTTCTACTTGACACATGTCATTGTCTAATTAGTCATTTTTGTACAGATACATCTCTTCAGCTCAAAGGGGTAGTTTTGGTATATAGGGTTCCATTATTGTCACGCCTTTTCATTTGCCCTATTTGGGCTATATATCTTTTTATCTGAAAAGAATTCCCTCACTTTTCATTTTGTTATTATCTATTTCTTCTTTTGTTCTCTAGTTCTCTTTAGTTTTCCCCTTTTTTTTCGTGGTGGCTTTTCCGGCAAAGGGGTTCCCGACAGCTTTTCATGGAAGTCCGTTGGTTGTTAGATAATTCTTTGGTGGGTGGCTTCCTTGAGGTTCCTTTTTCCCTTTTCTTCTCTTTTTTCAAAGTAGCTTTCTAGGCTTCCAAGGTAGGGGTGATGGCTAGTTAAGGTGTTGAGGTTAGGGCTACTAAGAAAGGTTAGAGCTCTTTGGGTGTTCATCTCAACTGCGCCATTTCGGAAAAAGTCAAGAAGTGGTGCACGAAGTTCTTCTTACCTTATTATGTCAAGGTTAGGGTCCCCGAGCAAGGTAGGCTTATTGAGTTATTGACCTCTGGAGAGAGAGATAATCATTTTCAAAACCCAACTTAAGGTAGGCTTTTGGTACCTTCCCCCAAAGATGGTTTCAGATTTTTGTGAGTTTCATGGGATAGTGCTCATTTTCATCTTTTTATACAATATTATAAGCTTGCTTCCCATTCGAAGGGTTGTTTTTACTTCTTTCTACCTTGGGGAATAGGTAGCAAGAAGTTCACTTTTCACTTTTGCCACCAAAGACAACTGGTGGGGCTAGCAAATGAGGTACTTTTTCTTGAAGAAACTGAAGTCCTGGGTGAACGTGTTGACAAAGTGGGCTTTGGGGACGCTGATAGCCAATGTAGGAGATCCTTGAAAACTTTTAACTGGGAATCTTAAGGCTCAATTTAAGGAGTTTGATGCCAAAATTAGGCAAGTGGCAGACTGGACCAACCTTCCTCGCATTTGTGATCTTTACCCTTTCTTTATTTGATAGGACTAATGATTGAAAAGGTACTTCAAGAGTTAGGTGTTATGAAGGAGCACCTAACTGACCTCAACATGCTGAAACCGAGTGTGGATGGGGAGAAGTCCATTATAGTCCAACTCTTTTGGGATGAGCTTTCTTACTCCGAACTTGCAGAGAGTAAGTTTCATTTGTTAGTTTAAAACTGGTTTATTTTGTACTTACACTGATTTTTTTTCCTTTTTGTAGAAATATGTGATAAATCCACCAGCTACTATAAGATTTTGTTCTTTAGCCAAGCTAAGAAGGGGGAGCAGACGAAGAAGGGAAAAGAAAAGAAGGCCACTAAGAGGAAGAAGAGGAAAAGTTCTACCGAGTTGAGCTTAAAAAAAGCTAAGGAGGTTCCCCTTCCTCATGTCCCTAATATCACCGAAGAGGTTGGTGATTAGCAAGAAGTCACCATCCACTCTACTCCCATCGACCTTTATTTGGTTGCTGAAATGCTAGGCACAGCTTTAGCCGCTTATAACGAAGAGGAAGTTGAGGAAAGGAGGATGGTAAAGGGGAAGGTGATCCCTTAAAAAATTTAGGATGTAAGCAATTCCAAAGGTAACATCACTGAGATTGTCACCGAGGTGCCTCCACCGAGTTCAGTCCTTAACCTTTTATCTATAAATTTTCATTTCTTTGCATTTTTAAACTTTATAGATGAATGATTAAGGACCGATGTGGTAACCAAACTACATAAGGATTGTGCAAGGGAGGCTACCTCCCTAGACTGGGTTGTATACCATGATCAGAAGTTGAAGGCTCGTGATGCCAAGATTCCTCCCAGGAAGGTGCTAAAGGAGCCATTCTAGTAGTTCACGGAGGACATGGATTTATTCTTCAAGGATTGTTAGAAGATGGTGCCTTAGATGGCCAGAGACATCATGACCAATGCCACATTTCAATATCTAACAAAGTTATGTCTAAATGAAGATATTCTGGCTGCTTAGATGCCTAAGCATGCAGCTCAGGTAACAGCCTTTGATTCCTTTGGTAATTAGAAAAAATTTTGCCACATTTTGGATTCTAACTTCATCATTTGGTTTTTGTCTCAGATGCTCGCCTATAAGGGTTATTTCTGAGCAAGGTCCCAAACAGAAGAGAACTTGGCGAAGACCAAGGATGCCTTTGCGAGTAGCTGCCACAAGTTCAGGCATTTGAAGAAGATTGGTGAAGAGGACGTATCAAAGGTTCGCCATAAGATCACTAAGGCTACTCAGATTCTTTTTTAGGATTATTCTTTGAAGATGACCAAACATGGGCAAAGGCTGCTCACTTAGGCTTTGGCCAATGAGGTTCTTTGTAAAGAAAATAAAACCCTATTCTTTAAAGTTATTACTTCCTTAAAGGAAAAACAGTAGCTTGAGGCTAATATTAAGCAAATGAAGAAGTCCAAGAAGAAGAAGAAGAAAAATGAGATGGATGACCTAAAGAAGAAGAAAAAAGAGGCTGATGAAATGACTAAGTGAGCTTACCAAGATGGCTTCTGCTTAGCCCGACATCATATCTTATCTAGCCATCTGGATTTGGACTTGTCATTTTTTTGGGCGCTCAACATTCCTAAGGGCCTTTCTTCATATTAGTCACGACGAGAGTTTTTGGGGCTTCTTCAGTATGGCACAAAACAAGCTCTGGAGGAGTGGACTTTGGATAAGGAAGATGCTAAGAAAGAAATTCCTGAAGAGCCTCAGGGCAAAAATGTCAAAGTATGGGCCTCAGGTTCATCTTTTGCATGTACTTGACACACATACATACACACACACACATTCGAGAAATGAAAGCAGTTTCGCTTAGATCATCTTCTCCAAATTTTCTTACAAAAATTATTCTTCTAATGCTTAGAAAAGTTTGACTAAATACCTTTGGAAAATTTTCTTGTGTACCTTGGGACTTGGCTTTTTTAGTAAACTTTTCACTTTAGCAAGTTCTAAGTTTGGGAGTGATATTAAAGAATTCATCTAAGTATTAAAAACCTTTTCTAAGTGTCTTGCAATGATCTTCATGCTTTAGTCATTCTAGTGATAATCGAATCCTTCCTTGGCCCCCTTTGGCAATTCTTTCTAAAGTGTGCTTTGAATGTATAACAAAAACTTTTCTAAATGCCTAGAAATTCTTCTAGGTACCAGATGATTTCATTCAAAAGGCACTTGTGCATTTTTGTTTGATCAAGCCCTTAGAAAATTTCTAAGCATTTTTCAGGCATAGTATTTTTTTCATAGAGTTTAAATGCTAGGTGTTCTTCAGTTCCACTCCTTCGGCATCGGCGACCTTAAAGACTTCTGGTTAGACTTCTCTGCTGATGAGGTTAGACCTTCCCAGTTTGCTTGAAATATGCCATAGGATGGTCACCGAGGTTTTACTTTGGCCATTCATAGCACCAAGTCCCCAGCTTTTATTCCTTTGGGCTTGACTTTTGAGTTTGATGCAGTAATAACCTATTGCTGAAATGAAATTCTCTTTAGTTCAGCTGTTTCTTTATGTTTTTCAATCATGTCAAGCTTAGCCTTTAGATTGAGGTAATTTTCTTTTTCATCAAAGGCATGCACTCGTATAGAATGATTCATTACTTCAATAGGAATCAATGCTTTTGTCTTGAATGCAAAGGAGAACAATGTTTCTTTAGTCGCCTTTCTAGGGGTCATTCAGTAGCTCCAAAGCACACTTAGGCATTCTGTAGGCCATTTTCCTTTGCTTTCCTGAGCCACTTTTTCATCCCATCTTTTAGGGTTCGATTCGACACTTCCACTTGCTTATTACTTTGTGGATGTGCTACTGGCACAAAGTGCAACTTTATGTCGAGGTTAGTAACAAATTCTTAGAACCCTTTGTCAACGAATTGAGTGCCATTGTTCATTATTAATACTTTTGGATAACCGAATCAGCAAATTATGTTTCTCCATATGAACTTTTGCATTTCTTTAGCTAGTATTGTGGGTAATGGTCCAGCTTCTACCCACTCAGTGAAATAGTCAATTATGACAACGCAATATTTTATTCTTCTAGGTGCAATTGGTAATGGGCCTATGAGGTCAATACCCCATAACGCGAAAGGGGCAAAGGTAATTGGCCGATGTTCCTATTTTGAAGGGTACTTTTTGCATAAGAGCATGCCACTAGCATTTGTTACAGTATTTGATGAGTTACCAAGCATTTTTTTCTAAAGGTTGGCTAAAAGTATCCCCATCAAAGTAGTATTTCTACAAGGACATCTATTTCGATGTGTGATCCATACATTCGCCCATAAACTTCCTTCGTCACTACTTTTGTATTTCTTTTTTCGATGCACTTCTACAAGAGGTTAGAATGTCCTTACCTGTATAGTTCTTCTCCGATCAGGAAATATTTGCCTGCCCTTTGCCTCACCTTTGTTGCCTCCTGAAAGTTGTTAGGTAAAAAGCCATTGTCCAAATAGTTTTTTAGTGGGGCTCTCCAACCACCATCTATGGCTAATAGTGATAAGATAACTATGCTTGGGGTAGTGAGTACCTCGATGTGTTGTGGGGAATTGGCTAATATGTCAGCCTCAGTGTTCTCTTTTTGAGGTACATTTTCAATTTGGACTTTGTCGAATTTCAATATTAGTTCATTTACGAGGTCGTAGTATTTTATCAATTTTGGTTTTTTAACCTTGTATTCACCTTTTAGTTGTTAAAATAAGAGTTGTGAATCACTATAAGCACGCATAATTCTCACACCGACCTTCTGAGCTAGCTACAACCTAGCTTTAAAAGCTTCATATTCAATCACATTATTTGTGACTTAGAGGCATGATTTCGATGGCCTCCAATCCTACGGGGCCTCGTAGTATTATTCTTACACCCTAATGCTATGATCTTAAGGCGCCATCTACAAAAAGTGACCATTTTGGTTTTTTTATCTTGGGAACCTCTTCGGCCTTGACACTTTCAGGGAGTTCAGCTATAAAGTCTACTAATGCCGAAGCTTTTATTACTTTCCTGGGTTTATACATGATGTCATACTCACTGAGCTCTATGCACCATTTAGATAATCATCTCAAATGGCCCATTTTCCTCATGACATCCCTAAGAGGTAGATTGCTCATTATTATGATGGTGTATCCTTGGAGGTATGGCCAAGGTCTTTTGCTTGCTATGACTAAGGCATAAATTGCTTTTTGCAAGATCAGATATCCTACTCCAACCCAATGTTAAGATTTACTAACATACTACACAAGCTATTGCTTTCTTCATTCTTCTTTTCTAACAAGAACCGAGCTGACAACTTTCTCAGTTACGGTAAGATAAAGTACAAGACGTTTGCCCTCATTCGGCTAATAAAGTGTTGGTAGCTTTGCCACGTAGCCTTTCAGCTCATCCCAGACTTTTTTGTATTCATCATTCCAAGGGTTGTGTTCTTCATCTTCCCCAATATCACATTTTGCTACCTTAGTCAACATTTTAAAGAATGGCTAACATCGGTCCTCATACTAGGATATAAATCTACTAAGCACAGTTATTCTTCCTGTAAGCCTTTGTACATCTTTGATAGATCTAGGTGTCCTTGACCCAAATAAAGTCTTGACCTTTTCGGGATTGGCATCTATGCAAGAGCTATATACCAAAGGAACTTTCCAGTTGTTACCCCAAACGCGCACTTTTCAGGGTTTAATAGTATCTTAAATTTCTGAAATTGTTGGAAAGTTTCCCATAAATCGCCGATATGGTCATTTGGCTGCTTGCTCTTAACGATCATGTCATCAACAAACACTTCCATATTTCTTTCAATTTGAATCTTGAACATTTTATCCATTAGCCCTTGGTATATAACTCTTGCATTCCTAAGTCCAAAAGGCATCCCTACATGACAGAATGTTCTTTCATTAGTTATCAATGCTAGTTTTTCCTCATTTATGAGGTTCATGCATATTTGGTGATACCTGCTAAAAGCATCGAGGAAGCTTAACAATTTGTGTTCAACTGTTTAGTCTATAAGCCGATCTATCAAAGGCAAAGAGTATGAGTCCTTTGGGCATGTATCATTTACCCTTGTGAAATCAATGTATAGTCGATGTTTGTCATTCCCCTTTTTGGTTGCTATAATGATGTTGCTAAGCTAATTAAAATATTTTACCTCTTTTATTACCTTGGCTTCTAAGAGTCATTGAATTTTATTTTTAACAAAGTCTCTTTTATTTGGAGCTATGTTACTCTTCTTTTGCTGAATAGGCTTAGCGTCAAGATTTACTCTAAAACTATGCTAGATTATATTTGAGTTTATTCCCGACATGCCCTTCGGTGAGTAAGTGAACAAATCTTTATTCGATAGCAAGAAAGATACAAGCCTAGTTTTTCATCCTTGGATAACTTTTCCCCATTTGAATACTTTGGCCAAGAATTAATTCTAAGTCCTTAGCTTTTATCTTTTCATTGTCGTCTTTAACAACCTTCGGCAGCACCTGATCGCCGTTGGTGACCTTTCCTGCATTCTAAGCATGGACCCTAGTAAAGGCTTGCCTTACTCTGACGAATATCTTCCTCATTTCAGCTTGATCAATGAATATTTCAGCATCTTCATCCTTGGTCTCGAAGGTCATTGTCAAATCACATCTGTCTCCATATGGAGGTTGCCTTGAGTGTGCTTCCTAAGGATGGCATTATAGGGCAAGGGAACATTAAAGACAATAAATCTTGTCATGGTCAGGGCGAAAAGTTTCTAATTATTTTTTACTAAAGTACCTTTCAGCATCAACGACAAGTCAATCCAACCTAGCATAAGGAATTCCCCTGGCCCTACCCTGAACGTGGGTGACGTTATGGATTTGAGCTTTTCTTAAAAAATTCCCAAGCTTGGAAGTAAATAAGTAAATAGGACGTCAATGTTTAAACCATCATCACAAAACACCCTTTTTACATCCTAGTTCTTGATCCTTGCAATGATCAAGAGAGGGTCATTATGAGGGAATTTCACCACTGAGCCATCCCTATAGGCTAGCTTGTTCGTTGGATTGTCAAACTTTATTAAGGTTATCTTATTTTCCTTTTTTTTTCTTTCAATCGAGAGTATGCCAATGGTAATTGTTTGAATGACTCCTGTCAGATGAAGTGGATGTGTTTTAGGACTTTGGTTATTTCGATGTCTGTCAGAGTTATATTCATCTTCACACTTTCTGTCCTTGTCCTTTTTTTTTCTCGAGACTTCGGGGAGGGCATATGTAGGTAGCATCAAAGTTTTCCTTGCTTAATCAAAGACTTGATGTACTTTGTCAGTTGGAAGTAGTCTTTGATGTCATGACCATGGTCTTTGTAAAATTGGCAATGTTTCTTCATGCCTTCTTGTTATCTGAGGTCATGGGCTTTAGACGCTTAATATTTACCCCTTGGTTTTCCAAGACCATCAGAATGTTTGTTTTTGTTGTGTTCATAAGAATAAATGTCATCTGCCTTTTTTCTTATTTCTTTTGAGGTCGGCTTCTTTCTTTTCCTTGGTACCGAGGTTGGGCATGGTGAACCTCAGATGATTAATGATCAAACTTCAATCCCATCATTCTTAGCTCTTCGGCTATCATATGTTATTCAACCCTTCAATAAAATTCTCCAAGCATCTCTGGGGGTCTTTTAAGAATTTATAGAATAATTAGGAGTCTCTTTTAAGGCCTCTGGTCATCGCCAAAATCTAAATTTCAGGATAAAAATTTGGGACACTGAGAGCTTCACAATTAAACCTTTCGATGTAGTCCCAAATGGTTTCTCCATTTTTCTAGGCTAGTCCTGGATGGTTTCTCCATTTTTCTGGGCTATGTTGAACATTTGAATAGGCATTTTCACTATTAGACGATTTTTGATTAATTGTTATGTAAAGGTTGTAAATAGTTCTTGTAACCCGGTTATCGTTCATAGAGAGTAATACCAAATTATGGCTAGTTTTAGAAGGGGTCACTTCGAAGCATTTATAAAAGGTGACATCATAAGCTCCGTGTAACACCATACTTTTTTTTGTACTTGGTTAGGTAGGCTTGAGGATCACCTTGACTATCATAACTTTTGAGCCAAGGTGCTAAATAAAAAATCATTGGGCATTAGGGCTTCAGCTATTGCATAAGTGACGGAGGATTTATCTCCTGTAAAGGTCTTGAAAGTCTTGACAAAATAGGTTTTTGGGAGACTTGTTTTTCCACATTATCAAGCCTGTCCAAAAGCTTTTCCATCAGTGCTATAATAGCACCTTCTTCTTGCTATCAAGAGTCCTTTAGTAAGATGGAGTAACGTCTTCTTCTAGGCGAATAACTTTGCCGGTAGGGAGAAGGAGTTTTTCTATGAGGAAAAGGACTTCATCGGTGTGGAGGTCTAGGCTCCTTTGACCCTGATTACCCTTCCCTATGGTTTCAGGGTGGCAGGTCTTTCATTGAGAACTCTTTGTGAAGACTTCCGTTGGAGGTACACCAGCGAGGTGATTTGGGGCCTTACTCAATAAGTTCTTCTAGAGAAGCTGTTCTACTACATGGCCTAGCTTAGGACAGGTGTTGGTCGAGTTGTTGGGTTATTTCGGCCACTATGGAGCACTGAAAATCATACAAGAAACCCATAGTGACCGTCAAAGGTCACTCATCCTCAGGTAGTAAGGGCTTTAGTGGTGCACTTATTGTGGTTTGGGGCCCTGTCGCGGATTGGGGGTCGAGAACCCTTTTATCCTTAGAACAACGGGTTTCTAAAATGTTGATCTAGGACTAAGTTCCCATAGACGGCACCAAATAATGCTCCAAAACATGTTCCATGTAGGACATCCTAAACTTTGGAGAAATGACCATTACTAAGGATTATCTGCGAGAAAAATTTAAGGGTCAAGGGGTTCCCTGGGGTATTATCAGGGATAAACCTCTACCGCCCAAGTTAATAAGGGGTAAGTAGTGAACAAAGAAAAAGATGAAGGTAGAGAATAGAAGAGTCTGGGTCCTTTACCTAGGAGCCCTATTGTGGAATTTATAAAGCGGTAGAACTGAAAGCTGTTGGGCTTTACAATAGGAGATTAGGACACGTGGACAGTCAATCCCAAGGTCCTAAGTCCGTACCCTACAGAGGTTGTCTTTAGCCGACTTGCGGAGCATGGTGGCGGCTCTTGTCAGTGTTCATAAAGGTCATGTGTTTGGCTTTATCCCCAGGGTCTCTTTGGTGTTCTTTAAGGGTGCTAGGAGTTTGAAGTTCCCCTTCATTACTAAGGGTAGTTCATTTTTTTAGGGTGATGTGTGCTTCAGGGTATCCAGGGCTTAGGCCTTTTAGCCATAAATGGGTAAATGTAAGTTTCCCAAATTAATTAAGATTGTTAAGTAATACTTGATTCGGGCAACTAACCTTTTAGTTTGAATTAGTAAGCCTTAAATAACGTGTGAATCTGGTATGCTCCCAACTTCACATGTATCACACGGGCAAAAAATCTAATATGTCCCTATTAAAAGTAACAAATCTCTCCCATGTCCCTTTCCCTGTTGATTATGTTTATCGATTATCTCAACAGAGCCTTTAGATGATTCACTTCTCTTCGTCACTCACTTTTCTCATCCTAGATTTGTCTTTCACTAGAGTTCTAGTCAACTGCTATTGTCTAAATCGAGCGATACAAATAGAAAATGGGAAAGTACCATGAAGTGACCTGGACTCACCTGATAAGGATAAGACCTTCAAGCTTTAAGTCAAATAGGATGTATGGTCGATGCCTGAGGGTTGTCATTGCCATTTTTGGGTCGCCACCTTCATTGCGTCTCTTCCTCTGTCTATTATCTCTATTTTATTTTTCTACCATTGGTTGATAAAAAGATATATAAAGAGAGGCTTGAAGGTATAGCTGATGCAAAATAGCCTACCCTTGTTGAGCTCACTGATCTCTAATGTGAGAGAGAGTCCTTCGGTTATTTTTGTTTCTTTTCGTTGTTGCTTGTTGGTTAATCAAGAGAAAGATAAAGAGAAGCATGGTTGTTATTTGTTATTACTTTTAATTTAGTTGAAGAAAAATAACAAAACAAGAATGTAAATATTTCCACTTAAAAAGAACAAAACAAAATTACTTTAGTTTTAAAAAACAAAACATTAAGAAAACTAGGACAGAGATATGTAGAAACAATGAGTTAGGTATGTATACATTATAGTATTAAAAGTAAATGTACATAAACATGATTGTGCAAGATATACGCATAAAGGAGTTAAGTCATTTAAATGTATATAAACAATAATATTTAAATTATTTTAATAATATATCAATAATACTTTGTTATCTTGTTTGTATATATCTATCACATTTTTGTATATAGAGTTCATACTTATTTGTCAGTTGGTCTGTACATAAATATCACTGTCTTAAATATTAAAAAAAATAAAAGTTAACCAAGAAAATATTGTTGGTTTTCAAGATTTTATTTGTACAAATGTCATATAGTATTTGTACATGTCTTTTTCTTTGTTCCAACATATCAAATAAGCAATAAGTTAACTAGAAGAATGAAACTTTGGCCTAAAAGAAGAAAGAAAAAAATTGGGAAAAAAGCAACAAGTATAAATACGTAAGAAAAAAATAGTTAAACAAACAGACATTTATATATTTTCCACTATTTTTTTCATTGTATCTGTAATCTAAGTTGTACATATCTATAATTTTATTGAGAAATATGTTCACACCTGTTTTTAGTATGAATTGTTGAACTCATAGACACAATCAAATGTAATTAGTAATAGTTATGTGATTTTGTTTGTACATATGTTTCACGTGATTTATACATATTCTTTATGTTATTTGTAGATCAAGTTCATAGATATATGTTATCCAATTTGTACATATTTTAATTTTAGAAAGAAGTAAAATATGACATGTTCACACATGTTTTATACTATAAAAGTATCTAGAGACAAAAGAAACAGTGCATATTAGACTTACCCTAAAATAAGTTCTTTGTTCTACTTAAGGGATCAAACTTATCTAAATTGAGAATTTCCAATTTTCACAGTCAGGGGTGGGCCTAGGTTTTTAATAAAAGAGGGATCAAAATAAATTTTACCCTAAACTATAAGTTTTATAAGGGAATTCAGCCAATTTTAAAGAGGAATAAAAATACATTTTTTTAAAATTTTAGAGAAAATTAAAGGTGTTTTACAATTTTAGGAGAGGCCGAGACCCATGCTAGCTCCTCTTTAGTTCTGCCCTTATTTATGGTAAATGATATGAATGCTGAGAGATTCTTTACTCAAATGATTAATTTGTGTCCCATGTATTTGTCACAAAGCACGATTATTTTTTTCTTTTTTGTTTCTACTATAATATCTTTTTATTTTTCTATGGCTAAAGCCACTTTTACTCCTCAAATTTTGTCAATTCATATATTTTATTCCGTGAATTTTAACTCGGATTCACTTGCCCCTCAAATATTGTAAATTGGTATCATTGACCCTTTTGACCCACTTAAATGAGACAAAAATGACTATTTGGGTTATAGGAGAATCGATATGAAGATAAAATGAAATGCGAAGAGCTAATTAACCCTCTGTTCTACATGAAACCCTAATTCTACCATCTTCAATAGAAAATAAAAGAACTTTCTCATTTTGAATGGAGCAATCGCAATCTTCTGAATCCTAGCTACCATCCTAAAAAAATCCTTTGCGATGGGCAGCAATTAAATGTGTTTTTCAAAGTCTAATTTACCAAAAGTAATACATGAAAAAAACAAAAAGAAAAGGACAATGTTAAAAGCTAAAATGCTATTTTCTTTAGGGGTAAAACTGCTGTAATTGTAGGATGACTTTTTATTTTCGGTTCAAAATGAAAGAACTAGAGCTACATGCAGGGCAAATGGTTAGTTAGCCATTTATTTCTTTTTTGTTTATTATTATTTTTTATCTTTATTTTGATCCTCATATCATTCAAACTCTCAATGAGTCATTTCTATTTCATTTAAGTAAATCAAAAGGGTAAAAGATACAAAATATAAAATTAAAGGAGTAAGTGAACCCGATTCAAAATGCATTCAATAAAAGATCTAAATTGGTAAAACTCAAGCGGCATAAAGGGTTTTAGGTCTTTTTCACATGCCCCAAAATAATGACAAAAGAATGCCGATGACTCATGACGAATTAGACATGATAGGCGCAATCTTATCGCTTGCTTTTCACTTTGAAATAGGTAAACCCAACTAGTTTTAATTTTAAGTTATTTAATTTAAAATAATTTATTTTTAGTTTTATTTGTAGACCTAATTTTAGTTGAAAATTAATATTATGTAGTGTAATAATTTATTAAAAATAAAATTTTTATCCTGTTATTATTTAAAAAAAATTCATTGCCTAAAAAAATAAAAAGCTCATAAAAATTTAATAACTTCATAAATATATCACTTTTAATAGATTATTACAACTGCATAATATTAATTTTTAAATAAAATTGCTTTCAGACAAAAAATGTAAAAATAGAAATAAATTATTTTAAATTAAATTAAACAAATAAATTTGTAACCAAAATTACACAAAACATCCTAAAAACGAGACGGTGAGAGGGGAAGTACAAGAGAACAACCTGAAATAAAAGAGACCAATAGCAATTATCTACCACCATAAAAAACACATTCAGACAAAAAATGTAAAAATAGAAATAAATTATTTTAAATTAAATTAAACAAATAAATTTGTAACCAAAATTACACAAAACCATCCTAAAAACGAGACGGTGAGAGGGGAAGTACAAGAGAACAACCTGAAATAAAAGAGACCAATAGCAATTATCTACCACCATAAAAAACACAAACATTTTTTTTTTTGAATAATAATAGCTTATTTGGTGCTTGACGTTGTCTTCAACATCGAACACACGCAGTACTAGTACTTCTGGTTATTGTTCTTGTGTAACCAGAGTTATTGAAAACACTTCTGCTCCATTTTATTTTAAAAGTTTCATGCTTTGCTACCCTCTTTTGCCACATAATTAAGCCTCGATCAACAAACGAAAAAAAAAAATGGAACCTGTAACGCTCTGCTTGATCATTACTGCTTTCCCACCTCTCTGCCTTCTCCTAATCCTTTCTCTAATCCTCCTCAAATGCTACGCCGGCAAATCCATCACCGACAGGAGCTATCCCCCGGTAGGGGGCACCGTCTTCCACCAGCTCCTCTACTTCAACAAGCTATACGACCACCAATACGAATCCGCCAAGAACATGCGCACCTTCCGACTCGTCGCCCCCTCGCAGAGTGATATTTACACGACGGACCCGCAGAACATCGAACATATACTTAAAACCCAATTTGAGAGCTACTCCAAAGGTGTCTATAATCAGGAGATCGTGACTGATCTCTTTGGCAACGGGATTTTTGCGGTCGACGGCGACAAGTGGCGGCAGCAGAGGAAGCTCGCCAGCTTCGAGTTCTCCACCAGAGTTCTCAGAGACTTCAGCTGCTCTGTTTTTAGAAGAAACGCAGCTAAACTGGTCGGAATTGTGTCGGAGTTGGCGGAAGCCGGCCGCGTTTTCGATATGCAGGTAAGACCGTAATATTCGACCTAAAAACCTTGATCTCAATGTTGGTTTAACCTTGATTATTCGGTTTATGAAGGATTTGTTGATGAGATGCACTTTAGACTCCATCTTCAAAGTGGGTTTCGGAGTGGATTTGAATTGCATGGAAGGATCGAACGAAGAAGCCACCCAATTCATGGCGGCGTTTGATGAGTCGAACGCTCTCATCTACTGGCGTTTCGTGGATCCCTTTTGGAAACTGAAGAGGTTCCTCAACATTGGCTGCGAGAGAGCCCTTAGGAATAACATCAAAGTCATCGATCATTTCGTGCACCATCTGATCAACTCCAGAAGACACCTTCTTGCCTTCCAACAGAACAAGAATTTGAAGGAGGACATACTGTCGAGATTTTTGGCGGAGAGCGAGAAGGATCCGAAGACGTTGACCGACCAGTACCTTCGTGACATAATTCTCAACTTCATGATCGCCGGCAAGGACACCTCCGCCAACACTCTGTGTTGGTTCTTCTACATGCTCTGCAAGCACCCACTAATCCAGGAGAAAGTGGTTGGAGAAATCATGGACGCCACCGGCACCGGAGGAACCGACGTCACCATCCACGACTTCGTGGAGTCTATTTCCGAGTCCACCCTCGAGAAGATGCACTACCTTCACGCCGCCTTGACAGAGACCTTAAGACTCTACCCTGCAGTTCCAAACGTAAACAAAAAAAGAAAAAAAGAACCCGCAAATGATTGAGTTTTGTTTTCTTACATGATCGGTTTGCGCTCTGATAAATTCTTTGGGGGTTGTGATCAGGACGGGCGATGTGCAGAGATCGACGACGTTCTCCCAGATGGGTACAGATTGAAGAAAGGAGATGGCGTCTACTACATGGCTTATGCCATGGGAAGAATGAGGTCCATATGGGGAGAAGACGCGGAGGATTTCCGACCCGAGAGGTGGATCCGAGATGGTGTTTTCCAATCCGAATCGCCCTTCAAGTTCATAGCCTTCCATGTTTGTGACTGCGCCAAATAACATTCTTTCTGGGATCTTCACTTGTTTCATGGAGTATTTTAATTTGCTGGGGTCAGGTTATGATATAAATATGTTTATCAATTACAGGGGGGTCCGAGGATATGTCTAGGGAAGGATTTCGCGTACCGGCAGATGAAGATAGTGACGATGGCTCTGCTTCGCTTCTTCCGCTTCAACTTGGAGGACGAGAAGGGCATTGCGAGTTACAAGACCATGTTCACGCTTCACATGGACGGAGGCCTCCATCTTCGTGCGCTCCCTCGAACCACCTCATCGGAGACAAATTCAAATGATAATTAAAGATGGTAAGAATTGAGATTTGTAACTAAAACCCCGTTTTTAGTTTTGTATGAATTGTAATTATCACCACACATTATGTTATAAAAGATTTTCAAATTTTATAAAAAAGATTTCCTATCACAAGTAAAGCAAAATTAAACACTTTAACTATCATTTTGATAAAAGATGCTTCTTATAAATAAACTAATACTATGGATATAAAAACATTTGAAACAAAAAAAAAACATATATTTCTTCTTTCTTTCTTTCTTGTTTTTTTTTTCATACCTGGTGAGACTCAGACCCACAAACATGCATAAACATAAGAATATGAGTAGCAAGTATTGAATGTGTCACCCAACAATTTGAAAGACTACAGGAGTCGAATGGGGCTGATGCTACAAAATATACAATTACTCAATAAATCATATTACTTTTTTATTTTAAATCATAAAATCATAAAACTATAACATTCAAATTGAAAGAGTTTTCCAAAAGTCAAATCGAAAGAGTTTAATAACTTTACACTGTTTTTGGACTTTTTTTGTGGGCCCATTATATCTGCAATTTCCATTCTTGTATTATGGGTAGGGGTGAAAGCATTTGACCCTAATCAAAAATTTGATCCGAAACCCAATATATAGGATCTGGTTAGTGTATAGAATAAGTAAGGTTCAGGTTGGCTCGAACTCTGAACTGATTCTGAAAAGAAAAAATTGGATTGATTTGAGTTAAAATTGATTAACTTGAAACCCAAGACCCATTACTTACCTAAGCCAAACTTTCCTAACATCCCCCAACCCCCTTTCTCATATCCCTGGCCATCAGTTGTCAGACTCTCACCAAACCTCCTTCATGTTTTTACTACCTCTTCCCAGCCCTACCGCATCGTGCCATTCTTCACCTCGCCTCCTGCCACCCTCCCTCGCTTCACACTCTTTGCTTTTTTGGTCATCGTCGTCCTCTATTCGTCTTCTTCATCAACATGCCACCAAATCATCGTCATTGCCTTGATATACGCACACGCGAAGATTGTACTCTGGTTCATCTTCATCATTTTCAATTTGGTTAGTGGCCAAGCTCTTTGGTTTTTATTTCCTACCATTTTGTTGATAGTTTTTTTGGGTTTTGCTTTCTATTTCCAATTATGTCGAACGATGAGAATAATAAATCAAGGATTTTTCTTCAAATTTTAAGTGTACTTGGCAAAAGAGATGGCAGAGGAGAAAAGAATAGAGGGGAGAAAAGCTGTCAAAAGTGTAGTTAGAAATGTCGAGTTGAACTCGACCCAAACCCAATATTTTTTTGTTAGAGTCGGTTCGGGTTAGAAGCCTATTTTGGTCCAGGTTCGAACCAAGGAACCAAAACTATTAATAGGCTAAAAAAAAATAAGGTTTGGACTCAAACGTGACCCAAAACCCAAAACTTACACCCTTAATTATAGGCTGCTTTAAGCCCAAATATTAAATAAACAAATGATACAATATTGTTGTTGAATCGTGGCACATATGTTTTACATTGCATTTTTTTTTGTTTATTACAATTTGACCTCTAAAGTTTAAATGGTATTACAGTTTGCCCTATTTTGTTTTAGAAATATACACTTTTACTTTTGCATTACACTTTACCCTCTTAAAAAATTATTTTACATTTACAGAAAGAGAAAAATTGATAATTCAAAATGTCTATTAACTGTAAAAAAATACTATACCAACTGAAATTACTGGGAGATGACTATTGTACAATTTACATTAAGATTTCAGAAGTTACTGGTAGACAATGTAAAAAATATAGGGGCAAAGAGTATATTTTTGAAACAGAAGAGAGTAAAGTGTAATATCACCTAAATCTTAAGAAGCAAATTGTAATAATCTTTTTTTCTTCTACGTAGTCCTTAATGTGTAAGAAACAAAACTAGAAGAAAAAATGTACTACTAACAACCAAAACTTTTCATTGGACTCTTTCAGTACTTCTCAACTTCTGTCAGCCAATAAGCTAGCAGTTGTCATCCTTGCATCAATTCATGAAGGGAAGTTGATCAGTTTCAAGAAAGAGAGGAAAAGTTGCATTTACTTGATGTGTGGTTTTTCCTTGCATAAAGGATCTCCATGTTGTAAGTCCTCTATTCATCATATTATTCCTGATAGAATGACTTGGTATATTCAAGGTACTCTCCAAAAAGGTTTTACAAAACAATGCTTAAGTGAACCTTCATAGTTTGCTACCAGTCAAACGCCCAATTCTCCAACTTTAGTAATTCCTAGTCATTGTTGTTATGAAGCAGATGTATCGGTTATTTCTCCTTTTCAATTTATTTTTCAAAGTCAAGTTGGGCAGGAAAAGAGAAAGAAGCCAAAAAAGAAATCTTTGGAGGCCAATATGCATGCTAGGAAGAAGGTTGGTTATAGGAACAAAAATGTTATTGCAACTAATAAACCCCCTCACTTTCAAGGGCATGGCCTATATGACTCGAATTCCTGCTCTAACTTTTCTATATTTTGCTTTGAAGGAAGGCCAATGGGAACTACCGGTTCCATAGTTAATAGTTATTCCAGTGATCATTCGAAAGTTGACAGCATAGAATGCAAACATTGGAAAGGTCAATCTAGTTGACTCATGGCAAAGCATCAGCAACTTTATCCATTAAATGGTTATAGTATGAGTGTAGAATTTAATAAAAGCCAGTTATCCCAAACAAGCCAATGGAAGCAATAGGTCTTATCCATTGCAGAGAATTCAACTATTGTTTTAGCTAATGAAAATCTTTGGATATAGCCTATGCCAACGTAAAATCTCTTTTCCTAAGATTTATACATTTATTTCTAGTAGTAATTAGTCAATTAGCGATCAAAGAAGCAAGCCAACTAGCCATTTCTATTTTTTAGTACTTTTTAGCTCTATTTTCTCTTTACTCCTTTATATTCTGAGCATAAAAAAAATTGTATTACAGTTATTAAAACTTATAATTGTGATTAAGAGATATAGGTTCAATTCTCTATCACCTTGGCGTCTTTCTTAGAAAACAAAAGGAAAAGCATAAATGACCAAACAAAAAAGATAAAAAGTAAACTCAGACTAAGACTTCATTTACGATGTGACAAACACAAAACAAAAAGGAAAAAAACATAAAAGATAGAAGCTGAAAAACTAAATCATAATGAGTAAATTATGTAAACAGTGTCTAACCTTTAATTATCATTTTTTTAACCCTAACCTATTGAGTGTTTTATTTTGATCCTAAACCTATTAAAATTATTTTGTTTTGGTCCATCGCAAGATAAAATTCATTAGCTTAAAATAGCTATTTAACATAAAATTTTGAAATTCTAATTTAAATATTCTATAACTATCTTCCAGTAAATTTAAACAGTTTACTTTTTTTTTTTACAGTAAATTGATAATTTAAATTAGTAGTTTTTACTTTCTGAATGAAATAAGTTCAGTTTATAGAGATAAAAAAATGATTTGAATTTTTTAACTATTAACAAATTATTACACAGATTAAATTTATTGTAATACAGTTATTGAATATTTTAAATTATAATATATAAATTTTTTATTAGACAAATACTCGTAGTTAATAAATTTCATCAAATAGGAACAAAAATGAAATATTTTTAATAAATTTAAGACTAAAACAAAACAATAATGAAAGATTTGAAGCCATTTATATAATTTACTCAAATCCTAATGGATCAACCTGTTGATATCTTATTAACAAAAAACCAACTCTTGTTAATCAACATATCGTAAACCATGATCATTAATCATCTTTTCACAGAGACAATTAAGGCCTAGTTTGGCCAGAGTTAATACGTAACATTTAACATGTTTTTTTTGTTTCTAGTGAGGCCCATAGTAAAAAGACAATGCTTACTACCCCCATTATTGACTTTATTTACAAAAAAAATCAAAGCTGTATTTCGCTTTCCTTGTCGTCTCTCTCACTCATCTCGTTCCTGGTGCCTCTATCTGCTAGAAGGTCTAATTTGGTTTGACGCATCCATTGCCCCACCCCTGTGCTAGGTAGCTTATGGTCTATGTCAACGCTTCTTCCCACCCTATATAGTTCAATTGAATTGTGGTATGCTCGAAACTTCCCCATTAAAGCTCTTCCAATTTCATCCATCCTCTAAGTTAAAGTATGCATAGTTCCTAACCAACCATAGACATAAATATATTAGTGTAATTAGGACTTGGATCTGTACTTACATCTCAATTTTTATGTCATGCCCAACTTAGCCCCTGGCCCATTCGGGCCTAATTACTTAACCATGCAGTGAAATTCCATATAAGGGGCATTTATTCCTTATCAAACATACGGGCATGAACCCCAGGGCATTACCGGTGCTAGCTTATTAATTACTTTCTCTTTAGATTTTATTATTCTTGGAAACAAGCTAGCACCTATGTGAAATTTATGTGTTCATTTCATGTTCAATTTCACACATAGCCAAGTACATGCATGGCAAGCAAAACACCAATCAAAGTTTTTGAAAACTTTGCTTATTATGCAAATGTTTTTCATAATCAAGCATAGGCTTGTAAACATACGATTATGTAAATCCATCATCAACATTACTTAGGCCCAAAATGTTCATAACCACCAAAAGTCCAACAATCCATGTACAAGCCATTAACACATATTATGGCCGAATGTTCTTAAAGTCCATTTTTAACACAAGTTTGGTGATTTAGACATGGCCAACATCATAGCACATGTGCAAACATGGCAAACCACACAAAGAGCCAAATAACACACTTTCCACCTTAAAGACTTTGTTCCCACAATCTAGACTCCAAATCCTGCATATAAAGTCCACACTTATTAGCTTATTACACAAACAACCCATAACACTTAGAATACTTAGAATATTGAACAAATACTTACGTACACAAACCTTTACCAACAGAAAAGTATAAAATACTCTTAACCTTAGTGCCTTTCAAGTACTCCATTTCCTACATAAAGTAGAGAAAGGTAGTGAGTAAAACTCAGTAAGGATTCCGTATGGCTTCTAGAGCCTAACATAGCACAAGTATAACTTGGCAAAATATACTCCAAGCTCCTGCAAAGAAAACACAAGATACATGCATATAACAATGATAATGATAATCGGGGGTTAGCATGAAGATCCAAACATAGAAGCACATAAACACACACACCACTTAATACTTTATTCCCCTGACGGGCAGAGCAAGTGTGACGGCTCTCCTAGTTGGTTAATCAAGTAAGTGTTTATTTTACTTTGATTAAGTATTTATTAAATTAAGTACCTCAAGTTAGCACTTTGATAAGCAAGTAAGGTAAGCTTAATTAAGTAAGTGAGTTCCTAAGTGTGATTTGGCATAGTTAAATCAAGACCATTAGTTATTCTATCTTTTAGAACCGTCCTTGAAAGTTTTGAGAACTTGTGGCACTAAGTGTGTTTTTGAGCCATTTAGAACTTAAGTGGCTAAATTGTCCAAGAAAATTAAGTATGTGAAGCTTTTAGCATCCTTTAGAGCAAAGAAATGTAGTTTTGGGTGAGAGTTTAGTGACTCATTTGAAGCTTTTGAGAGTAGGAGGACTTAAGTGCAAGGGAGGGAAAAGTTGCTTTATAAGCTTATAAGCTAAGTCTTCTTCTTCCTTAGTCATTTTGTTCTAAGTCTCAAATTCGTAGCTCCCTCTCCTCTCTCAAAATCACAGCCCAAACTTCCATTTCCTTGCAAGTTTTCATCAAATTAAGGGTGCCCAAGGTGTTAGAAAGCATCACCAAGCTTCTTTGCTAGTGTTCTAGCTCAAGTTGCTCTTTGGAAGCTAGTTTTGGACTCAAATTCGTGGGTAAGCTTCTTGAGATCATTTGGATTGATTCTAGGTTGTTTCTAGAGCTAGAAATGGTCTTAGTTTGATTGGGTTGGATGCCAAATTGCATTGGTTTTAGGTGTGGAACTCATGGAAGCTTAAGGAAGCTTAATTGAAGTAAGGAGGCTTTGTGTCAATGCTTGCTTGTGTGGCTAAATTGAGGTAAGGGTTCAAGTAATTAAGTTCAAATAACGCATGGTTTGGTAGTTTTGTGTGTGGGAATGAGTTAGGAACAAGACCCATTTCGTTTGGATTGGAAATGAGAGAGTTTGAGTAGTTTGAGTGCAAGAACACACCTATCGCGCCTCGCAGAAATGGCGTTGGCGCCGCAGCGCCCCGCAGGAAATGGCGTTGGCGCCGCAGCGCCAGAAGTAAGTGACCGGCGCCGCGGCGCCAGGAGGCGATTTTTCACTCAGGAAGTTTTGTTCGCCGGCGCTGAGCTTTTGCTCTATGGCGCCGCAGCGCCAGAGGCAACTTTAAGAAATTTTGGGCCATTTTTCCGGCCATCTTAAGAGTGACTTAGACTCTCGGTTTCTATTCCTAGGCTATTCTAAGACGTTCCATAGCCTCGGTTGGGTCTAGAATTCATTCCTAGAGCGGGAATTGTGCATTATTTAAGAGGTAGTCAAGTTGTGTGGTTAAGAACAAAAGTGTGACTTGGTGGCTAAGTTATTCATAGTGCTTAAGCTTTTAGATGAGCATTAAGGGGATTTAAGTGGGTTTTTAGACTCTTTATTGGCCGTATAGAGCGTCATTTACATATGGTCAATGAAGAGAAAAACCTAAGTCGATCCCAACCGAACCATTTGGTTTGGTAAGCAAGCCACTAGTAGTGTTCTGAGTTAAACCTTGAGGGTTTGGCTAGTTAAACCACATAGGAAGACTACCCTGTACAATAAGTTAAGGGTAAAGGCGGGTAAGTTTGAGATAGGTGACGACCTACTCTAGAACCCGTAAGTGGGACTTAAGTGAGGTAAAGTATCCGGGATACGAGGGCCAGTATCTCAAGTACCTCCGCCGTTTGAGCTCACGGCAAAGTTTTAAGGCACCTAGAGTGCAGAAAGTCCCAAGTGCATATATTGTGTGCATTTCATACCATACATCCATACATTGCATATCTTATATTTTGTTGATTGTTTGAGTTGTTTGTTGGTTGAATTGCTTGTTTGGTTGCTTGGTTGCATATTTGCATAGTTTGCATTTTTCCTTGCAGGTATTCAAGGGATCTTACTGAGTACATTTTTGAGTTGTTTGTTGGTTGAATTGCTTGTTTGGTTGCTTGGTTGTCATATTTGCATAGTGTTGCTGCATGTTTCCTTGCAGGTATTCAAAGGATCCTTACTGAGTACTTTCAAGTACTCATTCCCTTAAGTCTTATTGTGCAGGTTCTAACTCCGAGCCTAATCACTAGGTGATAGCTAAGGCCTAAGCTTTCTGTTTTGCAGGTATGTCTCTTGAGAATCCTAGTGATTCTAAGTTACTTGTGGTATAAGTTATGTGCTAACCAAGTTGTGCCTTTACAGTGTAGAGGCTAAGAGTACACAAGAACAAGATCTAGTGAAGGGTTTACACTTGGAGCTTGGTATAGCTCAAGGTGGGACTCAAGTAGTTGATCTTAGTTAGTAGTTTTTGTCTCTTGTACATAGTACCTTGTGTACTAAGTAAGTTGCCTCTAATAGGATACATTGTGATGTAAATCCATCTTGTTACTTTTGGGTGCATGCTAGAGGTGTAATGTATGCACAAACTGTTACTTGTAGTTGAAGCAACCAGTATTTTCAAGGTCTTGGCACGTTTTATATATGTTTTAGTGAAATGCTCGAGCAATGTTTTTAATCCACGACTTATAAAAATTCGTTTGCATTGCCAGGACAGAAGCATGCATAACTTAAACTGAGTAGGCTAAGAAACTAGTTGCATATAAATTGTTTAATTTATATTGACAAGTAATAGTTAGCCAATAGTAACTAGTGGGATTCATAATCCCTAAGGGCCTACGAGATTAGGGGCACTGGGGCCCCGTTCCGCGACAGCAAGCGTGATCCATATTTCTCAGTTTTTAGGTTAACCATTTTATTAATCCATTTTAAAAATCTGAGCTCTTTATGCTTGGGAATTGAGTTAGCTAACTTAATTCCTAGCCGTAATGTTTGCACAGAGCTGGCTAACTAGCACAGAGTTGCTTAAGTAACAAAACATAGCCTTCTGTAGCCTTCTTAGGATCACATGGCATCTAATATCCATCACTCAAGGGCTCAAATACTAAAAAAGTATAGGAATCCTTACCAAAACCTTTTTACAACTTTTGTTGCCGAAAAGCTTTAGAAGCTTGTTTTTCTCACTTTTCCTTGCTTGTTGTAGCTAGAACTTGGTTTCTAGCTCAAGAACCTACCTACAATGGCCGAAACATTAGCAAGTATATTCTTGCATTACCATAGCTCAAAAGCTTACATATACCAAGAAAATTTGGTGGAACACACAATATCTCAATGAAAGAGGTATGACCGAATTTGTGTTGTTTGGTCTCCTTCAAGCTTCCTCTTGACTTTTCTTCAAACCGCCACTTGATTCCCTACCTTGGAAGGCCTTAGAAACATATGCCCATCAAGGATACTTGCTCCATACTTAAAAATTCCAAGAACAAGACTTAGCTGAATCTTCTCTTGGTTGATGGCTTCCAAGAACGTCTCTTTCTTCCAATTTGTTTCTTGATTCTTGTTTGGGATGTTCTTAAGAGCTTGTAAGTACTAAAAACACTTGGTTTAAGCTCTTGGAAGCTCAAGATTGAGCCTTGGCCGAATGTATGAGAGGAGAAGAAAAGTTGGAAGAGTGAAGAGAAAGATAGCCAAATTTTAGAGACAGAATAAGAGAGTTGTAGTGAGAGATTGTAGAGAGAGATGGAGATGAGTGAAATGAAGTGTTGGAGAGTGCAAATGGGAGCTTGATGACCAGCCATATGGGGTTTGAATGGTGAATCCATGTGATTCATATAGATAGGAGATAAGTGGGGGACAAATTGGAATACTTGTGTGGGTGGTAGGTGAGACAGTCAAAAGTAGAAGACAAATTGGATGACTTTTGTGAGTGATGGGTGAGATAGTCAAAAGTATGGGACAAATTGGGTGACTTTTATGAGTGAGGGATTATTTTAATGTGAATGAATATTGTAGTAGAAGGGAAATGATTATAATATGGTAAAAATGAAAGAAGGTGGCAGTCATGGCATCCAATGCCTTTAAAATTAGCTAATTCCCCCCTTAATCCCTTGATTCCTCGCATTTGAGCAATTGAGCTCAATCACCAAAAGTCCTTTTTTGTCCAATTGAGTCTCTCACCTTAAATTTTCATCATCCTGCTTGGCCTAAGCCAAGTTTAAATTTTGAGAGTGTCAAACACTCAACATACTCCCCCGTCCTCCATAATTCAGTGTTTCCCAAACTTAATAAGTTCATTTCCCAATTTAGAAAAAAAAAAATTCTCCTCATAACCCGAAACTTAAATCACCTAAGATTTTGTGTGCATCACATTTTATCCTCTTAAGTTGCTGCAAATTGGAGCAAATAAAAAATATTGCATTGTTTTGGCTCTTGTATTAACACCCAAAAATAACCAGTAATTTTCCATATTCATAACCATCCCTAATTTGGAAATTATCGCACAAAATGATTTTGCTTAGTGCTTGGCTCTAGTGTTGCCGAGCTCTCTGCAAATTCAGCCTGTGGCTGGATAAGTGAAATACCAAAACACCTTTACCTTTTGGTCATCGCCCAGGTTTCAATTGAATCAGACAACTAGGTCTCACACAAAGAAGAAGCAAACTTACAGCGTTGCTTGCGAGATCTATGTCATAAGCTATTTTGTCTTATACTGGAGAAGGTGAAAAGGTGAACTCACCTTTGCATTAATTTTAACAGTAGACCAAGTGGTTGAGAACAAAAAAACACGTGTTAAGATGTGGACGGTGGGTGCAATTGTAATATATTTTTAATTGAAGGGACAAATAAGACAAAAGACAATGTGGCTCCAGTAGCAACTTCCAGGTTTGATTACAGAAACAAAACATAGAAGAGAAAAAGGTCTTTTTGCCATATCACGCAAAAATTAAAAAAATGAATCTGGCTAATTAAACACAGCGTTTTGGTGGACATAAGTGATCAGGGTTTTCCTAGAGAGGAAGGGGGCTAACATGAAGCAACTTTGTTTAATCTTAACATGAGAAATTGATCGCTATCAAATTGTGAATGATGAAATGTTTTAAAATAAAATTTGTCGAAAATCATTGTCCAAATTTAGTTAAAAAAATCCAAAATGTGGCTTTCAATTTCCCAATCAACTTGGTAGCAGAAATTAGTTGGAATAAGACTTAAACCTAATTAAGATAAATCGTGCATTTGATCTCTTTCTTTCACTCTCGAAGACGTAACAACCGATAGTTATTTAATTTCATTAACCGGTTGGCTCCGCCAGCTCTTCAACGTACCATAAAACTTCAGACAGATGCACATAAGCTTGTATAAAGTTATAGAAGTTCTACATATAAATGTATCCAATTATGTTTCTTCATCGTTACCATTCTATAATAACCTAATTACAAGAAGGAGATTCTGGAACACAATAACTAGAAGGGTGATCAATATTACCAGTTACAGTCAATTCTTATAGTGGGATTTACTTGAGATCTAAAATATTAAGCAGTATTAAGCAGTACTTCTCAATACTCCTACCCACATCCAGCTGATACAGATCAATAGCCCCTAGATTAACCTAGCATTTGTTCGATGTTCACTGGTCATGGAAGTACGAGCGGAGAGAAGTATTTCGAAGAGAGAAACTTTACGATTCACAGCCTTTTAGGCCAGTAAATTGTTCAACGGTTTCTTCATGCTTAAGGCTAAGATATATACCGATTGTCAAGAAAGTGCAGACGGTGGGAACTGAATCCCTCCGGGCCTTGAACTCCATCCTTTACGCTCTCTGTATGCCTTGATAACCTGCAACCGTACTCTCTCCTTTGATGCATCCTGGGTTGTCTTGAATGGCTTCAAACACAATAAAAGCTTAGTTAAATGAGGATCCAACAGCCAGGTAACTTTTCCTGCATAATGCTTGATCACTCATGATTACCTTAGGAACTGAAACCAACTTAGGTGGAGCTTCCACCACTTCCCCAAACTTTATTTTCTCCTTTTCAGTGAACTCGAGGTCCTTATTTGTTCTAGCCTTCTTTCGCTTCTCCTTCTTTGCTTTAAAATACCTATTACAGAAAGATACAAACTGTGAAGCAAATTATGCAGCATGACACAATGAGGCATTCGCTGAGCGATTAAAGCTTTAACCCTAACTAGTTGGGTCCGCTGCACAAATTCTGTGTCTCAATTCTACTCAGTTGGAAGCCGGTAATCTAATTATATCTCACAACCAATCCACGGCAAATAGATTCTTCACTTTCCATCGGTTTAGCAACAATCCACACTTGAATGGATATGGTAACTAGACTGTGATACGTCAAACACATGAAAAAATAAATAACCCATACCCATGTCTCACTACTACCTCAGTGCCTCGTGCCCAACTAACATATCTCTATTACACGATAGAATTATCGGTTCACCCGTATAACATCAGCTGATTCATTTTCAGAAGTCTTGTAATTATGGCTTATGGTCTAATTCTAAAGCTTGGACCGATAGCAGAACTCAGGAACTTCAATGGTAGCATCCTTGGAACAGAAAAAAAGACATTACATTTTCATTATAGTCATGACTAGAACCCAGGAACACTAGTCATTCAAGAAGTATAAACCGCCAAGAAATCTGTTTTAAATAGTTCTACCAAATTCAAGCTAAAAATAGATAGTGCTAGAAAAGAAACATAGAATACATAGGCAGAGAAATATAGGAGGAAGAGAAAGGGTAAGCTCACACTCACATTTTCTTTTTCTCCCGGCGTTTTGAGCCTTCGACAAGTGCCGTTTCGAACCGAAGATCAGTGACCTCCTCCCGCTTTCTTTTCCTCTTTTGCTTCCTACCTGAGCCATTCTTCTGAACCATTTCTCCATCGCCGTCCGGGCTCCCAGACGTAGTCGGAGCTCCATCTTTCGATCCATGAGGTTTCAGTTTACCTTCATTTTCTTGTTGGCTCTTCTACATATAGAACCCATCAGATTAGCCATCAGAAAATGACCATAATCGAAGTAGAAAATCTTAAGTACTCACGTTCTGGGTTTCATCCGCCGATTTCTTCCTCGTCTCATCCTGCGCGAAGGACATAATCATGCGGAGTTTAGAGGGCAGCGCCTCCACTTGGGACGGTTTGGGAGGCGGTGGCAGCCTGGCAGGGCCGCCGTGCGCTGCCCGGTAGTTCTTTTCCCTCCTCTTCTTTCCTTTCGGCCCCATACTTTCCACAGTCTTTCTGCCTCTCTGAGAAGACGAAGCCAACCCTACTGCTGATCGCTGAGGATGAAGCACTAATTACGAATTTGCGGTATCAGAACGGCTCACCATTGAAGGCCCGTTTCTACAGAATAAGCCCATTCAAGCCCAACAGGTTTTAGCCATATACGGGCCAATACGATCTCGTCTACAATTTTCGGTACAAATGATGAAAATTACTGCTGGGTTAGCCACAACCACGAATTACAGGTAATGATTAATCTAATATATTATGTTGGGATATCTTGTTATAGTATAAGAAAAATTGTGTATATATGATAATAAATGTTCTTAATAAATGTTCTTCTTTGGTCGAGCATCGGTTTCAAGTTACAAAATTCTTTTTGAATATGGATTATGGACTAGCTCAAAAATACGTTTCTTTTTGCTTTGTGTTTTGGATTTTTTTTTTGTTTTGAAAGAAACAAAATATTACTAGCTTCCATAAAATGTTAGCCAAATAGTAGAAATAGTGGACTTAAAAATAGATGATAGTGGAAACCTAGCATTTTCAGTTTTTGATGACTAAGGTCTACTACATCTCCTAAGATGTATCTAAAGAATGACTAAAGATTCAGTATTTGTCTCACAACCTCAGTCTACTTGACAGAACTTTCAACCTATCTTATTGCCAACCAATGTTTGATAAACCCAACAACCCTTTCATTAATACTTCAATCCTTCAACTATAATAGCTAATTTTGAATACTAAGCCAATAAGTTATAAGGTACTCCTTAAACAAGCCATATGCCCAAAACATTTACAGTTTAGAGTTTCCAAAGTGACATAAATTGGGAGTGAGAGTGAGAGTAAGAGCTAGAAAGCATTACATATAAAAATTTAAGTAAATAAAAATATTGTAAAAGATAAAAGCGGGAGGTATGATCACTTAGTAAAAGGATTATGGTAACTATATATGCTTCATCATATTGATAACATAATTAGTTGGATTGTAGGAATGATTCTTAAGCTTAAGGTTGGAGATTATTGGAATGTGATTATTTGTAATTATTTTAAAATATAGTGATTAGCTAATCAACTTGTATATCAATTGAAAACTCATTATTTAGGAGGCCTATAAATTACTTTTGAAACAATTTTTGCAAAAAGAAAATATTTTTATTAATTCTGTAAGTAGAGTAAGGAGAAAATTCATAAAAATTAATTAATTTATAAAAAAAATATTTAAGTGATTATTAGTTAAATAAAATATTAGCACTTAAATTGCATTAATTTCAAATAAAAAATAAGCAAAATTGAACATAACTAGTTTGTTTTGGTGAAGACACCCTTAAAGTCATAGTCATGGTGGTACGTAAGGGACATCATAGGCCAAACCAACTAAACCAACCAAATAGAATTTAAATAAAATATTTTATTTTGCTGTTTTTTTTTTCAGTGAATGGGACAAGATAGGAGATAAGTAAAAAAACTGGTATTCAATTCATTGCCATATCAAAAACTTGACAAGCAAAATTTACAACAGCTTACACTTCACAGTACAAATTATATGCAAGAAACCTATCACCTTCCTTATTAATAAAAACAACTACATACCCTTTCTAGTCAAGGAACACCTATAAAACGAGAGTTTAGATGTATCAATGGATGAAACCTAAAACTCCTGATGTCTTAACCAAAAAATAAAAAACACCTGATGTCTATCTATGGGCCAATTCCCTTGTTGAATACTTTCATAGACTACAAACAAGCATCAACACATGCTTCGAATATATATCCTTGATGTCTTAACATTTGTTGCAAGTAACTTAAGCTAAACTCAGTGAGGTCGTTGCAATTCAAGGGGTTATGGGGACTTGGGGCATATCACCTTCTTTACCAAGATTAGGAATGTGACCTGTTGTGTTGTTGGCTCAATTGCAACAAGTAAGGTTATGGTGCTTCAGAAATGTAAACCTGTTGAGATGCTATAATATTGAACAACTAACAAATTAATGAACAATGTTTGTTAAAAACCAAACTTTATCTCTATAACTAGTGATTCTAAGATCAAACAACCTAAACTAGATGTTTTCTATATTGTTATTGTTTGCATAAGATATGCCAAAACTCTAATTTTTGCTAGCCTGAAAAAAAATTGTTCTAATGGTGCTTACGATGCAAACAACCACTGAAAGATTTGCTTTTGTTCAGTTCAAAGGTGTTTCCATTCTAGTTTTCAAAGACATTAACAAATTGGAGCTTTGGTACCATAATATCTAAGTGAAAACATGATTAAAGAAGTCTAATGCATAAATAAGAGCACAAAAACCCTTGCTTTGATCATATTAGTTGCAGCACCATCTAACAATCTGAACTTAAAATACCATATAGCATACAATCAACAATTGAAATAAAATCCAATCACAGGCGAAATTACAGCAATATATCTAACTTACAGCAGGATCTGTGAAAATTATCAACTCTTTATCAGCAGTTGAGACTATAATATTTGAGTTATCCTTAGTCAAAGCTAAAACTGTAATATCCTGACCTTCTCCTAGCTTTAACACATGAAACACCTGCAAGAATAGATAATTCAAGTTCAAACAACTAGGATCATGTATGGATGGTGATTTTGTTTTCTTTGTAGAACTTAACACACCAGGCCAGTAAAGAGGAAAAAAGGAAAAGCAATAATAAAGAAAGATACGTTTGATATACTTTGAAGGATACTAGTTGTAAAGTTATTGCAACAACCATGATGCTCCTCATCAAAACTGGTGTAATAATGTAAAACAAATCCAGATTTAAAATCACATTTTTTTTATTACTAACAGGGAAAGATGAAGAGTTATGAACTTGGAGCACTTTCTAGTACCTGCAAAGAATGTACATCTAGGAAGCAGATTGAAGGCAATGGTACATCCAATTTATTAGCTCCACTAGTTTTTTTGTCTCAAGATTAAAATCATCAGTCCTACTCTCTCTTAAGTCATTGATATTATTGCAACTTCCATTCTTTTCCTTATAAGAACTTATTTTGATCAAAGCACTATCCCCATCTAGAGAAATTTCCATGCAAGAAATGCTAGCCAAGAAAGGACTTTCTACTTTGGCTATTAAAACTCCATTAAGAGTAAATGTGGAGAGAGTATGATCAAATTCATTCCAGGTCATTACAGCCCCCTGAGATGAAAGGCATACCATGCTAGCCTCCACACCAACAAATCGTCTGATCAAGCGGCCCCTCCTAATAGAATGCAAGAGAACATCTAATGATTACGCACATGAAACAATTATACCTAGATCTGAGTTGATACAACAACAAATTATTTATTTCTGATGGCCTCTAAGAACATGTAGAAGACCTTCTATATGAGGTCTCATACTTTTGTCCGCCAGTATATCTAACATATTACTACTACTGGTCAACTTTGTTGTGCTTGGTCCATTGTGTGGCTTTGATAAAGAATCATTTGCCTTGTGTATCCGCCAAAGCAACATGGTAGTGTCCCGTGATCCAGTCACAAGGTAGTTGCTGTCTAGAGATAAAGCAAGGCAAGTAACAGGAGCACAATGCCCTAGAGCAATTTCTAGTGTTTTTGCTTCATCAGATGATAGCAACTTGATACTATTGTCTGCATGACCACCTAGAAAAAATTGGAGGCACACAACCAAGATGTTATATAACCAAAACACAATTCATAGTAACTTTTACCATACTCTAATTAGATAAAAAAAAAGTATGTTTGAAATTTTTAGTGTTTATGAATGAGAATGCAATAATTTAGTATGCCTAAGCAATTTAACTCGCACTTGTGGCTAGAAACATATATGGAATTCAGACGTACAAGTGATAATTTTTTTATCACAGGTGATACAAACAATAGCTGAGCTTCTGATCCCACATGAAGCAAATGCTACTGCCCTAGAAGAGCCCTATTCATCACTACTATTATCAGTGGATCCCTTGAAAGATAACATATGTGCGAAGGCTCCGCCAACAGAGCTCGGCCTTGTTTTTACAGGTTGAAAGGTGAATGGTAGGCCCTGCTCATCAAGAATACGGGGATGCCATTTGTGTTGTCCAATATATGCAGCTGGTGTCGACGATAATGACAATATCAGAAGATGCATGAATTGCAGAAGCAGGTAAACTACAATATTCTGTAGCTGGAACGGAGTATGATTTGACTTCTATTGGGTTACGGAAGATGGTCTGAATTTCCAAAAGAAAAAAAAATGAAGGCAAACAACAAGCTTTTTGTACAGTTAACCATTTTAACATTGAAATAATGGAATACTAAAGATTTGTCACAATAAACTGTAAACTTAATATTAAGGGGAAACAGTAATGTTCATCTCAGCTTAGAACATAGAGTGATCTAATACGATAAAACTATTTTCAATCTATTGAAATGACTTCATATAAGAAAAAGCTTCAAAGCCAACAAGAATGAATGTTAACAGTCACATGAGGTTAGTCTCACATTCTAAAACTATCATAATTGAGTTGAACCACTATGTTATCACTAGTTAAAGATGGTGCTTTTAAATTAAGTAGATTTAAGACCGCACAACATAAGTTCAGTTGAAATAAAGGTAAGAACGATGATCAGTTAGGGCAAAGCACAAGAACTTTCCTTAAGTAAGTCTCTTAATTGTTTAGGCTCCATTTTCACAGGGATGGGGAACTCAAACAAAATGTAAAGAACTAGATTAAGGCAAATTGAACAAAATGGAGGCCTAGTTCAATCAAATTGAAATAAATCACTTTTTAGAGTTCCTAAAGGAACTTGCCTTTAATAGTACAGATTGAAGACACATGATTTATGTAGTGAATCTTAGTTAAAAGAGATTAAGTTGATAGACTTAATGCACATTGCTACATTTTTGTCTTGGTTTATAAATGAAGTAGTAGAAATATCTGATGTCATAATTAAAAAGTCCATATACTGATCTTCTTTGATGTTGTCTTGCTTTTTTTTTTTAGTTTGTATTTATCTCAAACTATTTGTAGTATAACTTTTCCCTCAATTGTTAATGAAAAGATAACTCAACCAATTTATTTAGAAAGAGCACACATATTTATCCAAAATCAGACAATATTCTAGTATGTGGCTATTTATTTCCATGCTGCAAGACATTGAAAAACATATCTTCAATCTCCAAAACTTTGTTATAACAGGTGACAACTTAATCTGGGTGCTCTGTACTTAAATTTTTATTCATGTAGGACTCCATGTTTAAATATTACAAAGTCACCTAGAAAGGTTGGTGAGAAACAATTATTAGAGGTTTTCTTTTTTACCAAACATGTTGAGAGCTCAATCACTATATTCAACCAATTATTTCCACATCAAAATGCAGTCCAACACATACCACACTCACCTAATAGTAGAGCTATATTGAAAAAAAAAAAAGCAAAAGCATAGACCGTTCTAAATATTTAACTTGCAAAACTACAATGATTGATTATCAGATCAAATAAACAAATACCTGTAAATAAAGAATTTCTGAAAGTGGCATCCTTTTAATATGAGGTGCAGTAAGCAGTTGAGTTGGAGTTTGTCCAAAGTAAGCAATCTGATATTGTATGGCACGTTGTTGTACCTTTTGTTTGTCCCATAAAAAAGATGATTAATAACATAGAATCTCCAAAACAAACACTAGAAGAAACAAAAAATACTTTTACCGAATCTTATATCTTGTCAATATTAACGGTTCCTTCATAACTAATGTGCAGGAAAATGTTAACTGCCTGAACAGCCTCTTTGCCTTATTGCTTATACCTATTATCCAAATGTGTTCACATAAACTCTGGTTATAAAAAAAAAACCAAATTTCTTTCTTTTAGGCCCAGCTTGAGAAAAAATATATGAACAGGATACTATTATATCTCATCTAAAAGGAAAAAGCAAAAGAAAATATATTTTTTATGGAAAAGATAAATAAAAAACTGACCCAAATATGAGATCAATCCACTCATGCAAGTGTGCAGAAACATGCTAACCCTTAAGAGCCATACGATGTTTGTGAATGAAATCAATTGGGCCTTTTGCCCATGGAGGAAGCTTGACAGAATCTAAAATGTCAAACTAGAAAATGTGAAAGACATTCTAATACGATTCTATTATATTTACATAGCACCTCGAAATGACTGCTAATTTTGAAGTGTATACCAAGTTTCTTTCCTACTTGTGTCATCCCAAGTTCAACTGAATTTTTAAACATTAAGACCTCAGGAAAGCAAAACAGCTCGGGGACCTGAAACACACAACATGGTGCAGTTGAAATCCATTTAAAAGGTTATCTTCACTAAAATAATGTAAAAAATAAAGTAAAATACAACTAAAATTGATCACAAGCAAAATGAAAACATCACTACCTATTAAAAATTTAACTTTATTTTAAACTAACAAATTTAAGCATTGATAAATATCATTTTATGGTTAATGAAACAAATACCAATTCCTTCACATCATTCATGTCCTCAAGAACTTTGTCCCAAATGGCAGCAATGTCTGAAAACATCTTATCTTCATATTTGATTTTGCATCTTGCAATTGAATGAAAAGACTTGTAAATGGTTCCACTCTAACAAGATAGTACAACACCTACAAATGAACAATCCAAAATACAGGATAATTACTCTAAGGCATCTAGAAGATACATATAACATAGTTTTAACAGCAACAAAACAAAAAGTTATACAATTAGCCAAAGCTTTTTAAGTATTTTAATTTGCAAATAAAATTATATGACAATATATTTTTAAATGATTATCAGCAACTTACAAATAACAAAGGATCAAATGAATGCATTTTGGATGAAATAGTCAAATTCAATTAAATTCAACATAGCAACATGCTACTAAAAATGTAGTTAAGTGCAACATTTGTTATTTGTTAACTTTTCATTATCT
Organism: Aquilaria sinensis; assembly: GCA_005392925.1. Lineage (NCBI taxonomy): Eukaryota > Viridiplantae > Streptophyta > Magnoliopsida > Malvales > Thymelaeaceae > Aquilaria > Aquilaria sinensis. The sequence continues at coordinate 261,073 of SMDT01002121.1, read as the reverse complement.
AGTTAGAGTATTTGTTTTGGAAAAAAAAACAAACATTTTTCCTTCTAATTTCTCTTTCATATTTACCAGCTTTGTGCTACTTTATTTGGGATAAAAGCTAGCATTTCAAAAAGTAAGCTATATCTTCATGCAAATGCGAATCAATATTTAGATGTCTCTCCTAGCATACAAGGTATCTATTTAGAGTTAGTGACACAATGCAAAGCAAAAGTACATGTTAAACATATTACTCCTATAAAAAATTTTGGTTGTCTTGTAAAAGTTTGGTATTTTCCACTTCAGTATTTGTTTAAAATTTATTGTGTTATCCATAAATTATATACCTAAAAATATTTCTATCTATATAGATTAGAAATAATGAAGTAGATCACACTAACCTAGAACAATGTAATAAAGTGATGAACAAGTCAATTATGCAATAAAAAATGTAAACGTACTATGTTAACATTTGAATAGTGAGAACCATAGTGATATTTGGGACTATTTGACTCATCAAGGTTGACATATCTTTCTTTGTATTTGATCATCCGACTAGGATTTAGGGCACCAATAGGCTATAAACAAATATGACAATATATTAGTTGAAGAGACTAGAGAAGTTATTATGTTCAAGACAATGGAAATAAGATTTTTACACAACCTTTGAAAGGTCCCTATATATAGAGGTATTAGCAAGATTTATGTCCTGAGAGCTATAGTCAAAAAGGATCAATGGGAAGATGGGGTACTGAAAGAGATTTTAATTATTAATAAGATTTTTCAAGGAAAAAAAGCTCTATATTTTTCCTTACACATCATACATACAAAAACCAATATGTACCTGAGCTATGTCATTATAAGTTCGCCCTGCCAAGGTATTCAATTGCATTAAGTATTCAAAACTATTGATCTGCAAAAGAGCAATAATACAAAATGATTTCGAATTGATATTCACTAGTTTAACGTAGATGATAAGATAAGCTAGAAAAACTAACAAGCTAATAGGAATGCATGAAATATTAAGCATCATATGTAACCCATACCTCCCATCTAGACCAACGCTCTGCTAACTAAGTTTGTTTCAGAATTTGCTCTGGTCTCTACAATTAAAGAATTAATATATATTTACATAAAAATGAGATGAGAAGCACTACTAGTTTTGGGATGTATTTTTCTTACATATAAAAGGCTACTTTCTGTCGTATAAAAGAGAAATAACTAATATTTTGTGACAAAACCACTAAAGGTCATATCATGTGCCAAATGCCAATCCATTTCATCAAACACCTTTATATCCTATTATTGTTGCCTAACGATCGATATTATCATGTTTGCATAACACAAATACAACCCCAAAACTAGACATCCACATTTGATATGGAGTCATTAGGTACAAAATTTGCTTTATTATAAGCATTTCTTTTTGTCACGTGTGATTACATGTGCATGTTAAGGGTAGAGAGGAAGACTGGCCATGAACAGATAACATGCAAATATGCATAAAGAACAAACCTGAGTTGTAAAAAAAATTCTATCCATATTAGTTGGTCGTGCTTGAATGATAGCTCGATATGCATTTCTTCGATTGTCCACATTCTAGAAAGATAAGGAAAATATATAATTGCAAGAATATGCTTAACTCAAAACCTTAAATTATCTCCTCTTCATGAGTACAAAGTGAAAAATATGCTAACAACAAACATACCCCAAAATAAAAAAAGACATTTGAACGATCTACCATGAACAGTTCCAAAGCACTTCTTATTAGGAGATATCTATTGCAAAAAAAAAAAAAAGAAAGAAAGTGATGTGAAGAATCAATAACAAGATATAAAGATTTTTTCATGAGAATGAAATATTGGCAATCACAAACCTTACTTTAATGCACATATTGGGCAAAACTTGGTTCCAAATACATTTTTGTTGTAAGGTTATGATAGGAAGTGAAAAATGAAAACATTTTTGTTTTTTCTTGATTAACTTTGACATTGAAGCTAAAAGAAAAAGTAGAAAACCAGCTAGCTTAAGTAGAGATACCCTCAATGATTGATTACATGTACAAAATTTGGGGAAGAAATGGGCAATTACCTAAGGCTAAAAAGAATGTTGATGAATGAGAATCCTATCATCTATTTACGATGTTTAACATGCAAAAGATAAGGCAAAAGAGTACTAGAATTGGGGAAATACATGCCTTGTAGCTTGGGCAAATCTTAAGAAGGAAAAAAATAAAGCAGACAATATCATAATTTCACCTTCTTATATATATTTGACAAAGCGAACTCATCAACCAACTATAGTCTTTGCCATTTACTTTTAGGTCATCTTTCCTTTCAGTATTGTCTACTGCTGCATTATTCCCAACGTTATCAAGTATAAAGTTTATTCGCTGATGTGTTACCTAGTAAAAGGAAATGAATTCATCACTTGAAAGTAGAATTTATAAAAATTACAACCAAACATAATAAAAAGATTTTCACTGCTTTCTTTGATTATATAGAAAAAAAATAGAATAAAAGAACCCACAAAAGAACTTTAACAGATGATACAAACGTTATTTATTGCGTTGAGGATTAGTCAAACACATTGCCTGCCCCTATTTCATAACATCAATGATCACTTGGGCCAACATGAGGATAGCATGGATCCTCAGTTGCCAAATACCATAAATGGCAAATGTGAAAACATGTTGAATGTAGCTTTCTAAGCCAAGATTTATAAGCATTTAGAGGGCAAAACCATAAGGTGCCTCTTCCTATCTAACAATAAAACAATAAAGTAGATAGAAACATGGATAACATGTGGCATTTGTCCATGAAGCTTCTCAATGATTGCCCAATTCTTCTCTCTTTCTCAATATATTCCTTATAATCTTATTTGGACCAAGGTTATTAAGATTTCAATCTGGATCTAAAGATCCCGCAATCCTACAATCCAACATCATGAAATTTTGTCAGAAAGTAATAGATTGTTGATATAGTAGGATCAGGTAGGATCACAATTAAGATCATAAGATTGGTAGGATTTTTTGATCCTATCAATCCTACTTGTTATTAATTTTTATAGGTTACACTTACATTTTAGCCAAAATTAGAAAGTTTAAGTGATTAGGCTCTTATTGCCCAAGTTGGGCTACCCAAGCTAGTGATTATACTAGTGATTATATGACTTGAATTGTGAAGTAAATCCAAAAAGAAAAAAAGCCCGATTCTCTCTCATTCAAGAGACAAAACTGGGCACTTCAATAAGTTTATCATTATTATGTTAGTTATGTTTGTTTATGAATTTATTTTAGACTTGTTTTGGTTATTATATTAGTTATGTTAATGTATGCTTCATTAGGGCTTTAACTCTATTTGTACTATGACACCAATTGTGTTTGTATCATTGTTTTGACACTTGAACTTTATTATGTTCTAATATAATTGCTCTTTTATATGATTTATAATATTTATAAAAAGGAATTTGATCTTTCAATAAAATCTTATGATCCATGATCAAATTTTATGATCTCGATCTTGTATCATGAAAAAAAGATCTTAGGTAGGATCCCGATCCTAATAACCTTGATTTGGAAATATAATAGCTATTCTATTATATATAATCCTAGAAAACATGAATTTTAGAAATGAATCTTAGTTATGATATCCATCAGCTCTAAAACAAAACTAAAGTGGGGAAAATACAAACATACTACAAAAAATTATGGACCAAGGATAAATAGAAGCTAATGGAATAAACAAAATGCAGAAGCAAACTTGAAAACTTACTTGAAAGATTCCTTGTACAACAGGGAGAGTCTGGACCATAGATGAAGGAAGCTCAAGAATAATCCTCTCATCCTGTTCATTAGGAACATAGCATGGTGCAACTGCTATTGAACTCCGAAGCAAGTTAGGCTCTCCAACAAGCTGTGAATCATTGGATTCTGCTAATATTAGAGTACTTTTGTCACTTGGAATGGATGGCATAGGTTGATTATTGTCATGAGGTTCATTTGCATCCCCTTCTTTACTCAAAATATTAGTTTCCAAGTGATCTTCATCTTCATTCACTACCAACTTTGAAATTGCTTCTGTTGCTACAATAGGAGGCCTTGGTGGACTTATGTTCTCTAAAGCCTTTTCCATATCCATTAGATCCATAACATTGGCAGTACCACTAATATTGCTATTCTTTCTGTAATTCCTTCTCAAACACATTCTCATCCTTGAAGAACATTCCATGGAATCAAGCTTCCATAAAATCTAGTACATAAGCCATAGAAGTCTTAAATAATTAATTAATAGTAGTAATGAAAATGACTATAACAAAAATAATTACAGTTCACTTGAGAATTATTTGAAAGAAAAAACAACGAAAAAAGCTAGTTTTTGGAACACACTCGTGCAGGATTGGACAATTTGCTCCCAAAGGGTCCAAAAAGACATTTCATCTCTATCAAGTAATGTATAAGTTTACGCCAAGCACAAGCTCCAATCCGTGACCGGCGTCTGGCAATGAGATCAACTCGACTACGCTTATCAATCTGTAGTGAAGAATCATGTAAAGAATAAAAAAATCCATATGATGCACTTAAAAACAACGATAGAATCTAGTGTTGGTACCTCCAATCGCTGGACATTTCTCGCTGAAGCAAAACTAGTAGCAAGGACTGCAACAAACTTATAGGATAATGCATTGAAATTTTTCCCATAAATGGATTTAGTATCAATTGGTTGCAGGCATTCCATACATGCAACCCTCATTGCTTCAGAAGTGTTCCATCTCTTTACTCGCTCCATGTCACTAACATGCCTCCGCTGTGAAGATGATGCCATTGTAATAAAAGTTAAACCTCTTCCTGAGGTAATCTTTAAATTACGCTCAAGATCATGTGCAGCTGCCAAAGCAGCTTCTTTTGTGGTAGCCTTGTCCTTTGGAGGAGCTGGTGATTTAGGCTGAAGCTCTGAAGGTTTTTGAAAGCTTGAAGAAGTGTTTAGCTTAGTTGTTTTCCGCTCAAGTAATGAGATGTTGCATCTTACTTGAGTGTTCATTGGATGAGTTGGTGTTTCCACACCAGAAGCACCAGCAGCAATCATTGCCAATGCCATTGCAGCTGGCGGTGATGCAAAAGTAGCAGCCCATGCTAGAGAGATCATTCTAATTGCAGCCTAAAAAAAAGTAAATTATATGGATTAAATAAACATAATCAAATAATGGACAATAGAAACAGGAGGATATCAAAAGCTGAATAAATTTCTACCATCTCTAACTAACTCCCTGAATAAGGTTAACACCAAAAAGGAAATTCAACTGAAAGTGAAACCATGAAGTATTTTGGTGTCAAAAAGAAGGAAAAACAGGGAAGGGAGTGAATGATAAAATGATGAATGCTCTTAAACAACCTTTATAGGCTTGACATCAACAAAGAATGTTTCGTTTTCAACTGCAAGAGGATTCAAACCATCAGATGTAGCAAGCTCATAAATTCCTGCCAAAATTGGACGCCACCTTCTTAAGACAGCGGCAAATGGTGGCAAAATAGCCTCTAGATATTGTTTACGGAGTGGCTTTCCATCTCTACCAATAGCATGCCACACCTACAATGCACACTTGAGACTCAAGAAACTACACAATTGGATAACATAGTGGTAAAAATTATTTTCAAATTAATATATGAATGCACAAGCATTAAGCTTCAATTCTTCACAATAAAGTATGCCATGTAACTAAGACTAACCTCTGAATAGAGGACAGAAGTTGCAACAAGAACCCTTTGCCGTTTGGAATCCGTAACGAGCATGTTTAGAAGAGGTGAAAGTACACTGTATTCTAACTCCAATTAGTACTAGTTATCTAAATTATAAATGGATCTTACAAATAAAGTTGAAGCAAAAACCAAGGCACATCAACTTGGCCTTGAAATCATGTTATGACAATGTTTAGAAAGCAATTTCAAGAAGAAATACGAGAAAGAAAAAGAAAATTAAGCAACTTTAACACACAATAGGAATAGTTTTTTATTTGGAAGGAGCGTGAAGTGGCCACTTCTCATATGACTTGTTACTTATGCAACATTTTTTTTTTCACTTATTACAAATGTAGTGAAGCTCATTATGAGGTTCATGAGGATAAATTTTCACAGAATTTCTTTTTCCTTTTTAAATGTATTTTATTTATATATTAAATTTTGAAAGAAACTTCAATATTCTAAACTGTAAAACACTAAACTACTATGAGTTTCATCATAAGCTGAATTGATCTCTAAAGTTTGAAAACATTTAACCATTACTAGCTGAGCTCTGCTAGGGAAACACCCATGTTTCTCCTCAAGTAGTTTTTTGGTTCTCTCCTGTCTCTTTAACTATAAAATGAAACAAATTAACCCAATCACATTTTCCTTTTACATATAAACTTGAATTCTTGACCTCACCATGCCAAAAGTTCCATCCTAATGTATTTAGTTCATCCTTCCAGACTAAGAGTTTGAATATATAATAGATTAACCAGATTGGCATCTAGAGTGCATGGCACTATAAAATTAAATTCAACAACTGAACTTAGATAAAAGTTAGCTAGTGAAGGCAACCCTCCCATTATACCTATGAAAAGAAAGGCTTATCTCATTTTTTGTCTTAAACTTTGTTGGCATTCATACTTAAGTCCCTAAACTGCAACTCTATCCAACTCAGCTCATTGACTGAGGAAAGAAGTACACTTCCTCACTTTCATGTGAGTACTCTTTGATATAATAGGCCTTTCTTCCTATCAACAAAATTTTGATGTTTCTTTGCCAATGTCGCCAAACCCAACAGGGTCATCGAATTGAAATTTTTTTCCCTACTACAAATTGTATAAAACCTGGATCATTCCTCAAATCATTGAAGGCTTTGGGTCACAGTACAACCGGTTTAACCAGTTGAATCATTGGGTCAAGTATACTTTTTATATTTGTATTTTGAGGCATATGACTATAAGTTCCTTTAATGTTAAAAATAAAACAATAGGATCTTAAAAGAAAATATGCATATAATATAAGGACTAAGTTAATAGTTCACCAATATAAAACCCCATCACAATGTCCTTACTAGAAACCTAATACTTAAATCCCTATAAGCATCGTCTTCCCTGTTCTCTTGTTCGCCTCTTTTACAATGGTCTTTCCTTTTCTTTTTTTATTTTTTGAATCCAAATCTTCTACCTCTTTTTATCTATCTCCAGTTTTTCATTGGAGTCCTTGTTTCAAATTTGGCTACTGGGTATTTGAAATTTTAGTGATGTTAAACACTATTTACTAATGTTCTTGCTGGGTAATTGGCTTTTTTTTTTTTAGTTTCAACTCCTTATAGCTGCTTTAGGGGTGTTGGCATTTTCTCTAATATCTAAGCTTCAATCGACTATGTTTTAGCATACAAGAATGTGATGCATTAAGGCTTGAGGCGTCTGACTGATATTCAGACCGTCGAGTAGTTTCGATTTGATAGTTCAATAGCTTATCGATTTTGATGACTTTTGACCATATTCAAAGTAAGCCGATAGCCAAACCGATGAAGTGACCAGTTAAACCGGCCGGTCCAATCCGGCTTTGACAACACTACGTTACAAAATGCAACCAAATAATCAATTTTCCCTCCCATAACCCTAATCGAATCATTGATTTTTTCTGTTCCAATGATATAACCTAATAATACTATTTTTCTACCCAAGACATGATCTAACTGTGGAGTTTTTCTCTTCTAATCCAAAAATTAATATCTTCCCCAATCCAATTGAAGCCATACCTCGTCCTTCGCTGACCCCACCTTCTTACAACCTCCCGTGTGGTTCCACAAGGAAAAAAAATCTAGCACCGATGGATGCATTCAAGTCAGAGTGTGGTTGGTGGCATGATCACAATTGTTTACTTTTTTTAGCGATAGCATATCTCATTCTTGATAATAAAATCTTTATTCTAGAAGACGATGACAACCCTATTTCCTCTAACCCTTACCCGAGACTATTCAAGTCTGCACACAAGCAGAAAAAACAACAAAGTTTGTGAGACAATGTCTTTTGCATTGTTTTGCTTAGCACAAATAGATGTCGCTCAAGATTCTTAAGACCTATTTGTTCCATGGAATTGTTTCCTAAGCTACATCTAGAGTAAAAGCAACTGCTGGGGACTAAGGTGGACCAAGGTAGAGTTTAGGGACTTAAGAGTCATGTAAAATAAAGTTTGATGATGAAAGGTGCATTGAAGCCAAAAGAAAATGTTATAGTGCTATTTCCCATATTTCTCACAAACGCAAAACATCTCATAGCCCTAAGAAGCTTTAACCTAGCAAAAGACTTTACGCTTAGAAAATTTTTAGATGTCATGTGTTTTGCACTTAAAGGTTTAGCCTAAAGACCATTTTAAAGTGCAACAAGGTTGTTATAGGCCGAAATACGGGATATTAGGTTGTTCTTCAAGAAAAAAAAATCATATGTTTAAAAAAAATAGCAATAACAGTAGTAATAAAAACAAGATTAGAAAGCTTAATTTACCTCCATAACAATGTTGATCTACTACTAATTCTACCAGTGTTGTCAAAAGATACCATGTTACCTCCATGGCAGACCAATCGGTCTGAAATCCTTTTTGTTGCGCCCGTGTTCCTCATTGGCTTCTCTTCCTCTCCGTTGTCCTCTTCCCTCATAGAAAGTAATACCATCCGAAGCATGCACAAAAATGGTTGGTCCCTATCCAATAATTGGTGCATTGTTTTACTTCCTCCCAACCCTGCACTTGATCCTTGACCAACACCAACACCATCTATATGCCCAGAGTCATTTAATAGCAAACTGTGAAGCAAGGTTACTGACTACTGTACTAAAGGAAGTTCAATCCAACTTCCATTAGAATCTTTCTGTAAAATAGACCTCCAAGAGTCCCAACCACTACCTCCACCACCAAAGGCACTCATATTTGATGGAAGACCAACACCAAACCATAATTGGCTTCTATATTTCCATCCCTCAACTAGATCCAAAACACAACTTCCATATGATACAAATGCACTAGATACAGATTTGTAAGGTTCAGCTGTTGAGGCAGCTGTGAGCCGTTCTACTACAGCAGCAGAGATTTCCCCATTTGGACTAGGTAAGGATGTTAGGACCTACCCAAGGACAGAACACAAAATAAAAAGGGAATTAAAAAACATATCGAACAAACATAAGCTCTGAAAGAAATTAACCTCAAAACGCAACTTAATATTTGAATTATAAAATGAAAAACTCTTATGAGTCATAGCCTATATTTTGTATAACATTCTATGTTTTTCTCTGCACCCATGCATATGCAAATATGCATGGTCAATGTATGGTTTGGTTCATAAAGTTTTAAAATGCTAATATACGTACATTAAGTGGGAGTTCACTAGGGTTGCTAGATATTGATGCACATCCACCTGTCAAATCAAGTGATTCTGTACGACTCGATGATGGTATGTTTGGACAGCTATTTATAGGAGATATAAGAGTAGTGGGAGAAGGTGAAACATCAACTGTCTGTGATGTAGAAGATAGGTTGCTTTGTATCCTTAAGTGATCTTCAACCAGCATTAGAATACAATTGCATTTTCAACCCGTGACCGAAAAAGGTGAGAATCATCTCTTGCTTCTGCATTTACTTTTTACACTCCCCAACCCTCTATTGTAGTTGTGGCAGCAATGACCTAAATGTTAATTTAAGAATAAAGAAACTAGATGAGAAATAGTTGCTACTTTTGACCCTCTTTGATTATAAATGAAAATTTAAAGCTAGCAAAAATTAAATAGATAAAAATTGTGATAAAAGGAGTTAGAAATGAGCCAATTTGGCCGCTAGCTCCCTAATAAATTGTGAGAATATTTATAAAGAGGAAAAAATATTAAAAAAATCACAATTGTCTATTATTCAGCCAAAATTAGTCACGATTGTATTTTTCAGCTCAAATATATTATTCATGTTTTCAAATGGGCTAAATTCCCCACTCGCTGATAAATTGTGAGAATATTTCTATATGAAATATTTATATGTAAATAGAGTATATTCTATAAAAAAAAATCCAGAATGATAATATTTTGAGTGTGATGAATATGTTTTATTAAAAAATTTAGGAAAACTGTTTGTGGCTTTTTAAATGTGATGGGATTTGGGTAGAAACTGAGCAATAATGTACAAATTAGCATGTAGAAATCAAAGAAAATGCTTTTCAGAAGTAATTCGTTAATGTCACACATTATGATCAATAGTTTCATGCTAAATTAATTGTTAAATTTAACAAAGAGTGGCCAATTTGGTGAATTTCAAAACTTAAGTGGTATATTTGAGCTAAAAACAACAATAACTTGGACCAAGCCATAAACATTGATTTGTATGTTTTTTTTTTTGTTTGCGATTTCTGTCTAGAAAGAGTGTATTAAAAAATAAAGAAAAAAAAACTACCTGAGCCCGCATTTCCATAGTAGCAAAATCTAGCAACCCACCCAATAGTCTTCTCTTCAATATCAGCAAATACTCTTCACGTCTTCAAAGAGAGAAGAGTACAAGGAAATTAGCCACAAACTAACTTTTACTTTCAATATCATAACAAATCTTCAAATGTTGCCACAATACATCATTTGTGAGCAGCGTAAATAACTGGTTTTAGATAGCAAGCTTAGAATCTTAAAAAGAAAGTCTTTAAGATAATAGACCTGTGAATCTGCATAGTCATAGACGCATACTTGTAGACATAATTTTGCACATACATAAGCACATGAGTTATCAATTTTATTAACACCTTCCACACCTTATACTTAGTGATCGTATTTAACCTAAAAACGTAAGTTGAATGGGTAGAGCAATATGGGTATGTTATCGTTTCATTGTGAATCCACATCTTTTCACATTAATTGCAAATGAGATCACTAACAACAACATAATACTTACTCATTGAAAAAAATATTAACTTTGGTAGAGTGCCTTAGAGTCTAGAGTTATGGCAAACAAAAAATAAGACAAACGCCCTATTTGAGAACAACTTTTATGATTAGCATTAGAGTTTTAGATAATTTATTAGTGGTAGAGATTAAACCACTAAAACTAAAAGTTCCCCTTATATAACTTTTTTAAACCTTTAATGTAAATGTCAAACTCAAACACATGAAATGTTTAATAAAAAAGATAACCTAGTTAGATTTTCTTCTAATATAAATCACTTAGACATTTATGCTAAATTATACAATTTGTGGATTATTAAAAAAATATGGTGACTATCACTATAATCCTAGAGCAAGTGAAATGATGAAAACATAAAACATAACCAACTTCAGTTTTGGGTAATTAGAAATCTTAATATAAAAAAACTTATGAGCTACAAAATTGTGTGCCTGATTCTTTGGTCTTCAGTGCTTGATCCTACTACAATAGAAAGCCATTCTGTGCAGTGAATTACAGCTTCAACATCCTATGCATGGAGAGCAGCTAGAAGTCACAAAAAAATATATGTTTTATCAATACAACTTGAATTATTAAGTTTGGGCATTTTATTGAACACTATCTAGCTTTCCCCCCTAAGGATGAACATAGTGAAATAAACAACATAGCACATTAGAACTCCTAGATTTCATGAATTAATTTAATCAAGCATGAAACAAATTGATTTAACCAAAGAAGAAAGATGTTAAATATGACTAAGTTTTTAATATAGGATATAAGTTTTTAATATAGGATCTAAATTCTTTCTTAAAAATAGTTTAACTAGCAACAGTTTATTGATATAAGCTTAGACCATATATAAGATTTATCACTCCTATTAATTCTAAAGATAAAAAGGATGGTTTTAGTTGCTGAAGGTAGTTCTAGATCCAATAATTAAACACAAATATTGTGAATTGCTTTAGTTACTGTAAGTCAAGTTATAAGGTAAAAAACAAGACCTGGATATGCAGCTGCCATTCAAGACTTTAAAGCTTAATGTAATTTGAAAAGAACATGCTCATGCTAATATTCTTTATGGAGGCAAAACAGCCTAACATGCATAGAAGCAAATTTGGTCTATATATATTATCATTGGTAAAAGTCAATATATATATATATATTAGGAAAGTCTAACCTTCCAACCATCCTTTTGGCACATTGAATTTTGTAATACAATAATTAAGAAATTGTATATGAGATCCTCTACTTCGCTTAAATTTCCTGAATTCAACTGTTTTTTTTGTATCCATTTGCGGGATCAAGTGTAATGGAGTAACACTAAGTACAAATAGTTGAATTGGAAAAGGAAAAGGAACTTATTAATGAAATAAAAGATATGTGAAGACATTAAGGAAACTATTTCTATACAGGAAAAAGAATCATATGGTCTATTTAAACTTTTTTATCTTTATTTTTTTTTAAATTCCCATAGAAATAGTTTGCTAATTAATACTATATAGATAAATTGATAAACATTCATCAAACTATTAATAGTACCATCTCACATTGTCAAGTTAAGTAGCAAAGCCTCTATTCATTGCTAACTGATTTTAGTTTGGATACCTTAAATGGTAAAATAGTACCAGAGCTAAATGTTTGACAACATTGCATTTGTTAATTTTCTTTTTATAAGAAATAACTTAATTGAAGAGGCAAAAAAAAAAAAAAGATGCCTATAAATCATTTACAAGATAACAACCTCAAAGTATCATTAAATATAAACCTAAAGAACAAGAGTATGAAACCATCTTTGTTTTCCTCCTAAAAAACCCTCTTATTTTTTGTTAGGAGGTAACTTCAGAGAGGATTCTTACTCTAGATAATCTTCAAAAGTGAGGGAAAATAATAGGTGCTTTATATGTAAAGAAGAGGCTCAGTACCTTCATCATCTTTTCTTGTACTATCCTTGGGCAAGGAAATTATGAGAGCAAGCTTTGTCAATCACTCGCCTTAAATGTGGTTGCCATAAATATCAAAGATGAAGTTTGGACTTGGTTCGCTGATAGCTGGAATAAAGATTGGAGGAAGAAGCTTCTTCCTCTTTCAATTTTTTGGATTATTTGGAATGAGAAGAATAAAAGGGACATTTGGTGGGGAAGAATTTTCATTAGATCATTTAAAACATATAATGGCTTTGTACTTTTATTTTTTGGGTTACAAAGGAGGTTGTTATCAATGACATTAGTTTTATTGAAGCTTTGAAGCTTTTATCTTGTAAATAATCTTTTGGCATTGACTTGGTGCCTTCTTACTATAAACTTTTCTTGCTAAAAAAAAAAACAATTCCTTCTTCACCTAAAAAACACTAGTGTGAATATGCTTATATTTAAACTGAATTTCAATAGGTAAAAATTTTCACAATAGCAAAGTCATGTTTGGGGTAATAATTGACAAGTGTCCCACCTGTCAATTGTTAGCCTTGTTGTTGTTGTCATGGTCTACAAGACAGTCTGGCTTTTATTCATTTCACACAGTCAAGGTGGGAAGATCACTACACATTGCCAATTAGTTCAAGGTTAAATGATCTATTAGAAACTAGCAACTAACGTATGCTTGATTCTTTTATTCATAGCATTGATTAATCTCATCCTAATTATGGCTATAAGATTTCTCTGATAAAATATCCTACTATCAATTGTTTCCAATCTTTTGGAACATTCTTTTTCTTTTTTCTTTCCTTTTCCATTTAATATGATTCTTTAGGAAGGTAAAAAAATCTTCTAAATTTTTAAGATTTTAGTTGAATCTCTACAGCTTCAGACAATATTGCAAAATGGAAAGCCGCATAAGACTCTCAATTTAATCACAAGCAATACGTACTTTTCAAATTAAAAGAAATAAGTTCTTGTTATCTAAAAAAATAATTGGATTGCCCTACGTAATTCAGAGATTAGTGGTCTCTCCACCTATTTCCAATTTCCATATATGCAAGTATAATGATTATTTACACAATTTAAAATCTATAAACTATGGAAATAGATTTTAACCAAAGAGAAGGGAAAAAAAAAAGTTTAGATGAACAGGAATATCTAAAACAAAAAGTAGTATAATAAATAAAAGATTCATGAATGTACCTCATAATTAGAGATAAGAATCTCTAGGATCCATTCAGGCCATTCATCCATTTTGGTAAGAATGATTCTATTTTCTGAATGGCTACAGGCCAAAAATAGAAGATCCTGAAATCAAATTGAAGAAATAGCTCAAGAACCATGATGTCTTGCTAAAATTAACTACAAAGGAGAACTCACAATTTATCATATGGGGGGAAAAGCATAAACATAGAACATGATTCATTAGTACAAAATGCGAACAATAAAAACAAATGTAAAAAGATTAAAATAATCAAGATAGAGGAAAAAAACTTTGTTGATATAACAATAGAAGGAAAAATAATTATGAAAAATCAATGATTGAATTCTTTATGAAATATGTTAAGTAAACATTTAAAAAGTTTAGCAAGGATATGGAAGAATAGTGGATAAAATGCCACCAAGTGAATGCTTCCAAATCACAAAAAAAAAAAAATAATAATAAGTGAAAACATAGAGAAACAAAGGCTAGAGAGAAAAACCTGTTGTATCAAAAACTTGAATACCTGCAATACTTGGCTTTGGAAACTTCTAGTTGCATATGGCAAAGAGCGGAATAAAACCAACAAAAGTTGAAGATGCTCAAAACATTGGCCTGGCTCATAAAAGTTTGACCCATCCTCTTTTGAAGAAGCATTTATCTACATAAGTAATAATTAAGAGAATGACATTAAAATTAAAAGAATAACCATGAAAGGACATAATCATGAGAATTATAAATGCCCACTTCTTTGATAACTCTAATTCAAAGTGACACCACTTTTGATCTTTAAGTGTACAATATTAAAATAATGTCATGCAGAGTTGTTAGACAAGTTTCTTTCAACTTAATTAAATCATAAAAAAATAGTTTGACTTTTTTTTTCTTTTTATATCATAATTGACTATGGACATAAAAGTTAGAATTTGACCGTACCGAGGCACCCAGTAAAGACAGGTGCACATTGCTTGTTACTAGCCTGTTTGGAGCAACTTGCAAGGCCCTCTGTAAAGCAAATAACAGAAGAGAAAGCTTATCACCAAACATGGTGCCTTCTCCATCATTATTTTCATCATCCAGAAGACTGCTTGTAGTTTCAAAGGGTGCACAAGAACCAAATTTCATATAACCAGATGCCATTAAAGCACCTAACAACCAAATAACTGCGACAACAATTATGTCACTCTTGTCCACATTGTAAACATTATTTTTAGCATTAGCAGCACTGATTGAAAGATTTATACCACCCAAATTTTTGATAAAACTGTTCTCAGAGACTGATGATATCCTACTCATTGCAATGCTTCTGTTAAGAGACGACATTCTACTAATTGATATGCCTCTATCAAGAGATGACTTTCGAGTAATTGATATGCCTTTATTAAGAGGGTGATGTTTAGAGTCTGACTCTCTTGACATCACATGTTCATCTGAAGATCTTTTTTCCAAATTGCATTGTAAGACTTCATTAGTTTTAGTTTTCCTAATTGATACCCTCTCGCCACTCTTAGTTAAGAATTCTGGAATGTCAGCATCACCAACTTTAGTTTCTCATTGTAACAGAACAAGAAGTGTTTCTATCCCGGCAGAATGTAAAAATGCCTCTACAAATGTTTTAGCTTTTGTTGTGTTTGGTTGCACTATAAGCCTGTAAATCAAATGCAAGACTCCAGCTACCTGGAAGAAAAGAATGATTTATGTCTTATAAATTAGATGCCAAATAGGAGGTGCAACAACTCTTAAATTATAAGCATTAAAGTGAAACATAGTTATCAACACAAAGAACATATATAAAATGGTCAATCATTAGCTTTATGTTTGTTTGTTTCCTTAATCTTAGTATAGATCCCTCAACTAAAAATAATAATGCAATGAAGTGTTGTAAAAAAAAAAGGTTCTATAGCACATTGAAATTGAAAAATGTATTACACCTCTTGTTCTATATAAAATAATTCAAAGATTCTACCACCTAAGAGCAAAGTTTTTATCTAGAAGGACAAAAACTTGGTTAATTTATTGATTAGCTAAGTTGAAAGAACAAAGGGGTAATATCTAACATATTAGAAAGGCGAACTAAAACTATCAAATAATCATCCATTTAAATCAAATATGGTCTCAAATAGTTGGTCTTTTGATAAGATTAAGTATACAAGAAAAAGTATCAAAGTTATTTTAGAAATTTTATATGACTTGAAATTTAATCACACAAGAAAAGTCTAGCTGTTTAGCAAACTATGACATGTCACCAATATGCACTTGGTACATGAAATGGTACCCTATATCCATGGCAATCTAATTTAATATATGGGATGCATAACTAACTTGGCATGTCATCAATGCCTTGTTGTATATATATTAATCAATATATGACATGAGTTTCCTTTTCAATTTTAAGATCTTTGATACAATCAACTCACCTGATTTGGTTGTGGGTAGTTAACAATGAATGCAAGTAAACAACGAATGTCATTAACAGCATATGAAGCAGGTGTGGCAACAATCAAAAGTTCAATGACAACTAGTAACTCTTCAACTAAAGCATTTACTTCACCAATTAGATGTACAACACCATTAAGAGGAAAAGTAACCACAGAGTCCTTTTCACGAACTACCCAATAGCACCTTCTGCAACCATCCAAAAGCATCTGAATTGCATTAGCATCTCTCATCACAGATGATTCTATGAAAACCATGTCTGCAAGTGATGACAAAAGTTTTTTTTGTAGTCCATAGTTACATAAATTCCATATTCTTAAATCTAGAAGCAGTGTACTAAAAAGCTGTACTTTTAATGAATGGTTATCTTTTTGTCCATGACATAAAGAAACAACAGCCGCAACAAGTTCCTCATCCCCAGCACCATGGCCCTTCTCAAAATTAATAGATGATAAAGTTTGTAGCAAATAGTTCAAGATTCTAGCAAGTATCTCAGGTCCACTTGTACGGCACAACTCTTCGTTGTTTCCTGGGTGTTTGATAGCCATAGACATAATCCTGAATATTGGTGCTGCAAGAGTTGTTGTTGCCAAAGACAATGAAGAACTCCCCTGTTCTGGCTCTAGGCTGTCTTTGTGAACGTTGCTTACTACTAAAGGGAGTAAAGACATGGGACCTCCATAAGCAAAGGCCCAAAAAGCCTCAACAGGTCGCATTCTAGTTGCAACATGGACATGCCCAAGTACCTCAGCTGGTCGTTGTAGAATACCTGATTTAAACATATAGATTAGACAATGATTCATATATAAGATTGAAATACTTGATTGCGCTATGAAAGAGGGCTTTGACATGATACAAGAAAAGAGTCAATATGATAAGACTTTAAAATTAACATGATGAATAATATAGAATATGCAAAAAAGATAAGTGAAAGGGAGCTAAAAAGGAAAACGATAAGAGATCTCCACAATTTCTCTTATTCCTAATAATTCATTACAATTTAAATAATAAGTTATAAAGCAGATTAAGCAAATTACCAAAGAAAATAAAAATAAAACAAACAATCATCACCATGTGTCTTATAATTTTATACCTCAATGACTGATATATCACAGAACCATAATGTCTAGATGAAGTGAAAAACACTTGGCTTCATGTGTGACTATGGACATAACACTTGTTAATTAAGTAAAACTACTTACCTAAGGCGGTAGAAGAAAAGGCATCTGGACAAAATTGCCCATTGAGCAAACTTGGATGGTAAAGTAGGTGAATGTATTCGTTAATTTTTGTATCCAAAAGAGAACTTTCCTTTGCAAGTTGTTGCATATGCTCATTTACAGCTTGCCGAGAGTGCCCTGCCCCATTACCAAAAGAGGAAAATGCATCACCCCCTCTAGCAGCCAAGCATCCCATCCTTTTTGGGCCAATTGGTCCCTTAAATATGTATATAGGTCCTATCTCTGCAAACAATGGGCATCGACGACGATATCGTTGTAAGCGAGCTAGTCTGGAAGGGACATTTGTCCCAATACAACAAAAGGCTAATGGCCTGGAAATGTGAAGAACCTCAAAAGGATGACTCTCATGCAAACATCCATAAATATATAATCTTAGTTCACTCTCTGAACTCTTTACGAGCCCCTGTTTGGGTATATATTCCAAACCAATAAAATACCGTCGTTGGCGCCTGAACTCATGAGTAAAATATAAAGATGTCTTTTTTCTATTTTC
The DNA here is from genome assembly GCA_005392925.1 of Aquilaria sinensis. Taxonomy (NCBI): domain Eukaryota; kingdom Viridiplantae; phylum Streptophyta; class Magnoliopsida; order Malvales; family Thymelaeaceae; genus Aquilaria; species Aquilaria sinensis. Next base: position 242,904 of record SMDT01002121.1, on the reverse strand, counting down.
ACCACCACTTTTAACCACAAGGAAGTGACTGTGAAAATATGCTTCTAATATTTGATTATTATCAGATAAGAAACTGAACAAACGGGGCATGTTTGTAGTACCTTCACCAGCAAGAAAATTAACAGCAACAGCTGGCACTATTGAAGGCGTTTTTGACTTGGCTATTGTAACAGTAGCAGTATGAGCATTTGTTATGTCTTGAAATGATTCAATATATAACCACGTAGCAAATGCAAAGCCATCATTGAAGGGCCAATGACTTTCTCCTGGAGCAAACAAACCAGAGCTTTCACCATCAAACTCAAAAGTGCATGCTGGACCTCTCGATTCCTTCCCACCCATAGTCTTCTCCAAGGCATGCATTAATCGAGGTGCCCATTTGGTGGTGAGTGTTCTTGTGATGGTCTGGAACCATCTATGTAACTCGGTAACACTAAGGGAGTGTTCTGCTAAATACTGTATGCAATAAACTAGGGCAGATCCATTCCATCTTATCTTTTTTTGATAAGCCCACATCCTGTGCAAAGACCTTCTCAGCTGATCCAAGAAGAACTCCTAATAAACCAGTCATAGAACACATTGCTCTATTTCGAGTGCAAGATCGTAATATAACAAGTAATCCCCTAACCATTCTTGTCCTAGGGGACATGAGATATTTAGTATCACCTTCTTAAGGAAGCCAAGGTATAAGCTCACCAGCAATTAGAGCAGCATGAGAGTTTAGCATAACTCTAGGAGGATTATTGTCCTTATCACTTTCAAAACTTTCAACTCCACCCATTGTAGAAAGAAGACAATCAACAACTAATACAACAACACTCTTCATTTCCTCTCCACTACCAAAATTCTCAACACCACTGACAATATTCTTTAGCTTATCTAAGCTTTCAAACTTCCCCATTATTGCAGAATCTACTAAATGTAATAACTTTGGAGAGACATTTGGCATAACAGCTTTTGGCTTAAGATTCCTAGGTGATAAAATGGGAAAGTACCCAGAATCCACCTCATACCATGAAACAAGGCCAGTCTCTAAGCTTGATAACTTTAGTGTGTACTGCTTTTTGTTCTTGTGTCCATAACTTAAAAGAGAATGATGCTGCCATTCTTGAGAAACTGGGGAGGAATCAAACTCAATCTCATATGCTCCACTAGTTTGTGGTCTTTCTTAGTCCACATTTGATGATGAAAATGTATCAATGAGACCTCCTTGGGACTCTCCAGCAACAACAACATGATTTTCTGAAGAGATGCCCTTTAATGTATTATCAATTAGTAAAGTAATCTTGTTTCCACCACTTATATTATTAACATTCTCTTGATGGGGTTCTCCTTTGTTTTCTTCTAAACCATCAGGTTGAAAGGAAAATCCACCATTTCTCCTTTTATCCATTTCTTTCTCCATAATCATTTCAAACTGAATACCTATCTAATGCCCATTTGATAATATTTACATCTTGAGGCATTTGCAAGGAAGTATAATAAAGAGGGATTGAATCTGTCTTACAAAGATTAAAAAAAAAACATAATGAATTGCTCCATTGGGACCAAATTTTATACATATTAGACACTTAAATCAAGATTTTCCATGTGATTCTCAATAAAAGAAGAGACTCTTGAATCTTATAGACCCAAACTATAGATGAAGCACCTCTATATGCATAATGCAAATAAAAGTGACTTATTACGAGAACATAGGCATTAGATTTTGGCGAGAACCAAAGTGATGGTATTTATAACATTAACAAAAAATTAATGAAGAGAGCGATAAAAAAAGATACAGATGCATGCAAATCCCCAAAACGTCATATCAAAGAAAACAGATTAGATAGAACTTAAGAAAGAGAATGTGTGATTTAATGGAAGAATTAGATGAGGAACTTACGAACACAAATTTAAGTCAGGTACAACATAAGATTTTTTGAAATTGATTATCAGAAGAATCGTTTCATAGAAGAAGAATAAAAAAACAAAGGACTGAGTAGTTTTGGTCTAATCAATTATGAGAAATGAGCATTACAATCGGAGAAGACTAGAGGGGGGCCGAAATGGGCGCAAGAGAGGTGGATTAAATTCATTATTTAAAGGATTCTCTAATTTATATATACTTCTTGTACTATTATCATCCATTTGATTCTCTAATTTATTTTACACATATTTTTCGTTATATATGTGTCAGTGATACATTATTTATTTCAAAATATATCTTAACTTTTTTCGGTAATTTTCATTCAAGCTAATTGTACCCTTTTTTTTTTCTTCATTTACATTTTTTTTAATTTTCATTGTTTGGATCCTATATTTCCCCGATCTCGCAAGAAAGCAAGGTTACATGATGTGGGCCTTTTGAGCCGGGCCGGCCCACTCGCCACCGAATTTCGCAAATCGCGGTGTTCCGTTCATATGCCAGAAAAGTCTGAGTTTGACTGACCCGCCATCTTCGGGTTCCACATAAGCCCTTTTCACATGCACCGAATAAACCCACTCTCCCGTTTCCGTTGTGCTTTCAGACAAAACAAAATACCAAAAACATTAAAGAAAATGTTTAGTCAAGCTGCAGCAATTTCAAATTTAAATCCTAGATCGATAGACCCAACTCGATCATCAAAGTCAGATCCCCATTCCTGTTCAGAAACTCAACAGGCATGGGGATTAAGGCCACGTATTTTCTCACGGTGGTGGCGCTTCTCTTCACCGTTTCAGCCGCCGCGACGTCGTATACCAACCACACCGTCGGTGGCTCGGCCGGCTGGTTCTTCAACTCCTCCACCAACTCCTCCGCTGCTAATTACACTTCCTGGGCTTCCACCCAAGCATTCAATCTCGGAGACTTCCTTAGTAAGCTCAAAACCCCCGCCTTTTCAAATCGATTTTTGAATTGTTTCTTACCTATTTCTCTGCTTTTCTTTTTTGGTTGTTCGATTTTCAGTTTTCCCGACAAGCACGAATCAGACCGTGATCCAGACATACAATAAGACCACGTATGAGAGCTGTTCGATCGATGACGCGTCGGGGGATGATACCTTCGAGTACAACGGTGGAAGCACAAAGTTCGATCAACCGTTGACCATCCAGGTGCCGCTGACCATACAGGGACCCAACTACTTCTTCTCCGCCGCTGACGATGGCGTCCAGTGCCAGCAGGGCATGGCCTTTGAGATCCTCGTGAACCACGGCCTCGGCCTACCGCCCAGTCTCAACCAGCCACCGCCGCCCCCATACATCGAGCCTCCTGCTGCGGACGCCGCCGCGTCATCACCATCGGTAACCGTCAACGGCGGATCTCCGTCGCTGGAAAACGCCTCGTCTAACGGTAGGCCCACCGCGTTTGCGGTGATCTGTGCCCTTCTTTTCGGTGCCGGAGCATTGCTGCGGGTCCGAATCTAGTCTAGATTCAGGACGTACGAAGATTGGGGCCTTGTGATGTGGGGGGTAGGCACATGTTAGTTACATGTATGAAATCCAGATATCTTTAAGGTTTCACTTTAGGTGATTCTGTTATGTCGGCCGGCCGGTTTTGCTACGATGTGTGCGGGTGTAGGTTGAGGGGACTGCTCTGTTTTCGTTCTTTAAAGGAGAAAACAGGTACATTAAGATGTTAGATGGAGATCTTGATTGGTTAGACTTTGAAGAGGGGGACTAGCCGTATTAATTGTCTAAAAAATCATATACTAACATTAATAATTACACCTTTGCATCTATCTTTTTCACCCAGAGCTGAACGTTGATGCCTCCTTTTCTGCGTATTGCTAGAGAATTCGAACATTTGCCTTCATTGGACATTTTCGCCTGGAATTTCTTCATGCTAAGGCTCAAAGTTTTAGTATAAAGTTCGGCATTGCACTTTCATCGTTTTATTTTAAACATTTTGTTCTGTAAGTTGTACTATTACACTACTATCTCAAGCATGTAAATAAAAGTTAATAATATTGTTTTCTCATTAATATGTGAACTGTCATATTACATTATCGGTCAGAGATTAAATTTTTACTTATATTTAGGGCTTTCCTTTCATTAATTAAGTATTTTAGTAGGCAAATTAGGTGTATGTAAATTAGTTAATTATAGAATCTTTTGCACCCAGCTCTCGTAATGATTTTGAATATAAAAAAATATTAAGAAAAACATATGACATTTAGTTGGAAGGGTGAGGGCCTCAATCCCCACTTTGCTTTTTTCATAACCGTCGGCAAAGTGTAGGGTGAATTGTACCATTGGTCCTAAACCTATAGTTATTATTGAAAATTGATCCTCAACTTGTGTTTTGCTACATATTGATCCTAAACTTTTATAAAGCATCGCATATTGGTTCCTAACCCCGTGAAAGACTGAGTTAATACAGAAACCCAATTTACAATTTACAAAGAGGGGAAACAGTAATTTAAATAGTCCATTAATTATAAGAAAAATAAATTATGAAATAGTTTGAATTTACTAAAAAAAAGTTACCAAACATTTAAAATAAAAATTTAAAAATTTGATATTTTACAGTTACATTAGAGGTAGTAAATTTTACATAAATAGGTACCAATATGCTGCATACTTTAAAGGTTTCGACCAAGATATAATGAAAGGAATGTTGGGGACAATTAGCAACAGTAATTACAGATTTAGGACACATTCTATACTAATATGTACTAGAGAGGTTATATTGCTCCTAGAGTTGGATCCGATCGTAGCCTACGGCAGTGGGAAGACCACTAATTTCCTTGCAAACCCATCTTCTTGCCGTTGCCAACTTTGGCCCTCCTCGGACCTCAATCTCCATCGGTGAAAGTGGAGGCCTTCCTAAGAGATTTTAGGGGTGCATGTGTCACACAAAATTAAGGGTCTATCCTATAATGGTGTTGGATAATATGGAAGCTCTTCCAACGGTATGTCACGTGGAGTTCTCAAAAGCATAAATATACTGTAAAATAAAAAAATAAATAAAAATAAGGACCAGAAAGCTACTTAAAAACAAAACGATTGCCACTTGATTGTTTGTTTTCTTTGCACAAAAAATTGGTTACACCCTCTTCTGTATCTTGTTTGTGACACTTCAGTAAGCCCTATTGCTGAAGGGGGATTAAGTTTGTGAGTTTCAGGTCAGGTGAACTCGGAATTGAAGAGATCCACTCGACATTAGCTACTAGTTCACCCCAAGTCAACAAACTTATGATCCGATAGCTTGCGTATAACATAATCTCCTTGACTTGAGGATTGAATGTGTGGCAGAGTGTTGATCTAACCCGACCTATAAAATTGTTGTGTATTTTAAAAGATAAATCTCATATGGCTTGGACCAAGGGGATTATTTAGATTTATAAGTTACCATGCTCAGGTGAGTTAAATAAGGAAAGAAAGAAGTAATGAACTTGCGTGCCCGAGATAATAAAAACAATTGAAAAAACCCGATTCCCCTCACCTCTGACGCTCGAAGTACCATGAGGCCTAATCCAAGTCAGGTTTTTACCTTTTTTCTGATTTGCTTTTTAACCCTTATTCGGAAAATTATTTTTTTTTTCTAATTTACTTTTTAACCCTTGTCTGGAAAACCAAATTTTTTACATGTTGAATTCAAAACACACAACGTTCAGAAAATCCTAATCAAGATTTTTTGTATCTAGTATATTCACCCCTAACATTTATCTTCACCCCTACTCCTTATAAATACCTAGTCCCACTTCACTCTCAAATTGTCCCAAGCTCTCAAGCTCTTTCTTCCTTCCTCTGAACATTCCACTGCTCTTGGTTGGTTTTTGCTTTCTGCTGATTCCTAGAGTATACTAGATGCGAGTGCGTGCCTTCCGGAAGACCCGTTGTATCTTAGGGGATTCACACAGACCTGTTATCTAGCACACTTTAGAGTGTCGTAAGCTATAATCCTTGAAGACGGTGTTTATATGCATGGGGTTTTTGTTCGATTGGTTCATGATTGTTCAAAGGCTATTTTTTCAAACAATCTCAAGGATTATATCATGAATCCAACCAACATTAATAGTGCTCCCATCATAAATCCTCCAAAAATTGTCTAGAAAGAGCCTATTGATATTGAGGCTGCAGCTGGCAACTATGAGAAGACTCTTGCAACCACATTTATGAATATTGATAGGAAGAAAAATCTCAACCTTGCTGCTGCACGTGATAAAGCGCTTGCTGATGCTTGATTCGACATGAAAGCTGATGCCAAGACTGCTATCACTATGCCGCCGCCGCCACCATCAACATTGGCCAAACTATTTCCAAACATTTTGAAAATAGAAGTGTTTGGTGGAGAAAACTATTTCCAGGCATTGGCCAAACTATTTCTAGACATGCTACTGGATGTACATAAAGTCACTTTTGCATTGAATAATTCCAAACTAACTGATCCCAAGCTACAAGAGTCCTGAACCTATGTTGATAAGGTATGCCGTCACACAATCATTTCAACTTTGTCTAATGAGTTGTTTAATGTCTACTTTAAATACAAGAAAGTGAAGAAGATATGGGAATCCATGCTACTCAAGTACGCAATGGAAGATGCAGGCAAGCAGAAGTTCGTAATCGGTAAGTTCTATCGATGGGAGATGGAAGAAGAAAAAGATATCAAGTCACACATTAATGAGTACCACAAGCTCCTAAAAGACTTGAAAAGAGAAAAGATCACACTGCAGGAAAAGTTTGTAACTGGTTTGTTGATTGAGAAGTTGTCACCGTCATAGAGAGACTACAGGCAATAACTGAAGCACAAGCACAAACAGTTGTTTCTAGTGGACCTAATTACCTACATCATCATCCAGGACACCAACAGGAAGGAGCAACACATAGCCAAAGGGAAGCAAATGGCCTCCAACACCAATCTTGTCAACTCCAAGAAATACAATCCAAAACACAAACCCAACAATAACTCTAAGCCCAAACTTGTGTCAGCTAACAATGATGTCAAAGAAGCACTGCCCTATTTTGTTTGTGGTAGGAAAAGGCATTTTGCTCGATAATGCCAAAAAATGAAGCAATTCGAAAAACCTTCTAGGCCAAGGACAAACTTGGCTTATGGGGATGATGATAATAATGACATCATTGTTGTAGTGGTTTCAGAAGCATACCTAGCTGCCCATTCAAAAGAGTGGGTGATAGATTCTGGTGCCACTAGGCATATTTATGGTAACAGAAATGCATTTTCCTCTTATACTCTAATAGGGAAAAATGTTGAAACAATTTATCTTGGTGACTTTTAAGGTACACCAATTCTGGGCAAAGGCAAGGGCAAGGTACTTTTGAAATTAACTTCTACAAAAACATTGACCCATGGTGATGTGCTACATGTTCCCACCATAAAAGCCAATTTGGTCTCAGTGTCTTTGCTAATGAATGCGGGCATCACTTTGAAATTAACCTCTAGAAAAACATTGATCCGTGGTGATGTGCTACATGTTTCCACCATAAGAGCCAACTTGATCTCAGTGTTTTTGCTGATGAAGACGGGCATCAAAGTCACATTTGATTGTAATAAAATAGTGATGACTAAAAATAATAGCTATGTGGGCAAATGTTATTATAACTAGGGTCTTTTTGTAGTAAGTATTTCTAATGTCATTAATAATAATAATGCATCTTCTTCTGCTTATTTGGTTGACTCTTTTGATTTATGACATGCTAGATTAGGACATGTGAATTTGTCTTATTTGAAAAATATGCAATTACTAGGTTTAATTACACCTCCTAGTAATACAAATTTTGATAAATGTGAAATTTGTGCTAAAACAAAATCAACAAAAAATCTTGTGCTTTGATTGAAAAAGAATCTGAATTATTGAGCTTAATTCACACTAATCTTAGTGATTTGTAACAAACTATAACTAAAGGAAATAAAAGATATTATGTGACTTTCATATATGATTGCTCTAGATTTACTAAGGTTTATTTGTTAAGAAACAAAGATAAAACTTTTGGTATGTTTTTATTGTATAAGTTTGAAGTAGAAAACCAATTAAATAAAAAGATCAAAAGTGTTAGATCAGATAAAGAATGTGAGTTTTTATTGTTTAATGACTTCTGTGAAAAAGAATGAATAATTCATGAAATAACTTTACCATACTTTCTCAAATCAAATGAAAGGAATAATTTATGAAATAACTTCACCATACTTTCCCCAATCAAATGATGTAGCTAAAAGAAAAAATAGAACCTTCAAGGAAATAATAAGTGTCATGATTGTTAGTTCTTCTGCTCTTGATAATCTTTGGGGGTGAAACTATTTTGTTTGCCTGTTATTTGCAAAATTGAATTCATTACAAAAGAACTAGTGTAACTCCATATAAAATATGGACAGGTTATCCTCCAAACTTCAAGTATTTAAAAGTTTGGAGATGTCTTGAAAAGGTTATGCTTCCTGAACAAAAAAAAACATAAAATTGGATCAAAGATATCCAATTGCATGTTTATAATATATGCTGAGCATGCTGTCGCATATAGATTATTTGTGTTGAAAAGTGATGTGTTTTACTGCAACACCATCATCAAAACAAAAAATGCTAAATTTTTTTAGCATATTTTTCCTTTAAAAAAAGAAGAAATTTCTCATGCCTCCACTGATAAAGATGTCTCTGAACATCAAGTGGAAGAATTGAGAAAGAGTAAAAAACAAAGAAAAGAAAGTTCCTTTAGAAACAACTTTTACACCTACCATGTATATGATCTCATAACTTTTAAACAAGCATTTTTTTTTCAAAAGAATTTATTTTCTGGAAAAAAATCATTCAAAATGAAATTGACTCTATTTTACAAAACTAAACTTAGGATTTAGTAGATCTACCCCCAGGTGCTAAATTCATTGGTTGTAAATGGATTTTCAAAAGAAAACTTAAGCCTAATGACTTAGTTGACAAGTATAAAGTAAGATTGGTGGCAAAAAGTTTTACTAAAAAAATGTTGATTATTTTGACATTTTTGCACCAGTTTCTAGAATTTCTTCGATCAGAGTTTTATTTGCCCTGACTTTTGTACATAAAATTTTTATACATCAAATGGATGTCAAAATTGCTGTTTTAAATGGGGATCTACAAGAGGAAATATATATGGTTTAACTAGAAGACTGTGTTGTTTCTGGATAAGAAATAAAATTGTGTAAATTGTGAAAATTTTTATATGGATTAAGCAAACACCTAAATAGGGGCATGAGAAATTTAATCAAGTTTTGTTAAGTAACAGTTTTTCAACTACTGGAGTTGATAAATGTGTTTACACAAAACTTGAATGTGGTGAATGTGTAATAATAGGCCTTTATGTAAATGATATACTCATTTTTTTTGAACTATTCTTAAAATAGTTGAACACATAAAAAACTTCTTATCTTTACAGTTTGATATGAAGGATCTGGGGCAAACTAGTGTGATTTTTTGTGTTAAAATCATGAGGGAAAAAAATAGCTTAATATTGCCAACTTGAGTAAAAAGTGATAGTAACCCAACTCATGTGATTGGATATCCCATGAATTAGGTTCATATAGGTAATGACAAGTCACTATTAGACTTGGAAGTATTATCAAAATTTTCTATAAAGTCTCTCCTATGGTGTAGATAATACAAAACTGCATTATTAAAGGATAAGTAAAATCTCTTAATGATTCACATAAGCCTTTTCTGGGTCGTGTATTAATGCAGTATACATTTGATGGAATCACTTATATGGGTGTAGGAATAGAGCCACTCCTATGAGATTTGTGGTAAAATTTCTAGAGCACACATGAAAACTAAGACACGCGCATGGACGATAAATGCAATACCGCGATGAACGATAAAAATTGTGGGGTATAATGTGTTCAATAAATCACTTAATTTATAAAGGGTTTTTGATTCATAGAAGCTATAAGCTTCATTAAGTACTCTATAAGTTAAATCTTATTGGCTCTAGAACTAATTCATAGTCTAATAGACACCAATCACAATGTATTACATTCTTGAGTTTGAAACAAGCAAAAGACCTTGAAATTTGCCTTTTGAAATATGTGGGGGATTACTGTGTATTCCAAAAGGCAAATCCCACATGGCTTGAACAAAAAAGGTTATTTGAGTTTATAAGTTACCATGCCCAAGTAAGCTAGGTAAGGAAAGAAAAAAGTAATGAGCTCATATGCATGAGATGGGCCAAAACAGTTGAAAGAGCCCGATTTGCCCATCTCTGTGCGTGAAGTATCACGAGGCCTAGCCCAAGTCTGGTTTTTACCTTTTTCTGATTTACTTTTTAACCCTTATCTGAAAAACCAAATTTTTTGCATGTTGAATTCAAAATACCCAACATTTAGAAAATTTTAACCAAGATTTTCTATATCTAGCAGATTCACTCCTAACATTTATCCTCACCCCCCTCCTGCTCCCTATAAATACCCAGTCCCACTCCCGTCTCAAATCATCCCAAGCTCTCCAGTTCTCTCTTCCTCCATTTGAACATTTCACTGTTCTTGGCTGGTTTCTACTTTTTACTAATTTTTAGAATATCTTGTGTGTGAGTTCACGCATTTTGGAAGACTCATTGTATCATGAAGGGGTTCTCGCAGACTTGTTGTCCTACACACTTTGGAGAGTTATGAGCTACAATCCTTAAGGATGGTGTTTATACGCCTCAAGTTTCTATTTGGTTGGTTTGTGATTGTTTGAAGGCTATTTTTTCATACAAAACTCATGAACTTAATGTTCACACAGTCAAAATGAATAGGTCCAACATCATCTTAACTCAATATTAAAGTGGATGTACTTTTTATCAAACAAGTTAAATTCAAATTGCCTGAACATTTGTGTTACTCTTGTTTGTGTTAGAACTTATGACATAAGGCCGAAGAATAGTGTGTTTGGAGCACTATCTACACCTCAATCAAAATTGATTTAAATAATTTAAATAAATTTTGATTTGACTTCTAATTATGTGGAGTGGTTGAAATAACACGTGACTCAAGCTAGCACATTTTAGGTTCAAATCTTGGTGCATTGTTCTTCCTTAATTTTCATTTTTTTTAGTTTTTCATTTTTTTGTCTGTTTCTTTTCCTATACTTCTTTGGTTTTTTTTCTTTTAATTTTTGTTCTATTTATAAAATAAAAATTGATACTTACATTAAATGAAATGATTGTCTTAAAATCATAATTATGTATTTTTTTAAATTCAAACAAACATCAAAATAGTTAACAAGAATAAGAAATTACAAAAAAAAAAGGGAAAAATGAACCTCAAAGAAATAACTAAGGTAAGAGGAATGGTATATACAACAATAGTAGTGTTAACAAAAGAACAACTAAGATATAGAGAAACAAAAAAAAATACGCTTGGAAACAAGTACAAACAATTACAATTCTACAACAAATTTATTTTGTTAAGGAACATAAAGATACAATTACAGAACAATTATAATCATCAAAAGAACAAAAGGCAAGCTCATGGAACAAGTAAAATAGCAGCTCGAATTAGTTATAAAAAAAAACACAAAGATGTATAAAAGGAATAACTATAATCAACAAAAGAACAAAAAGAATAATTCGAGGAACATCTTGAATATAAGTATGTAGCAACCATTAGATAGAAGGGAAATTATATTTCTTAAGGAATATAAAGATACGACAAGGGAATAACTATAATCATCAAAACAATAGGAAGAAGAATTGAATGAATAAATAGAATAATAATAGGAAGAAGTTATCAAACATCATAAAAACACTTAGATTTGTTATAGAGCTTAAAGATGAAATAGTTATAATTAACAAAAGAACAAAAAGAAAAATTTTAGGAATAAGTAGAACATGATTCTATAGAAGTTACTAAATAAAATGAAAGCTATATTTGGCGAGGAACATAAAGATACGATGAGGGAACAACACTAATAAGCAAAAGAACATGAAGAAAAAATCAAAGAACTAGTAGAACAAGTGTCTCAGTAACTAGATGTGGCTAATGGGCTGACTCGACCCAGGCAGATATACCAGTAATTAGTTGTGGCCGGTGGGCCGACCCGACCAAGACTATGCCTGGTCGAGCTTGGGTTGGGAAATGTGGTCCTAGGCACGGCCTGCTTATATGCTGGTTAGACTTGGGCCTAGCTTTAGCCTTGGCTGGGCTAAAGCGGGTCTAAATTGGGCCAAGTTTTTCTAATTTTAAAAAAAAGTGTAAAAAAAAGTTTGAAACATTATTCGAGTGTAATTTAAATAAATATATTTTTATTTGAGGAAAACACCATGACTGATGTTAAATTTTGTTAATGGCAAAAACCAAATGACACTTACATAATTTGAAATGTGTTTTACACCTAAAAATGATGAAACATTAAAAAAAAAATTGAAAAGAAAAACCTAAGATTTGTACTTCACAGTATAATCAAATTAAGTATAATATAAAAACTAGAATGATTACCTATAGTCAACTCTTATACCACCTCATCGGATGGGACCTCATCATTCGGAGATTAGCAAGGGCATAATCTCGGTTGCAGGGGCAAACCTCAACGACAGCAAGTGTGAGTCTTGCTCATTTCTTCAATATGACTCTTTTCCCCACATTAAAAGCTACCTAGGAGGTGACGATTGAGACCAATATTACCAAAATATTTTGTGCCATTATGGATAAAATTGAAAATCTTCCTCTCTTGTTCTTCTATCACTTGAGAATGTCCTTCTCGTTTGTTCTCGAATGAAATCTGGAAGTAATCATCCCATTCAGCCAATCCTAAGTTTGTCTGTCTCAATCGTTTTAGGATATTTGCTGTAGAGTTGAACTGTGATGATAAGGATGAGGTGGAATGTTAGGCCAGTATTGGTTCACATGCCTTAACCTTATTAGAATGACGGTCAAAGTAGAGTTTGTATAACCTTCTTAAATTGTGATCAACTTCAGTAGAAATAGCAAAGATAGATACTTAATTCTGTCCTAAATATGTATGATAGTATACTTCTAGCAATTAAAGACAACCAGTAATTTTGACTTTCTAGTCTAATGCCCATACAACTATATAAATAGGCAGGATATCTTGAAAATAGTTTAGCCATTTCTTTTACATTCCTTCTATTATGGCTTTTAAAAGCTCATCATAGTTGGATAATGTTTACAAAATACAGCAAAGTTTGTTGCATAGTTGGATAATAAACCCCATAAAAATAGTCTATTACTTTGTAAAAATACCTTAGCAAATTCACCAATTCAAAAAAAATTTCCCACTTTTCATCAGAGATGTACTCTTAAATTAACAAAATGAGTCAAACGATTTGTCCATTGTTGTGCATCATTCAACATTTTGATTGTTGAGTTCTATTGAGTAGGGTAATCGATTTTAAACATTTTCCAAGAAAATTTGACCTCATTTTCAATACAAAACATTTTGAACTCACGAAACAATTTGTTCCTTGTCCTTAGAAAAGTAATGTATTCCAAATTTGAATAATTTGGTCTGCAAAAGCTGTAAACCATTTTGAACACATAAATTTAATATGTGACATAAGCAACGAATGTGGAAAATTTTTCTTCAAGCGGTGGTTTTATCTTTTTAATCAATTCTTTCATTGCATAATCATTGTTATAAGCATTGTCAAAAAAAATTGACAAAACTTTTTCAGCACAAAAAAATCAAACTTTCTATTATGGAGTTAAAAATGTTATATCCTATATGATCAGATTCCATGTATTTAAATGCAATGATTCGTTTCTACATTATGCAGTCATCATCTATCCAATGTGTAATTACATAATAATAATTATGTCATATTGGTGATGTCCACAAATTAGATATAAATTAAACACAATGATCAAGTGTAGAGAAATATGCTTACAAATCACATCTTCTAACTTTATACAACTTAAAACTATTTCTTTTAGTAGTTTCCCTATAAGTTTTCTTATAAGCAGGATTCAGATTTTCAATAATAAATCTCTCTAAGTGCTCATTTTCCACTTGTTTGAATGGTTTTTTAGTAATTATCATCCAATAAATTAAACCTTATCTAGCAGTTTTTAGGTTATAGCAAAAAATACCTAGATTGCCGGAGCTCCCCACACCCATCAATTGGGTTTGTCCACCAGAAGTGTCAGCAAGGTTTTGGTGGACTTTAGCCAAATGCCGGGTAAGTGTTTTCACTATGAAATTTAACTTGTGTGTAAACTTGTTGTCGTAGTGTTTGCACTTTGCAAATCTTGTCTCACCCTCTTAAATTTGCTTGAAATGCTCCCGCATGAAAGCTTTCAAATTGCCAAATTTACCTTGGGTCACCTTGGGGTTGCTTGCTTTAGAGCGTTGGTTATGACTCATCAGCTTTGGTTGATTAGCTTGGGTTGGTGGAACCTTTTCAATGTCATCATCGGAGAGTTAATCGTTGAAGCCCAAGTCGTAATTTGCTATGTCAATGTTGGTGTCATCATCAGGCACTTATTGGATATAGATGCCTTGACTTTTGCAGAACAAACGAGCTCGGAAAAATGACCCAACCCCAGTGTAGGATGAGGAGCTTGTTGTACCATTGCTGAAGTTCTTCCCTCGTGAAGCCATGAATGAAAGAAAAATAATTGTAGATAGAAAGGAGATTAAAATGAGATTAAGAAAATATTAGTAGAAAATTAAGAAAATGAATGAGAGTTAATAGAGAGAATGAAAAAACACTGTAGATGGAGAAAAGAGCTTGGTGTGAGGAAGTATAGAAGTAAGGCTCTCTATCTGTAGGGAGGGAAAATTTTGATTTTCTTAAAAAACCCTAAAAAAACTAGCCGTTTATGGTTGTTTGAGGGGTAAAAACATCTGAGGTAGTTTAGAAAATGGTGAAGCCGTTTGGGGGATGGGTGTAACTAAACCATTTTTTTTAGAAAGTTTGAAATCTGCTAGTGGTCAGCTCTCCAATGTTCGGCCCAGCCCAGCCCCACCCTAACTTAACCTGTTTGGGTTGGTCCGTTCTAATTTAGGCTTCTTTTATTTGCCAGCTCATATTTGGCCCACTTTGTCCCGAATTCTGTTTATGGTGAGCTAAGTTTGACCTGAGCTAAGTCCGCATCAACCCTGCCCATTAGCCACCTCTACTAGGAAAAGTAATGCATATCTTACATGTAGATATAAGATATATAGTAAACAATAAAAAAATTATAAATAAACAAGAAACTATTTATAAGGGAACAATAGGAATATGAATTGGAGCAACAAGAAAAAAGCAATAAGCTATTAAATTACAAAGGGAACATGTATATATTACTAAAGAACAAATATTATCAATAAGAATAAGAAGAAGCAAAGAAGGAACAAGAAGTGTAGCAGTAAGTATTGTGTAGTGGTATTATCATAAATTATATGAAATGTGACAATGTTTATAATATAGAATTATGATGTTATAACATTATTGTAATTTACAGGAACTTGAACCATGATAACAATTTCATAAATAATAAAAAAATTAAAAGTTCTAAGAGTTGTATCGTTGCTACGCATGATATAAGTCAACTTAACCTAAAGTGGCTTATTTTTATTTTTACATTTTTTATCTAAAACCAAATTTATTTAAAAGCTAATATTATGTAAGTCTAATAATCTATTAAAAATATAATTTTTATAATTTTATTAAATTTTTAGATTTTTTCCTTTTTAATGTATAAAAATAGAAAATTTTATACAAATTTAATAATTTTATGAAAATTTACTTTCAAATAGAATCATATCTATATAATATTAGCTTTCAAATGAAATTGATTTCAAATAAAAAAATATAAAAATAAAAATAAGCTATTTCAAATTAAGTTGATTTAAGTTAAAGTGAATTAGTTATAAAAAAGTAACTTCCAAATGGTTGTTTTGTGGCATGTGAATTATGATTCATCATGGTTTGCAAGTTTGGTATGTACTTAAATCAAATGGATGGACTACAAACACACATACTTGTCACAAAAGCTATACGCCTGTACGTAGAGATGCACAGTGGGCTGTGTTGGGACCGGTACGCGTCAAACCCAGCCTAGGACCGGTCAACCGAGGCTCGGCACAGGCCCGTGTTAATTCGGCCAATGAAGGGGCGGTTGTGGGCCTGAAGGAGGAGAGGGAGAGAAATGGGCTCAGCATGGCCCAAGGCGAAATTAGGCCCGACATGGAGACCGTAGACCGGCACGGCCGGTCCCAACGATTGGCAACAGCGCTCCAACGGCTCCAGATTAAAAAAAAGGAAAAATTACATATTTAGTCCCTATAACGGCCTACAGATTTTTTTTTAGCCCCAGAATCACTTTTCTGCCCCCCCAACAACTATATTCTAAGGGCTTTTTAGTTAAAAAAAAAAAACCTTCCCCTATAAATAGGGAGGCCATTTCCACCATTTCTTCAAACTAATCTTAGCAATCTCTCATTCTCTACTAATATATTCTCTCATTTCTTTGAAGCTCTCAATCTTATTTTCTTCATTTTTTCTTAATCATTCCTTAATTACTTTTGAAGCTCGTGATCTTCCCAATTTATTCTCACACAAATTGCATTAAAAGGAAAGGGAAAGGTTTCAAGCTCTTCATCCCGCACCGGTTTGAGGTCTTTTTTTCGTGGCCTTTCCTAACCGGCAACCTGTGGGGCTTATATCCAACAAACTGACGATGACAAGCAATTCGATATGAGTTAATACAACTTAGGGCTAGACGATCAACTTTCTGATGATGACGTTGAGGAGATGGAGCCAACGGCATCAGAGAATGTTGGTGGAGGAGATGGTTCTCAACAGATCCCGACAAGCCATCAACCCAAAATTCCACCACAAGGTAAGACATCGATACTCACCGCATGAGTTTGGGAGCATTTTGACCAAGTTTTTAAGAAGGATGCTCATGTAAACGATGAGAGGTTCACAAATTGCAAACATTGCAAGATAAAGCTCGCGCACAAGAAGAACTCTGGCACAAGAACACTGAAACGTCACATGGAATATAAGCGTCCGAATTTATGTTCAAATGCAGCTGTTAGTACTGGTGGTTAGACACAGCTTGCAAGTACTGCCAGCGGATCAGGTATTTTTAAATTTAATCAAAAAAATTGTAGAGAAGGCATAGTAGAATGAATGATGTTAACTGAAAAACTATTTACACAATCGGAAGATAGACACATGAAAAAATGAATTAAATCACAATTAAACCCTGCTTTTAAAAGAATATCTAGGACTACTGCTAGGAGAGGGGCATTTAAAATTTATGAAGCTGGTAAATCAAACTTACAAGCATATTTGATCATTTTATCCCATTCACTAGTGACATGTGGACTTTACCACTAGAACAAGATCATTATTGTATAACTACACATTGAATTGATGATAGTTGGGTTGTTCAAAAACGTATTATTACATTTAAGTGGATGGAGGTCGATTATACTGGTTAGAACATATTCCAAGTTATTTCAGAAAGTTTTAAAGAATTTTTTTGTCATGACAAGGTTTTTAGCATAACATTTGATAATGCATCAAACAACGATGTCGCGGCTAAGACATTGAAAGAATCACTAGAACCTGTCCATGATGCCGTATTTTTTCATATTAGATGTGTATGTCATATTTTAAACTTAGCTGTCCAAAAAGGTCTTCAAGTTTTGAGTACTGAAATCACTCCAATCAGGTGGGTAATCCATTATTTTAAGTCAAGGACCAAAGTTTTCAAAGAGTTTAAGCAATATTGTCTGGAAAATGGCCTCGATTTCAATTGGAAACGTTTTAAACTTGATTGCCTTACCTGATAGAACTCGACTTATGAGATGTTGATGGATGCGATGCCATTTGCTACACACATGACATGTTTTATAAATGTCAAAGAAAAGAAAACGATTTTGAAACAAGAGATGTGGGATAAACTGTCAAAATTAGCTGCCGTGCTATGATATTTTTATGATGCCACAGTTTTTTGCTCCGGTGTATACTATTCCACATCGCACAAAGTTTTAATGTATATAGTCAACATTGCATAGGTTTTTAACCAATACAAAGATAACGAGTTCTTAAAAGACACAATTAAGGTCATGAAAAGATAAATGAATTTTATATTTCAGTACCATACCCCCGATCTATTTACTTGCATCTGCACTAGACCCGACCGTCAGAATGACGAGTACATAGCAGCTACTTGAGGGTTATTATAGTTTCTTAGAAATGACACATATTTTTGTTCATGCTATAACTATCACTATTGATGAGCACTTGTGAGAGTTATTTAAGATTTATGCCGATTGGCATAAGGATAAGGTTGTGAACACTACTTCCTCTACCATTGGGTGTTCATCATTGTCGGGCTCATCGTCATTCAATCCAACGGAACAACTCTTCAAACAGCCCCATGCTGCAGCATCTAGCCTTAATGAAGTGGATGCATACCTCAACTTGGTTTGGGAGAATAGTGAGACCGACATTCTAGAATTGTGGAAAGCAAGAAGCAACAAATTTTCAATACTCTCCATAATTGCCAAAGAAGTTCTAGCCGTTCCCGTCTCAACCATTGAATTTGAGTCCGCTTTCAGCACTGGAAAACATATAATTTTAGAGAAACGCGCAATGTTATTAGCAAATGCAGTTGAAGTTTGTATATGCAACTATGATTGAGGTCTTGCAGCTTTAAGATTATAAGACCACAAGAGTTCCAATAAGAAAAACCCTGATGAGATAGATGCTTAAATTCACAGCTTGCTCATTATTTTCTTATTTTGTATTTGATCTGATTTTGCTATTTAGCACAGATCGAAGCTTTTATTTTACATTTACTTTTATGGAATGTTTTGCTATTGACTCATGTAAAGCCTGTTCTATATTATGTAAGTGTCATTTGGCTTTAAAATTAATAAAATTTCACATCGGTGGTGGTACTTTACTCTTACAACAAGTAATTTTAAAAAATTTTGTTTTAAAATCAATTTTTAAAAATATAAAATGAAAATAAAAGTTAAAATTAAAATTAAAATTAAAATTAAAAATTGCGGGCCTAGGCCTGGATTCGGCCCAAATTGGCCTAAGACCAAGTAAAGCCCGGCACGCCTCAACCCGGGTTATGTCCGGGCCCAATAAACACAGGACCGGACCCGGCTGGTCCCGAGCTGGGTCGGCCCACTGTGCATCACTACCTGTACTACACAAGTACATGGTGCCAGATATTTATTCAGTACATTATTTAATACAATGCTTTTACCCAATTTTACATTTAAAATTATATTATTTGAAAGTTAACACCATATCCACCTAGTAACCAGTTGAATAAACGCTTTCTTAAGAAAATAATTAATTTATCATACCTAGGCCAATAAACAAAAACTTAATAAAATATACTTTATTTTTTAGAAAGATATTCTAAAAACAAAATTTTAACTTCTTAAAGTATAGAATTTCAAGTGGTATACATGTTTAATGAATAATATCTAAAAATAAAAATAATGCATTAAATAATTCATTATCAATCAAAAACAAATTCAAATATTTAGACGAAAAGTCTCTGCGCGACACATGTAGCAAAAACGTGCCAACGATAACCACAGGCAATACAATTTTTTTTTTTCATTTTCTTTAACCCACATTTGATTTGTGTATAATTTTTGAAATGAAATGGTTTCTATCATTAATCATCAAGAGGAAAAGGTAAGAAACTACCAATCGAAATATGGCGAGCCCGACTCTAACAAGGCTACTTTCGAGTTATAAAGTGTACCAGAATTTGCATTTGGCAAAAAAAAATAATAATAATCTAATGGCTTACCCCAACCTTCAAATTCATCTAACTTGAGAAAGTCGAAGAATAAAAGTTTTAAAAACTTTTAGAGATATTTTAATAAGTTCTCATTATATAACCATTTTTTCATTTAACTCTGACAGCTTATAATATATTTTTGTGTATAAAAAATCCATGAACAACTTTGTTGTTCGTCGAAATTCTTGCAAATTGTTTTGTTTTGTATGCATGAGAAGTTAAAGAAGAAAATGTGGTCTTAGAAAAATGCTTACGCAGGCTACTCTAGACACCTCTATATAATTGTTTTGGAATAAGAGAAAATTAATACTCTAAGCTATACGCTAATTACAAAATTATTAGTAATGGACAATTTAAATTGCTGAAAGACATTTAGGGGACAAAGTATACATCTGTTAAACAAGATGGGGCAAATTGTTTTTCCACTCAAACTTTAAGGGGGAGGTTTTGAAATTTACAGTTGCTTGTTCCATCCAAAAGCAAAAGCGTAGCAAGTACTTATCCATCTGTTCATTTTCATATTTTTGGGCAGATTCTGTTCATTTTCATTTGAGTAGTGTTAAATAAAATTTTGTTTTTTATTCATTTTGGTGGCGTTAAAGAGTTTTTGTAAGCTTTCCATTACCTTGGCTTTTCTCTTTTATTCATGTCTTTGTCTTTTGTGCTTTGCTGGATTTGAAAATCCCAAAGATTTTTTTTTTCCCATGTAACGAAAGGAGAACGGACAGGAATCGACTAGAGTCGACAGGGCGACGTGTAATAGTAATTAATAAAAACCCGAAAGAAAAAGAAAAAACAAATTTTTGGGGTGCAAAGATTTTAAAGGCGCACAGTGGAACAGTTTCTTATTTCTTTCCCTTCGCATGGCCTACCTCTCTTGAATGCTTCTTTCCGCTTGTCGCACAGACAGGAACGAGAACGACGTCTAACTCCTCATAAATTGAGCCATTTTAAGAGAGAGAGAGAGAGGGAGTAACAGATAAGATTCTAGAGCGAGAAAGAGAGGACACTTAGTCGGCACATCCCTGGGAAGAAAAGGATCGCTGTTGGCTCTTCCGTTCTGTTCCATTCGATCCCCAATTTCCCGTCTCTTTCCTCAGTCTTGTCGTGATTTCAGCTGTAAGTATCAACTGTTTGCTTTTTCGTCTGCTGTTTTGTGTTCACTTGAAGTTGTTGGTGATTCGTGGTCTTGGCTGGCAGGGGAGGTTCGCGTGCTTCGGGTTGCGGCTGGGAAAATGGGGTTGATTTCGGGGGTTTTTATGGGTGTGATCTTCGGGATCGCATTGATGGCCGGGTGGCAGCGCATGATGAGGTATAGGAGTACCAAGCGAGTTGCTAAGGTATGCTGATTCTGATGTGCTCAGGTGGTAATTCCGAGTCTATTTCGCTTTTCATCGATGAACGACTCCTCTGTGAGTTCCATCTCATGCTTCTGCATTCAAATTGGTCAAAATGTTCGAGTGATTTGCAAGTTCTGGACCAAATTTTTGTACTTCAGCTTCATATGATGCCCAATTGTTAGGTGAAGCCTGTGAAAACTCATCCGTCATCGTGATCCCCTTGTCAGTATGCGTGTTGTCCTAGGATAGCTGCTTTAGATGATTGGATGGATCAATTTTGGATGTTCTTTATTTTTTTTTTTCAAGAGATATATCAGAAGTGTTTCTTGGTTAAGCACAAGAAATCGGAAGCCTACGGATGAACTAGTTTTGGAACATGAATCAATATCATACTAGGTGACATCTATACTTATTTACCTACCAATGCCTTTACTGTTGAGTAACAACTTTTCGTATTTCAGTTGGTTTTGATTTGTAGTCATATTATATTTTGGTATTAGCCTCACTCTGTGGATCTTGTTGCGTGTCTCTCATACATCTTTTTTTTAAAAAAAAAAAAATCTACAGGCAGCTGATATTAAGCTTCTTGGAAGTCTTAACAGAGATGATCTGAAGAAGATTTGTGGCGATAATTTTCCTGACTGGATATCCTTCCCTGTCTTTGAACAGGTTAGAAATTGTTTTAACTTCTTGGATATGTAGCATGTTTACCTGATGTTTCTTTCCCTGTTGTACAACCTATTTGTAATCTTAGACTTGTGTGAGTTGCTTCTGTGATTATTTACTCTCTGTAAGATTGCTATCTCAAAAGGATGACACTTGTCCGTCTTTTACTTGAGTTTAAGGATGGGTAGCAACTTCATTAGCCACTTCCCTATCCACTCCTCTGTCTTTTCTTGTATATTCTCCTTAATTCTGTTTGAAACCTTTTGGTTGCAGCCCTTGAAAATGTTTCAACTAATATTGATTATGATTTCTTCTCTTTTCATTTTCAACTTTATATGTTTTTACGGTTTTCAGGTGAAGTGGTTGAACAAGCAATTAAGCAAGTTGTGGCCATCTATAGCAGAGGTGGGTTTCTTTCTTCTCTTACATTCTTTAATTTCGCATCTTTTTTATTGGCCTTGAAAAGAAAAACAGGAATGAGAGACATTCTCATTAATTTTAAGTTGAAGGAAAAGAGATTAGTGGATAGCCTTTTTTTCTCCAATGCTATCTATAGGTTTGGTGCACTTTGGGGTGCTATATTGGTTACAATGCTTTTGGGTGTTTTCTGGAAGTATCGACGATGCACTCCATATTTGGTGGATCAGTTGAGTCATTCATGCTTAGAATAATTTGGGACCAGTAAGTAGGATGGCTTTTGGACGAGGGCAACTATCTTATTTCTGCAGAGATCTTTGACCAATAGAATTTATGCTCTTAGTTTTTGGTCTGGGCATCCTCTTCTAGGATTTTCTTATCCTGAAAAAGGGACAAGAGGAAAATGAGAGATGAAAGATAATAGTCCCATAAAACAAGGTCAGCACATATCACATTTATTTTATCTCTGAATTATTAAAGTGAATGTTGTTTGATGTTGTAACTTTCTCAGGCAGCAACATTAGTGATAAAAGAATCTGTTGAGCCATTGTTGGAAGATTACAGGCCTCCTGGAATAACATCATTGAAATTTAGCAAATTGTCCTTGGGAAATGTGGCACCCAAGATTGAAGGTACAACTTAATGAGCAGCAATCCTTATCTTTGTTGTCTCTCTGCTCATGATTTATATACCTTCTACGTCCTGTAGCATATTCTAATTTTGACTGCCTCTATGGTGAACTTCTCTGCTACATTTCAGTTTCTTGGTAACATATTTTTGGACGAGCGTTTCTGTATGCATGATTTCTTATGAAGTGCAGGCATTCGTGTTCAGAGTTTTAAGGAAGGCCAAATTACAATGGATATTGATTTCCGCTGGGGAGGGGATCCAAGTATTATTTTAGGAGTTGAAGCTGCACTCATTGCTTCACTACCCATTCAGGTTAGAGGATAAGTCAGAGTGAAAACTACCACATACTTGCTGGATTGTTGGAGATTCATAATATTTTTATTTGAAATGATGGAGTTTAAGAACCAGTTTCTTCATGATGCAGTTGAAGGATCTTCAGGTTTTTACTGTTATTCGTGTCATCTTCCAATTGGCAGAAGAGATACCTTGTATTTCTGCCGTTGTTGTTGCTCTTCTTGCTGAGGTACCATTTGACTTCAGACTGTCTCAAAAAGTTATTTGGTTCTCCTCTAGATATCTTTTTTTTAATGCTTTAATAGCAATGTAACAGCTAATTTTCTCTTTGCATGACGTTTAAATCTGATGCAGTAGTTTATAAACTTGTGGTGGAAATATTTTTCATTGTCAAAGGACTCTGCATACGAATATTTTGGTAATATGCATTTAAAAGGATGTTGCTGAAGGATTATTTAAAACACTTCATAGCATTGGCATTAAAATCAGGATATGCTAATGCTGATGGCAATTCATTTAATATGCTTTCCTATACAAAATTGTCTGATGATTGTGTTTTTTGTGATGGCCCTGAGAGCTTTTCTAAGTTAACAACACTTTTATGTGGTTTTCCTTGTCATTATTGTTATTGATTTTGTTGCCGCCATTGTGGGGCATTATTTGGTCATGAGAAGAGCATAATTAGTATTTAATTTTCATCTTCAGTTTTATGACATCTTTAGTTGCATATGCTAATTTGGTCTTATACCCAATCAGCCAAAGCCCAGAATTGATTATACTCTCAAGGCTGTTGGCGGAAGCTTAACAGCTATTCCTGGAATAGCAGACATGATTGATGTGAGTTTTTATATTGATTATGGATCTTCTTCAATGTCTCTTGCTCTTACTGTTCCAATTTGTTCTCTTTTTTACCACTACCTGCCTTGTTATGTTGTGTAGGATACTGTGAACTCGATTGTCACAGATATGCTTCAGTGGCCACATAGGATTGTTGTTCCACTTGGTGTACCTTTTGATACAAGGTAATTCTGAAACTTTTATCCAATTAATATATTCCTTGACTATCCATTGGTTATGTTTACATGGAATGTGTTAGTAGTATACCTTGTATACCTGATATCTTTATTAACATTAAATTTCCTCATTTCTCTGGGAATTGGATGGCAATTTTAGTTGTGCAATATTGGTCTTGAGTTTTTCTGACCTTCCATTCTTGGTGGTTTTCACATGGAATTGCCTTATTTCTCCGGGAAACAGATATCTGTGTTAGTTTGTTGAGCATTGCCAGTATTGGTTTGATATCCCCTTTTTTTCTCTTACCTTTCATTCTGCAATTGTGACAACATCGTTTGCTCCATGGGGAAGTTTGGTAAACATGATGGTGTTGGCCTGATTGAAAGTGCTTTCTCATTATCCTGAATTACTGATATTACAAGGAGATGATGCACTTCATGCTTAAGGTTTTCATTTTAAGAGAATGGAGAAATGGAAAAAGTGATATGCTTTAGTTAACTGCTGCTGTTTGTAAAAATTTTTTTCTGGTTTTCAATACAGTGACTTGGAGCTGAAGCCACAGGGGAAGCTGACAGTGACAGTCGTCAAGGCCAATGATCTGAAGAACATGGAAATGATTGGAAAATCAGATCCTTACGTGGTAGTTTACATTCGACCACTGTTCAAGGTTAAAACAAAAGTCATCAACAACAACCTAAATCCAGTATGGAATCAGAAATTTGATCTAATTGCAGAAGACAAAGAAACACAGTCGCTTATCATTGAGGTGATGGGCTCTGACAGTCTCTCTGTTCCAAATTCTGATATCTTGCTACTTATCTCAGCTCCTGGCTTAATCTACTAATTTGAGCTGGCCTCCCAACCCCACTCCCTCTTATATGTTTGGGTACATGGATATAGCGAAAATGGTCAGAAAGGTAGTTTTGCTTGTTTTGTAGAACTTCATTCTTACCTGAGAATAAATTGTTATACAGGTTTTCGATGAGGACATTGGGCAGGACAAGAGATTGGGAACAGCGAAATTGGCCTTGAATGAGCTACAAGCGGAATTGGAAAAAGAAATTAATTTGAGGCTTTTACCCTCACTGGATACATTGAAAGTGAAGGATAAAAAGGACAGGGGAACCTGCACTCTTAAGGTAAATATTTACTTTGAGGATCAATCATTACCTTATCATTGCTGGCCATGTGATGTGATGTCCTCGCTGGTATTATTGATATGGAAATTGTAAGGTGGTTATGGTTGCTGCTTTAGGTTTAGGACAATATGTTTCACTAACCATACCCACACCCCCTGGGCCAAAATTGGGGAAAAAAACACATTCACACACGCGCACCCGCACGAACACACACACACACACAGCGGAAACAGAAACTCCAAAATTGACCCAAGTGCTTTTTGTGTCATTGCAAAGTAAAGGAATTTCATTTTGGTGAACCCAGGTACTGTACCATGAATTCAGTAGAGAGGAGCAGAAGATTGCTCTGGAAGAAGAGAAAAGGATACTGGAAGAAAGAAAGAAACTGAAAGAGGCTGGAGTTATCGGAAGCACCATGGATGCTCTTGATGGAGCAGCTGGGTTTGTGGGTAGTGGTTTAGGCGCGGGAGTAGAGCTGGTTGGCACTGGCGTGGGAGCAGGAGTCGGGATAGTTGGGAGTGGGTTTGGAGCTGTCAGCAGCGGCTTGACCAAGGCAGGGAAGTTCATGAGCAGGACAATCACAGGGCAATCCAGCAAACGGAGCGGCGCCTCAACGCCAGTGAACAGCATCCAAGAAAACGGTGGCGCAAAACCACTCTAACGAAGCTATGTATGTGAATTCTGTCTTCAACAGTTTATATTCTTCTTATAGCTTTTACTTCCATTAGTCCTCGGTAATTGTTGTTCTAGACGTTTAGCTTGAAGATCGATCAGGTTGAAATATTGTTGGTTTCTCCCGGAAATAGGATTTTTTTTTTTCAAAAAAAAAATCGCCATGTTGGATGTCTCCATGTGTATTGTTTGTAATAATCGTATAATGTAGATACGGATTTTACTTGTCTGGTAATTTGTCACTGAATCAAACTGGGATAGTGGGATTGAGGTCGGGCTCGTAAGGGCCTAATGAAGCCCAAGATCATTGTAATTTGATGATTCAGTATCTAGAAAATGTGAGGGGAGCTGAAGAGAGTTCCTGGTTTGGTTCTTGAGAAACGAGAGGCCCGAAATCCAAATCCGAATCCGAACCAATGTGAGGGGCAGGGAATAAAATCATGTTCAGATTAGGAGTAGGTAGGTAATTAAAGGTGTTGAGAGGAGAGAGAATAGAATGATGGAGGGAGCACGTTGTTTGAGGCTTGAGAGAGGCAGGCTGGGGGAGCTGCTGGAATTGGAAGGAGGGCTCACGAGTCCAGGTCAGAGTCGTCCACCACAAGACAACAAGCGTCCCCTGCTGTCGTTAACCCTCCGGTATTGGATTTTTTCCCACATTCTTTTATTAATTTAAAATAATACTTGGAACTCAAGAGTTTCTGTTCTTTATGTTTTTTTTTTTTAAGGAAAAGAAGATCATCAAATCTTGAATTGAAAAAGACATGTGAATTTTGGATATAGATATAGTTTCATGTGGAACTTAAAGCCTGAGCTTGAATTGCCAGCCTTCATACACTAAGAAGTTGGACTCTACTACAACATCTTCTATGAAATTTTTTCTACCAATTGATGTGGGTGATTTTTATTTAATTGTTTAAATTTATGTGCGGCTAGTATATAATCCTACGCAAATATCAAACTGTCAGTTCTATACAAATGTTTGTAAGTCTAGATTTATTTCTAAAAATATGAGTAAAATGGTTAATTTTAGTACATCTAGTATTGATAATTAAAATTTTATTAAGTAAATTGTAGCATTAAATATTTTAATATACTTTTGGCATTTTTAGTTAAAGTAGTAGTCTATTAATGTAAGTGGATTATTTTAGTAACAGGGATGGGGAAGTGGGTGGGACTCACATGATCTCACTGCTCTCGTCGTCCGTTTCTTCAGCTCTCGTCGTCCGTTTCTTCAACTCTCGTCTTGTGTTTTTCCCTACGACAGCCCTTTCCTGTCTTGAGTCTGAAACACCATACCAAGAGCCCTTCCGTTTTCTCCTAATTTCCCTTTCATGCACCAGTAGATTCCTTTTGCTATGCCTCCGCTATCACCAAAAAGTCAAACAACCAGACCACGCTACCACCAAAAAGTCAAACAACCAGACGGGGCCCAACTCAATGAACTGGAGTAATTTTATGTCTACATACAAGATAGATCGTTTTACACTGCTTTTAACGTATTATTGTGCATCATCTCTCTCTTTCTCTCTCTCTCTCTCTCTCTCTCTCTCTCTCTATATATCTATCTATTATATATATATATATATATATAGATATGTATATAAAGATTATTTATTTAAATTATTAATTTGATAAAACTTTTTTCCTTTCTGAAATTTTACACGCTAAAAAAAATTTAAAATATTTTTAGGGTTATTTACAGTTACCTGAGTAACTTTAGTTGATATTATAATTACTCTCTAAGTTTTAAAATATACACTTTTTCCTTGCTTTTTTTATACTACCAATTAAACCGTATGATCTTCATGTTTAGCAATTTCAGTTTGTTTGTTATTTTTTTTACTTTAATATACACTTAAAATTATCATTTTTTTCTCTCTGCAAACACAAAATAATATTTTTAAATGCAAAATAATTATAAAAAAACCAGATATACAAAAGTACTGGAATATAGCAATAATAAAGTTTAAATTAATATTTCAAATATTTTTTTTCTAAACAATGTGAAAAACAGGGGAATGTGTATATTTTCCAACATCAGAGATATAATGCAATATCAACTAAAGTTCAGGGAAAACTACAATTAACCCTATCTGCTAGATCTTGATGGTGGCAATCTATTTTGTGGAAGTAGTCTTTAAATACTCATAAACCTTACTTTATTTAATGAAATTTTGATCTTTTTATCCCAAACAAAGTAAATTTAAGATATTTTGAAAATAGTAACTTTCCTATTTTTTAATTTAACCAACCTAAAAAAATAAAAATCAATAAAAAAATTAGCTTTTTACAACAAAAAAAGTTATAAAATTACTTTTTAAATTTCTTAAAGTGTAAGATTTAAATAAATTGATCATTTTGACAAATAAACACTTTATATAAGAATGGCATATAATAATACGTTAAAATTAATGTAAAATGAATTGAAGTATAATGAAATATTTTCAAATTAATGTGATTATCCATGATTCCGACAAAAAAGTATTTGCATGAAAATAAAAATTCCAAAAATATACTCTCTAACCCCAATGCCTCACTTATTTTTCATTTTCTGTTTTGTGACTTTTGTCTGAGTTTATAATTTCATATTTCATGGATCTTTTCTAGTATTAACACTAAATTATTAGTTTCATAAAAAATAGTAAATAATTAGTTAGCACTTAAAAAATCAAATTGTTATTGGATAAGTCAAATATATTCCCTACCACTATATCTATGTAAATCTACAATTTAATGCTATCATTAATAGTATAAAATAAATGTGAACACATTGAATCTCATGTCCCTCAAACTTGAGATATATACAAGTTACATACTAGATATGTACAAACTTGATGTACGAAAGAAGTGAGGGATATATACGAAAAATGTATGACATATGTACAAGATATGTTGCTGATATATTTGATAATATATATGATTTTGACCTCTCATAAAAAAATAAGTGTAAACAAGTCAAATCCCACTTTTCATCAAAATTGGAGATATGTATAAATTGGGTAGCAAAAATGTATGAAACTTGGTGCATAAAGCAAGTCCTAGATATGTATAAAACATGTACCACATAAGTCCAAATGAGATCATATATATATTACAAATATATTCAATTGTATGTATGAGATTTATATTCTGGTAAATGAAATGAAAATTAGGTTAAAAATTCAATTAATAGTAATACAATAGTGATATGTCCAAATCAAATGTTAGATATATTGGAACTTAATATACAAATAAGGTTAGATATATGTACAAATTAAATAACTGATATGTATATCTGTTATGATAGATTTGTATAAATTATGTGAAACATGTGTATCAATAAAATTATGATAATTGTAATTAATTTGTATGAAACTTGATGCATAAAGCAAATGATAGATATGTACAAACCAGGTAACACATATGTACATATTAGATACTTTAACTATTACTGATATATTATTTTCATTTATAAATAATTTTATTACTTCTTCCACATTATTTTCTTCATTTGCACCTATGAATATGAATTTTTGCTTAAAAATAAAAGTTGGGGAAAATTAGTTAAAAGGAAAAACAATGAGAGCTAAAACCAAATAAGCCCAAAAAAATCTAGAAACATGTTGCATTGGTTTATCACCATCGTTACATTTCTTTGATTTGCAATTATTAGAGTTGCAACCTTCTGGCCATGAAGAAATTATCAATCCCACCAATCACAGAAATGTCCCTTGTCTTATTCATCAGCGGGTTGACATTGATGAAGTTCACGCTCCTTTTATGGGCCATTGAGTTGAAGACAAATGAGATTGGCGACAAGTGGCAAAAAGAACAGTATTGAACCATTAGTGGCAAGCGATGTGATTGGATAAGGACAAGTCATCCTCAATTAATTATGAGTGTATCAAGGCTTTCTACCCTCCCAGTGTCATCATGGTCAAAAGGGAAGTGAACCACTAGTAACCCATTTTCTTATAGCTATGAGCAAAGGCAGTGGACTACTACACGGTGATCTTCGACTTTTTGGAGAGTGAGTCATACCACTGAGTAAGGGGGAAAGTGAATTAGTATAGAAAGGATATGAGAGGAATTTTATTTTATTTTAATAGGATAAATTTGTCTTTTTGCCCATAGACACACTAAACTAAGACATAAATGAAGAAGGCACACTATTATTTTTAAATAAATTATCATTCCAAGACATATAGGCCTAGATTATCTTCAAGCTCTATAAAAGAATAATTACATCCTACACTATTCTACTCATTTACTAATTTGAGGGCCATATTGGCCTAGATTTTCTAATCTTTAAGCTCTGTAAGACTCTTTAGAGAATGAGTCGCACTACTGAGTGAGGGGGAAAATGAATTAGTAGAGAAAAGATATGAAAGGAATTTGATTTTTTTTTTTAACTGGACAAATTTGTCTTTGTGCCCATAGGCATACTAAACTAAGACGTAAATGAGGAAGGCACACTGTTATTTTTAAATAAATTATCATTCCAAGACATATCGACCTAGATTATCCTTAAGCTCTATAAGACAATAATTACATCTTACACCATTCTACTCATTTTCTAATTCGAGAGCCATATCAAGTGTCCTAAAGATGAGTAGCTATACAATGAACCCGATCTACATGCAACATCCATACTTTCACAGTATTTACAAAATTGCCACCATGCCTTTAATAGCACAAATAAAGAAATGAACACCAACCATACAAAGACAATCACGACATTTTAAACAACATTGATAAATGTCAATTTGTTTAGTCAAAAGTGTTGACTTTTTAGCTTTTTTAGCTTTTTTTTTTCTACATTATCACACCACATTTTTTACCATTTCTCACTTTAGACTTTCATTTTGTAGGTTAGAGAAAGGAATCAAAGCATTGAATCAGATCAAAAGCGAACAAAGTGAAAAATGAAAAGTTCGGACAAACAGTTCATTGGGCCTGTGGCCCTAAGTGGCACTGCAGTGCCACAGTTCAAAGGTTTTGGAAGCTAAGGTTGCGTATTGGGTGCTGCAGCCCCAATACCCATCGAGCTTTGGGCACTTCAACGCCAGATAACCTCTTTGGGCGCTTCAGCATTCCTATGTCTAGGTTTTGTGGTCCCCTACCTCTTATTTTGAACTTTGGCCTACTATTGGTGGGGGGATTTTATCCTTTTGGTGATAGGTGAAGAAGATGGAGCTTTTCTCTTCAAAAAATCTAAAACTTTGGGACACTATCTTCTTCTTCAAGCTTAAGTTAAGTTTCCATTGTCATATATGTTGCATGTTTTTTTTCACTTTCTTGTAGAGCACTCTTGGGCATTACTTGGAAAAGACTTTGAGCACTTAAAGACATATAGAAGCTTAAGGAGTTAGGCATCTATAGGCTTTGGACATGAATGCTTTTTATTTCATTTCCATGGTTATATTTAGTTTAGTTATGGAGTAGTCTTTCTTAGTACTTTCTATGGATGTAGCTTATTATTGTGTTAGTTAATTGATGGCCACAATTAATTGCGCTATAAATTGCTTCTAAACTCTTGGAAAAGATTAGAAACTATTGGACCTAAGAGAAGAGTTTAATGGCTATAGGTTTCTGGGAAATTAGTTTAAGTCATTAGGTAAAGGTAAATTGAGCGCTAATGCCTCTTCGTAAGCTTGTAATCAGATGAAAATTTTTATTAAGTTTAGGTTAGAAAAATTAGTTCTTTCACTTGAAAAAGTAAGAATTTAATTGGGTAACTTTACCAACAAGCATTGAAAACTAACTCACTCATTTGGATTCACCATTTAATCAAGACAAGTAGTGAACCTGTAAGAAGTGTGCTTTAGTAACTTGATAAAATCCACAAATTTACTTTGCAATATTGAATCTTAGGTTAGTAGCATTTCATTTGCTAAGTTTAGTTACTTGTTTGTCTTACATAAGTCCTCATTTAATTTTGATTGTTTAGCTAAAGTTAACTTAAAGTAGTGATACTTGGCAAGTAAATCAATCAATCTTTGTGTAAATGATACTCTTTATCACCCAACTTCATTGTCTAACGTGCACTTACGGTTAGGGTAAAAATCACACAACAAACATATCTTACGAAATGAATATTATTACATTGAATAAAACCTTTCTATATAAAGAGCACCACATTATACTAAGCTAAACACTAATTTGTACCTCAATGTTTTCAAACTACAAACACGCTATTACAGTCAAATTATCTATAGTATATTATAGAGTAGCACAGCTTACTACATAATTAACATATTAGAGAACATCATATTTGTATGAATAAAACAACGCATTTTACTTAATGGAACATTATTTACTAACAGCAAAAAAAGTTGTAATTTGTTGTTCTATTTAGTAAGATGTTCCATTTTATTTTCATAGGATGTGTTGTTTAAGCACAATGACATTTATACAAATAATATGAAAGTGAGATGTATGTAAATAAAATAAATATTATTCATAAATAATATTGTTCGATTTAGACAAATGTGTTATTTTGTAATGTATTGCTCATAAATAATGTTATTTGGTTTAGTAAAAAATACTGTTTGATACTTACAATTGTGGTTTTATGTAAAATATTGTTAATTTTAAGAGAAATGCTATTCATAAATAATATTGTTTGATTCATTAAAAAATATTATTCCTTTCAAACAAATGTGTTGTTTTGTAAAATGTTATTCTCTCTAGAAAAATATATTGTTTAAGATGCAGTGGCAGTTTCATAAATAATATTTTTTGATTCATTAAGAAATCTTGTCTCCTTCAGACAAATGTGCTATTTTGTGAAGTGTTGTTCCCTTCAAATAAATGTGTCATTCAAGCCGTGATGGTAATTTTATAAATGCCCACGCTAAAATACACTTGGCCTATGCGCTACATTCTTACTTTCATGATATTTATGAAACTGCCACCGAGCCTTAAACAATACATTTATTTGAAGAAAACAGTACTTTATAAAACACCACATTTGTCTAAATCAAAGAATATTATTTACGAACATTATTTTCTCTGAAATTAATAATATTTTATAGAACACCACATTTGTAATAATGGAACAACAGAGAACGTTGTACTCCATTGGCTTCTTCGGTTATGAGGTCAATGATGAGTCCAAGGTAAGTGTGAATCGTCACCATAGCAATATATTCGATAAAAATGAGATTGAAGGAGATGATGTTACGATAGAAGCAACCCTAGCTGTGGATGTTGCTATCAGTAGAAGTTGGCTGAAGGAGTACGTCAATAGTAGTGCCAAATGACTCAACTTTTATTTAAAGTCAAATATATTTTTATTTCGTAGTATTGTTCCATTCAATAATAAGTAGTGTTCCATTTATACAAATATATTATTCTATAATATCTTATTTATCTCGTAAGATGTGCTATTTATAATAAGTGTTATTCTGTTCAATAATAAGTGTTGTTCAGTACAGTAATAAGTGTTATTCCATTCATACAAATGTGTTATTAATTTCGTAAGATGTAATATTTATAATAAGTGTTGTTCCATTCAGTAATAAATGTTGTTTCATTCATTAATAAGTGTTGTTCCGTTCATACAAATGTGCTGTTTTGTAATATGTTGTTCATTTTATAAGAAGTATTGTTCATAATAAGTATTGTTCTATTTAATAATCAGTGTTGTTCTATTTAGTAATAAGTGTTATTTCTTTTAGTAATAAATGTTGTTTCATTCATATAAAATGTGCGATTTTATAAAAAGTTATTCATTTCATAAGAAGTACTGTTTGTAATAAATGTTGTTTCATTCAGTAATAAGTGTTATTTCATTCAGTAATAAGTATTGTTCAATTTATGCAAACGTATTGTTCTGTAATATGTCGTTCATTTTGTAAGATATGATATTTGTAATAAGTGTTGTTCCATTCAGTAATGAGTATTACTCTGTTCAATAATAAGTGTTATTCTAGACAAATGTGTTATTTTATAATATGCTGTTCATTTTCATAACATGTACTGTTGGTAATAAATGTTGTTTCATTTAATAAGAAATGTTTTTCCTTTTAATAAGAAGTATTGTTCCTTTTAGTATTAAATGTTATTTCTTTCAATAAAAAGTATTTAGTTTAGTATAATATGGTATTCTTTCTATAGGAAAATATTGTTCGACGTAGTAGTGTTCACTTTATAAAATATATTTTTCAAGACACAGTGACCATCTTGTAATAGTGCGTTTGCAGTTTGAAAACATCGATGTTTAAATTAGTGTTTAGATTAGTATAATATGGTGTTCTATCTATAGGAAGATGCTATTTGGCATAGTGGTGTTTATTTCATAAGATATGTTTTTCAAGACGCGGTGACCTTCTTGTATGGGTGGTGTCCATTTCTCTATTTGTTCTATTTAAAATGTGGTGACAATTTTGTAAATACTGTGAATGTATGGGTGTAACACGTGTCATCATATAGCTACTCTTTTATAAATATGACGAAAGTATGAGTGTAGCATGTAATCCGGGGAGCATTTTATCCTTATGCTTTAAAGATTATTCACAAGTTATAGCTAGCTAGATAAAACATGTCCGGAAGATGCACAGCCACAAGGCAAGTCAAATCGCTTATTATAATTTTTTACAATTATTCTATAAAATCTACATTCAAATTCTAATACTACATATGAAGTTTCTTTTCTCAACACAATTATGCTTTAAAACAGCAATGGGGATTTTCTAGAAGTTTAAAAATTAAGATTTTAACGCTGAAAAGATGCATATTATGGAGTGATCTATTTAGCTTCTTTGGATGGTATTCATTTCATCCTCTTGGATATGTATATTATTGAGCAAGTTTCTGGAAATAAGTATAAGACTATGACCAACAATGGTATCTTACTTTCGAGTAATTAAAACTATTTAAAGAAACCTAGCAGCCATTTCCTCCTCAATTCTTCTGTTTTCTCTACATCACCTTCCTCCTCTCCTCTTTGTGTCTCTGGTTGGGTATGGATTCTAATCCAAGTTTGATCGTTGATTTACTATTTTTTTTTCCACCTGACGAACCATCTCTCATATCTTTTTTCATTGTTTCTTCTTTTTCCTTATAGTTCACAAAACCCGTTTATCACCATTAATGGAAACACTGTCTGGTTCTTTAGACGCTCTATGGGGAAAAAATTTGGGTGATCTATTTTCGGTGTTAGGGAGTTAGGTGGAGGACGGAGATTGAAAAATGGTAGACATCAATGAAGCGTTTTCAAATAATTGATTGGGTGATTATGTCAAAAAAATTTTGTCGATTCATTTTATTAGATTTTATGCTAGTTGATATATTGTTATGGGTTGATCCAACTTTTATTTGATCGACTTTTATATTGTTCATTTTATTATTTTTTCAAACTCTATTTAGGTTTTGTTCAAGTTATTTATGAGTTATTTATTCTAGATTTATTTTATTTGCATGAAAAGTT
This sequence comes from Aquilaria sinensis, assembly GCA_005392925.1. Taxonomy (NCBI): domain Eukaryota; kingdom Viridiplantae; phylum Streptophyta; class Magnoliopsida; order Malvales; family Thymelaeaceae; genus Aquilaria; species Aquilaria sinensis. Next base: position 207,663 of record SMDT01002121.1, on the reverse strand, counting down.
CGGCTTGGTATGATTTTTTTTCTTTCAGTTGGTATCGCACGAATGAGCAAACTTTTTAATAACTAGTTTTATGTCTCTGTTATTTCTTAGAGATTTATGCAGGGGTGGAGCTAGAAAATTATCTTAGCAGAGACAATCAAAATTAATTTTATACATTTTATAATGAGTGGAGTCGTCATCTAACATTTTATGGGTTCATAATTAATATTTTCTAAAAAAATATATCATTTACATAGGTTTCTTACAATTTAGTGGTGGCAAACACCATTGATTTGTACATGTTTCCACCCTTAGATTTATCCTGTTATTGAATTGTACGATGTCGTTTTTATTCACTGTTGATATGAATGAATTATTTTTTATTAAAAAAAATTAAAATTATTTTTACCAAAAATAATAAAAAGATTTTAAACAAGGAACAAAATACTAAAATTAACTAAAATGGTAGGTCAATTTATGTAATGCATCAGTTGAGACGTGAATGCTTCAAACTTTAAAGTATTGTACATATTTCAACATAACAATATTCCCGAACCAGCAGCAGCCACAAATTAAGTGTTGAGAACTTGGGATTGGTCTATCCCATTACGATGAAACACAACTTTTTTTTTTTCAAATAATAATAATGATAAATAAATAAATAAATAATGGGCGACTCTAAAATTGAAATCCGTCAAAATTAACGAGTTCATAAAAGGATCTACACTAGTTATTTAGATAAGTACGAAAGCGTTCAAAATATATTTATCAAATATAAATGTAAGTTGACCTAAGCTTGAGGTGACAAAAATGCAAACGCATATGCTACTCTCTCTCTCTCTCCAAAATTATTTATCCACTAAAAAAAGTACATGATTTAAGGAAGTTATAATAAATACAATATGTTTTTTGGTTAAGGTGGGCATTGTACCAATATTACCTTATCTTTTAATATCATGGTATTTTGATGATTCAACTTTTTCGAGATACTAAATTAATGATATAATGATCAAAATACTAAATTTGGATATCAAAATTAGGACATCCAAAAAATAGAAATCTAAACGGATGAAATATAATAATATAGGTCCTTATCAGTTTGGCTAAATGGTTTGGAAACCGGTATATCTCCATGTCCTTCCGGGTTTAAGGCATGTGGCAAACACTATTAATTCATACCTGTTTAACATTGTAAAAGTTTATAGTACAAGAGACCCAAATATGCAATTGGTCCTTCAACTTTACAAACTCTCATGAACAAGTCTTTTAACTTTGAATCAGTGCAACTTAGTCCTCAATCTTTGATAAACTATATGACTTAGTCCTCAAACTTTAATAAACTACAACTCAGTCCCTTGGTTGATAGGTTAAGGGTTTTGACCCAAATTGTGAAGTTAATCCCCTTTCTTGATCTGAGAGCAATTTGGTTAAGGATGAAGGGCGAGCGACAGTGGTGAGGCTTGACTACATTGCTACTAGGCTGGGTAATTCGATGAGGCAAAAACTTGACTTCTAGCACCTCAATGTAGTAGTGAATCTCAGGGATGAGTGGGCCAGGGTAGTAGATGGATCTCTGGGAGTAGATCTGGCTACAGGAGCTTCAATGTAGTAGCAATGACTAGGAACAAATTAGAATAGCTTTGTCACTTTATTTGCGTGCTATTGCGGTAAAGGTCGTTGATTTATGGCTCAAATGTGGTAAGAAGGGGTTGCAAACATCTTCTCTTATTTTAGCATTGTTAGTGGCGGGAGAAGCTCGGGAGCAATGGTAGTACATGAGCCGAAGTAACAATGGCAGGTTAGAGTGAATAAAAGCAGCAACTAATGAGGACAGGAATTTTCATTCCGTATAATGAGGCACTAACCACTTAATGTTTCAAAGTTGAAGCACTAAGTCATGCTTAACCAAAGTTAAAGGATAACTTGTAACTCACGTAAGTCAATAAAATTGAAAGACTTTTTGTTTTGTAATTTTCATAGAATTAACGGCCCGCTATTTATGAGCAACAATAACATCGCGGTAAATGGCGAGCAGACGCATCCCATGTACGTATAAGGTGGATTGACCGTAGACGAGGAGGGTTGAAAATGAGAACCCAACAAACAAAAATTGCGAAAGCACACTCCTGCGACTTCTGAATCCAGTCCCAGCCTGAGCCTCGTAGAGCTTCAACCCCTCAACTCCCACGTGACCGCTTTCCCTCACGCTCGCCAACCAGCGCGTGTCTTTCTTGCCCTTATCCACCTCATCACCACAACCATCTCACATCTGTTATCATAACTAATAAATCCACCCTCTTCGACGGTCATAATTAAGACCATCACCGCCAGCAGTAATCCGCCACGTAGGCAGTGTTGGAAGACATCGACCTGTCTCACTGTCCGTCACGCAGACGCGCTACTTTATACCAACACTAGTTGCCAAATTACCAGTACTGAGTCACTAGCACGCTAAGATTTCATCAGTGAGGAAACCAAAAATCCTGAGAAGACGACGATTTTTCCTCCAGGAATCAAATCCGTCGTCAAGAATTGGGCCCCGAGTTTTCTTGATGGAAGCGTGAAATCTCCGCCATTTTCGTCAACTTTACACTCATGCCATCTCGCCCGTTGCAGCCGCCGTCGCTCGTGGCTCCGCCGCGCCATCATCATCACCGCCCCAAGTTCAGCCTTCTCCTGCCGCTCCTCGCTGTTGGGGTAACCCTCACGCTAATCCTGGTGGCCGTTCTCGCCATCTTTGTCTATCGTAAGCTCTCCCGCAGCCGAACCGCTCCTTCCGAGTCGCCCAGCCACCGCCACTGCCGCCGCTTCTCCTACTCAGTCCTCCGCCGCGCTACGGGATCGTTCTCCCAATCGAACCGTCTGGGCCATGGTGGATTTGGGTCTGTGTATAAAGCCATCCTGCCGTCGATGCCGCAACCGGTGGCAATCAAGGTTATGAATTCGTTGGATTCCTTGCAATGCGAGCGCGAGTTTCACAACGAGCTGTCGCTTGCCCTCTCTTTAAACTCGCCCTACACTGTGCCAATCATCGGCTTCACTTCGGATCAGAGGAGGAGAAGATTCGTCCTGGTGTACGAGCTGATGGAGAATCGGAGCGTGCAGGACGCTCTGCTGGACAGAAAATGCGAGGAGCTCATGGAGTGGAGCAAAAGGTTTTGCTTGATTAGCGATGTGGCGAAGGGGCTCGAGTATCTTCACCATTTCTGCAACCCACCGGTGATTCATGGTGACATCAAGCCCAGTAACATTCTCTTGGATGGGGATTTCAGAGCTAAGATCGGGGATTTTGGGTTGGCGAGATTGAAAACTGACGATCTGGTGGAGGGTGTTGAGGAAGGCCAGAGCGAGAGGAAGAAAGAGGTGGAGGATAATGGATCGGTGGTGGAGACTGAGAGTGTTATGACTGGTTATGATGACTGTGCGAGCTATGCGGTGGCGGATCAGTCGCCGGAGAGTGGTGTGCTGAGAGTTTTGGACGCAGATGCTTCGCCGGAGATGGTGGTGGTGTCTCCGGAGTTGGGGGTCGATAAAAGAAGTGTTATTTCAGAGGTTAGCGTTGAGAGTGGGAAAGATTTGGTGGGCGGTAGAAAGGGCGGTTCAAGGAGAGATTGGTGGTGGAAGCAGGACAATGGAGAGGGCTCAGAATCGGGGAGGGTGAAGGATTATGTAATGGAGTGGATTGGGAGTGAGATAAACAAGGAGAGACCGAAAACGGAGTGGGTTGCATCTTCTAGCTCCATTGATAACACAGCATCGATCCTGAAAATGGAGGAGAAGAAGGAGAAGGTTAGAAAGAAGGAAAAGAACAGGAAGCCCAAAGAATGGTGGAAAGAAGAGTTCTGTGATGAGCTCACAAAGAAGAACCAAAGGAAGAAGAAAAGATCACATGGTTCCAATGGGGATTTATGGTGGCAAAAGGATGAAGAGTTTGGGCTAAAGAAATGCAAGAAGAAGAAGAGCAGCAGAGGCAGCATTGATTGGTGGCTAGATGGATTTAGTGGGGAATTTAGGAGTGGACGACGAAGTAGCCTAGATTGGGCAAGCGGGGATGTACCAAAGAGCGGAGGTGTTAGCAGCACACCTAGTATGAGAGGAACCGTGTGTTACATTGCGCCTGAATATGGAGGTGGAGGTTTGCTTTCGGAGAAATGTGATGTTTACAGCTTCGGTGTACTCGTGCTAGTGGTCATCTCCGGGCGTAGGCCTCTGCAAGTGACAGCCTCACCCATGGCAGAATTCGAGAGGGCTAATTTGACTTCTTGGGCAAGGCAACTTGCTCTCCATGGGAGGCTTTTGGATCTTGTTGATCCCTCCATTCATTCATTGGATAAGGAACAGGCATTGCTTTGTATCACTATTGCATTACTGTGTCTGCAGAGATCTCCCAGCAAGCGCCCCACCATGAAGGACATTGTGGAGATGCTTTCCGGTGCAGCGGAACCTCCTCATTTGCCTTTCGAGTTTTCACCATCTCCACCTTCCAGTTTCCCGTTTAAATCCCGGAAGAAGGCACGGTGAGTATATCAGATTCAAGCAGTTGTAATTTGATTGACTGTACCAATTTGTGCTTGTTATTTCTGTAAAAAAAGCGAAAAAAAAAAAATGTCTCAGAAATGGAGGAGCTTTTTTCGCATGTTTGTTCAGATGTTTCATTCGGCCTATTACAGCTAGTTTATTGCTTCACTTGTTGGCATTGGTAAAGGCCATGACCTGAGAGCAACGCCTCAACCCTTGGCGCTCCTCCTACTGACTTCTGTTGAGCTGTAGAAACTCTAGGCTAATGACAAATCACAAATGTAAAGCCGTTGGGACGTTTCTTTGAGCTTTTCTAATAGACCTGTAATCTTAATTTTTTTTTAAAAAGAAAAGAAGAAACAATATATTATTGCTCAATCAGGACATATATTGGTTGCTAGCCTAGCTTAGCTTTGGTTTTTTCCTGGGGTGCACATCCTTTTCTTTGCTTTGGCTTTACGAAAAGTGGTGGACTTTTACTGGTAATTATTTCTGTGCTGAGCTGAGCCTGAGATTGTCATGGAATTCAGCAGCCATCATAGGGGTTGTTGGTCCCAGCATTCGAGTGTCTTGCTTTTGGTCATTTGCAAATTGCATTGACAAAAGGTAAAGAAAAAGTAGATGTCAATCCCTCCAGTCCTGGACATTGTTTTCTGGTGCTTTTGGCCTTTGCATAAAGAGAGTTGATTATGGCCATTCAAGGCCGTAGATATCGTCTTCCTACCAAAAAAAGAAAAAAAGGAGACAGTAGATAGAATTCTTGTTCATGATGGAGCTGTCCAAGCTTCTGGTGTGCCGCGCCCGTGTTCAATCGTTCTTCAAAGGCAGTTACCAAAACTTTGGCCACTAGTTTTAGAGGTTGGGAAATTATATTTAAGGATTATTTTTAGCACTAAAGAGTTGGAGGTTTGACCTTCATTCATAAAATTGTACAAAATTCTGACTCTAATTAGAAACTTCTACGCAAAACGGTCTTGCCAAACGGACATATACGAATTACCTCAGCACCTGACAAGCGTCATATTGATAAGCGTGTGGTAGCTGTCGTCGTTTGGGATGGGGATGGGGATCGGGATTGGGAAGCTAGCTGTACCGTGTGGTCTAGGGCGGATTCATTCGGCTATGAAAAAGATGCATCATATTTTCACCTATTTGTCATCAATGTCAGTAATTAATATTAAATTTTTTTTAAAAAATTATTTAATGATAATTTTTAACTTTTAATTTTAACTATTTCATCTTTACTGTCAAATAAATTAGTCAAAATAAATTAATCAAAACTCTAATGCTAATTACAATAGTTATTTCAAAGTATGCCATAAAAATACAAGTGTTGGTTCATTTAAGTAGTAGTGATGCAAGTTAATGTGGTAAAAAATAACCTATCAAAAACCACAATGCAATAAATGGTTGGTTAAGTAAACATTGCCTTTATGTTTTGAAACCATGATTTAGAGATCGAGCTCAGTAAGATGAAAAAAGACTGGAGAACAAAGGGATTTTTGGAGTAACCCATACACAAGCCCAGTCTTGGTGGCCGAATGCCTACGTGGCTCCTACGGGTGTTTTAGGGGTCCAAAAGTTGTGGGTCGAGGCTAATGGGCATTTGCGGCTTGTGTTGGATCATTTTATGAAAGGAAAAATATTAAACATACAAAAAAAATCTATTACAAAATATTTAACACGAAATTGAATGTACAATCAGTTTAAACTTAAACTATCAATTAAGTGTCTGGCATACCACTTACTAAGAGAAAATTTGATACAAGTTTTATGCCTATCATTGTCCTTGTGAAAGTTTAAGGCTAAATTTGAGTGGAAGTGAAATTGCGAGCAAAATTAGCTGGCTTAGATTTTTGGTATTAAACCAAAGTTTTCTGATCGAATTCCGACTCGAGAACTAATCAATGGCTGGAATTTTAGAGCTCTTACTTATGGTCTAAAATTCAACTTACTGTTCTTTATTAGCTTCTTTTATGTATTAGGGAAAAAAAACTAATCATATCCACAATTTGATCATGTTATGTTTTTCAAATAATATGTTTGACATGCATTTTTAACTTTTATATTAACAAAAAGTGCGCGCGAGCACATGCTATATAGTTACTGGGATTTTTTCAAAAAGAAAAAAAAAATATCATTAGCTGCCGAGCTACAAAACCCTCATGTTGTTGATGATTATAGAGTTAGTGACTTCAGTTTTCAATATTACTTAAAATATGCTTAAGGGGGCTGAGTTTTCCAGATCAAAGCAGATATTGCAACGGTGGAACTCAACTCCCATAAGCTCTCTGCTCTGGTTTCTAACAACACATATAAATTCTTACTTTTATTTTTTATACATCGGCCACCAGACTATTCTCAAGCCCAGAACCTGAAAATTTCCATATTTCTTTGAGAATAAAAAATCCAATTAATCGAAGAGCAAGTCGTAGATTTCTTTTTGATTTGCCGGTGGCAAAGTCGATTTCTGTTTTTATTATTAATATTATTTTTTAGATTATCAATTTTGATGTTTTTACTATAATAGTTGCAACAGGTAAGCATTTTTTATCTGATTCTACTTATCTTAAAATGGATAAAATATTAATATTAAAATTATAAACTAATAGGATATAGATTGTTGGCAACTTATTACCCTAGCTAAGTCAAACACATTAGTTTAAGGATTACATAGTTATACTCTTTTGTAAAAGAAGTTGATACAGCTTCATGATTAATCTTCTTTTTTGCTTTTCTTTTTTCCTTTGTATTTTTTCCTATGTTATTTGCATAATGAAAATCCAGTCAATTCTTTTAAGATTCAATCTCCATACAGACAGAGCAATTAAATTACCATACTAAATCCTATTACCTCCATCCCATATTGTTTGAAATAGTTAACTTTTGACTATAGTTTGATTTGAATTTATTTATATTATTGGTTGTTAGAAAAAAATTTAAAAAAATATATTTCAAAACTATAGGTTTTTATTTATCATTTATATAAAATATTTTTTATTTATATACTAAAAATAAAAAATAAAAAATTATAGATTAATTGCAAAAAAGTGAGTGTTTGAAAGAATATGGGACAGATGTAGTATTTTGGTTTAATTTTCATTTTTTTGTCCAAAATTTTAATTTCATTTCTTAGTTACGCATAATTGACTTTATAACCACTATTATTATAGATTCAAATTAAATTAAAACACTAGCCATTTCTACTGTTTCATTTCATTTAATTATTATTAATAAATTATTTATTTAAAGTTAGATGCACTGTAAATATAAATAGATACACATGTCTAATCTCTATCCGTTTCTTTTGTGCATCATCAAAACATTCTCTTTCTCAACGAAAAAAGTACATACATTGCAGGTGTCCTTATGACTTTTAATTATGTTGCTCTTTTTTTTTTAATTTCTATAGCTGAAGCCTGAAAGAAGTGAATGCATATTACTGTAATCGTCCTTTTTAATAACTTGATGTTACTCCTTTTTTCTAACATTAAAAAAAATCATCTTTATCTTTCCTTCACTTTTTAAATTTTAGATTTTTTTATTATCATTGATTTATTCATTGTCTTCTAATACAAAATAATTAGTAATAATCATTTAAATTTATTCAGTGTATCAAATTATACTATATTCTAAAAAGAGGAAGATATTTACTGTTTATCATCAGTATTTACCGTAGATTACCAGTTCTATTTTTTTAGTCTCTTTTATTTATTTGGCTTTTTTTAGATATGATTTGCTCTTTTTTTTTTTTTTAAGTTTGATCTTTTTTTCGTAATGCACTCCGTTTGTGTTGCAGTTTATCTAGTTTCAGCCTGTTTCACGTTTTGTTTCAATTAAAACGTGGTTTTAGTCCCTAACTTTATAATATTTTCATTTTAGGCTTCAAGTTACATTTGTGTTACATTTTGGTCCCCAAATTTTATAGTTATTTAACTAGATCTTCTATTTGCTCTTTTGGTCCCCAAGTTTTCTTTGTTATTGTTTTATGTACTATCTTTTAGAGTGAGACATTAGTGACCATAGTTTGTTTATATTTTAGTTAAACCATTTTTTTATTTTTATTAAGTCAATTCTTATATCCTTAATATCTAAAGTTTTTTATTTTTATTTTTATTTTTTTGTCTTCATCCTAACTTTTATTATTGATTTTCTTTATTGTTGTTTTCTAAAATGAAACTTTAATCATTATAATTTGCCTACTTTTGATTTGGTCCTACTTAATTCGACTTTGGTAGTTCTTTTACTCTCTGTTTTTTTAATCTTTGTTAAATTAATGATTAGACTGTTAATTGATTAACATATAATTAAACATAGTTTTGTATTTAGCACATTTTTTTATCATTATCGATGATAAAGTTTTATAGCATCAATTATTTACTTCAAGCTCTGTAGTTTAATAAAGTAATTTGATATATAATTGTTAAAATTGAAAGTAAAATTTTATAAATTTGTTTTTATCAATATTAAAAATTAGAATTTGAGTAAATCACATCCGGAAAAAACAAAAAAGAAAAAAAGACAAGCAAAAAAGGAAAAAAGACACTGTTCTAGTCATTAACTTTTTAATCTTTTCATTTTTCATTTTAGGTTTTAAGTTATGTCTGTGTTAAATTTTGGTTCCTAGATTTTATAACTATTTAACTAGATCTTCTATTTGCTCTTCTAGTCCCTAAGCTTTTTTTTATTGTTGTTTTATGCACTATCGTTTGAACTAAGACATTGGTGACCACAATTTATTTATTTTTTATTTAATCCATTTGTTTATCTTTATTAAGTTAATTATTAAATCTTTAATACATAAAGTTTTTCCTTTTTTTTTTTGTCTTAATCCTAACTTTTTTTTATTGATTTTTTTGTTGTTGTTTTCTAAAATGAAACTTTAATCATTATAATTTCCCTACTTTTAGTATGATTCTAGTTTAAAATTAGAGGCAAAAAAGACAAATAGAGAGGTTTGGTAACTTGCAAATCATAGCGTATATTTTGTGTAATAAATTTTAATAATAAATATATAAGAATTTATCATCAATAAATTTATGATAATGAATTAAAAATTTTATTTATTTATTTATTGTCTTCTAACATAAAATCTTTATAATCACGGTTTGTTTCTTTTATTTTTTTAATCAACCTTAGTGACTTCGTTTAGACATGTTTTTTATTTTTTTTTAATTATTTTTTTGAACAAAATTTTAGTGAATATGAGTTGTGCACTTTTTTGTATAGTTTGAACTGATTGATTTTAGCCAATATTTTAATTTATTCTTTTTCTTTATTAAGTTGATGGTTAAGTTTTTAATTCCCGAAATCTTTACATTTTCTCTCTTGGTCTAGAAGCCATTTTAGTCACCATTTTTTGTCATTGAAATTATACTCTTTGTCTTATATTATTAACATTTTTATATTATTTCTCTCTTTTAAAATAAAATTTTAGTTACCACAGTTTATCTTTTCATACTTAGAATTTTTTTTTTTTGCTCTCTCAGCCCAAAAACTTTACTTTATTTTTTTTTAATTTTGGTTCTTATTTTTCTTTTTTTCTTTTTTATAAATTCTTTTTTTCTTTATCAATGATCACCACTATTTATGTTTATATTTAATATTGACACAGATTAAACCGCACAACGCGTGAGAACCATTAACCTCTTGAGTTTCTATTTTTGGGTCTTTGTTTTGGTAGTTATTTGTACGCATTTTTAGAATATATTAAGCCATTAACGCATGGGCCAAAGAAACCAATACCAGATATTCAGCTAAATGGGCACTAACCTAATTCAAATAATTAAATCTAACCACATAATTAGCCGCGGTTGTGGTTATAGATCGATGTAGGGGCATTTAAAGCACGCCCAGGTGTGGTTCATTTGTCGCCATCATCGTCCATGATTTCATTCCTCTCAAGATCACTCATATTCCCATCTACGGAGGGATAAAACCTTTCTATCTTTCTATGGTAATATACAAGTAATTAAGCATAATCTAACCTAATCTAATATAATAAAACAAAAATTAAGAAGAATCCACCAGTATTTTCAGCTCAATATTTTCACTGGCTAGTTGAGTCGGGTGAAAAATACCTTGTACCGGCAAATTAACTCCTCCACCATTCCCTCACCTGCCCCTGTCCTGTCCGGTGCCCCACCCTTGGTTTAAATCACACGCCTCAACCGCCAGCTCCACAACAAATCTTCGTCCCGCGTCTTACGTTGGGTTCTTGCTCCTTCTACCGGAAGTCCCTCTGCCTCCCATGAATCTAACATCCCCACTCGATCCTTACCAGTTCCTTCGAATCGCTCCCAACCCAGATGGCTCCCTCACTCGACTCGCCCCCCTCCCCTCCGTTCTCCCCTCTGACAACGACCATTCCCATTCCTCCGTCCTGACCAGAGACCTCCCTCTCAACGCTGCCACCAAAACATTCCTCCGCCTCTTCCGCCCTCCCTCTCCCTCCGCCAAGCTTCCCCTCCTCTTTTACTTCCACGGCGGCGGCTTCGTCCTCTTCAGCGCCACCTCCCGCCCTTTCCACGACAGTTGCGCCGCCATGGCTGCCCATATCCCCGCTCTCGTTCTCTCCCTCGAGTACCGTCTTGCCCCCGAGCACCGCCTCCCCGCTGCTTATGACGACGTCGTCGACGCCATAATGTGGGCCCACGATCAGGCCGTGGCTCCCACGGACGAATGGCTCAGAGATTCTGCTGATTTCTCCAGGTGTTTCCTGATGGGCAGCAGTGCGGGTGGAAACATGGTGTACCACGCGGCGCTGAGAACGCTCGACGTCGATCTCTCGCCACTGAAGATTCAGGGGCTGATCATGAACCAGGCGTTATTCGGCGGAGTACAAAGGACGGAATCGGAGATGCGATCTGAAGGCGATCGGATTCTACCGCTGGCGGCGACCGACCTGCTGTGGACCCTGGCGCTGCCGGAAGGGGCGAATCGCGACCACGAGTATTGCAATCTGGCCGTGGGTGGCGGAGTGCCGGAGGAGAAAGTGAGGCGCCTGCCGAAGTGCCTGGTGAGAGGGCACGAAGGGGACCCGCTGGTGGACCGGCAGAGGGAGTTGGCGAGGATGCTGGAGGCGCGTGGGGTGCGTGTGGAGGCGGGGTTTGATGAGGGAGGTCACCATGCGGTTGAGCTGTTTGATCCCTCCAAAGCTCAGGCCCTGTACCAGCGTATCAAGGACTTCGTTCATGACTCTTCTGGTCCTAATTCCACTATATAGAGTTTTTCCCTGTGTCCACTGTACTTTTAAAAAGTATTTCTACATAATCCATGTTTTTTAAATATTTCCCCATCCACCTATATTTAAGTTTATTTTTAAGGCATAAAACTATATATATATATATATATATATATATATATATAGTACCAAGTTTAATTCAAAAGCTTGCATTCAACCACAAAAGTGGCCCCTTTACCAAATAACTCAAGTATCAATAATTTATAATTAACATGAAATTAGTTAAGTAGAAAAAAAAAGGAACTATATAGATGAATCGAAAATTGATGCATGCATCAGTTCTATGTGTATAATTTAACAAATTACATGCGCGAATTTCCAAAACGTAAACTGCATAAAAAAATCTCCAACATTTTCATCACACAATTTCATTTTTATGGGTAAATTTAAAAAATTAATTTGATTTAATACAAAAAATGTCAAAAAAAAAATTGAAATCAACTAAGCTGAAATATTTATTACATTTTAATTAGTACATTGAATCTAGTTATGAAATCGATTAATTTTAGAAGAATAATAATTATAAAGAAACGCTCCCTTCTCTTGAAGGTTAATATCGATGCAGCCATTTTTTAAGCAGGACAGTTAGGTTCGGTGGTAGTAATTTGTAGAGATGCAGCAGGCAAGCTAAGGTTTGTAGTGTCCTAAAGCTGGAAATAAGAAGGCAAGGATGTGCTTTATTTGGAAGCCACGGCAACGATGTTGGGTTTGAAGGAGGCTAGGAGACATGGCATGAATGCCATCATTCTTGAATCGACTCTTTAAGTTTTTCCGACCTTCATAAGGGGGTTTATCATTCTTTGTTTTGTTTTAGGGTTTTAATTGATGAAGTTAGGTCATTTGCCGGTATTTTTATTCTTTGAGCTTATTTTTGTATTCTAAACGAATACTCTATCTTAATATTGTCATACTAAAATATCCTGTTTTATATTGTGTAGCCCAATTGGCTATTTTATTTCAATTTCAACACCAAAGTGGATGAATTTTATTGATGTAATATTAATTAATATTAAAATAAATATAAAATAACAATTTTTGTACTTTAAATTTTTCCGATCAATCTTTTTAACCCTCAAAATTTTTAAACCTCAGATTTAATCCAACCTATCTTCTTATTTTCTCCTATTTCTCTTAGCCATGGTAAACTCCCAGGATTTTTCTTCCAATCACCCATCCTGGCAAACAACCATTCTGATTTCCTTAGGATGTTTGTTCTCCTATTTTTTAGAAACAGTGGCATGACATTTTCAAGAAAGATGGCAGAATTGGGCTTCAAATTTGTCGCCATCCGTTTGAATCCATCATCGTCCATTTGAATACGTAGCCATTCACTCGAATCTGTCGCCCATTCGCTTGAATCCATTGTCCTCCACCTCAAATTGGCTGCGCTCACTGAGGGGAAAAGGCCGAGAGAGAAACAAGGAGGTAGAGGAGGAGGGCAGTGGCAAAAAACATGATGACCAAGGGGAAGACGAATGACGGTGTCAAAAAATGGGGAAGATGAATGGCAATGGGAGCGCCAGCAATGGGAGCATTTGCAAGGTTGGTGGGGAAGACGAACAACGAAAGGAAAGATGAATGATGATGAGAGCATGGGCAATGGGAGCATCGGTGAGGGTTGTGATGGAGGGCAGACATCGGTGTGGGTAGTGATGATTTATGTGAAGAATGGAACTCAAAAGATTCATAAGTTTGGTTTCTTGATATTTTTTATGTCTGAAAGGAGAAAATCAAAAGTTTGGGCTTGTTGTTCTTGATATTCAGGAAGTTTGGAAAGATTAAAATGATTGATTGGAAAAATTTTAAGCACCAAAATTGTTATTTTACATTTATTTTAATTTTAAATAACGCCACATTAGCAAAACTGTTCGTTTTGATGGTGAAATAGATGAAAAGTACCCAATTGGGGCATGCAATATATTAACATTGTGCCCAAAAGCCAATTATAGGATTATTGTATTTCGTATATTGAGTCATAATATTTTATTAATGTATTATTCCAATAATTATGTTTATTGTTTATTTTTATGCAACATAATTAAACATAATTATAACCCTAAAATAATACTCTCTCTATCTTACAAAAGCTGTTATTTTTACTATTCACTACAATTAATTTATAATTTTATTTCTTTTAAAATTTATTATAAAAATATGAACTTTTTTTGTGAAAATAAAACTTTAAAGATATAGTATCAGCCAGTTCGGCTCAATCTAATAGCTGTAAATTAATGTGTTTTTCATGTTAGGCCCCACTAATTGAATGTGGGTTCATTTTTTATCCCCTATCTGCCCTTCGTCTCCCCAAATTCTTCATCTCTTGAAATCTTTTTTCCTCTTCCCAGAATCTTCTTCTTCTCCGTGGACACAAACTCACTACTAATTCTCTGCACAGCACACACACTATGCTGTAGTTGTTCATGTCCACCGCCATTGCCTTCAGCAGCGTCTCTAGATTTATTTTTTGCTTGATTTTTGATGTGGTATCTCTGTTTCTCGGTTTCTTTTTGTTGATAGATGAGTTCGGGCGCACATGCTTGCCGATATCCTCAAGCAGAACGATGTCTCCTTATGACAGGATCTACATCAACGAAGGTGCCTGAACGCCTTTCACCTTCGTCACTCTATACGCTGTCAAAGAACGGGGTGTTCATGTTCTACCGAAATCCCTGCTCCTGAAGTCTGAGCAGTCAGAATTGGGGCCGGAGACATCGTTGGGCTAATGAAATTAGGATCAGAGGCATTATTAGGTAGTCAGAATTGGGGCTGAAGACGTCGTTGGGCAGTTAGAATTGGGGCCGAAGATGTCGTTAGGCAATCAAATTTGGGGCCATAGAAATCATTGGTCCGAAAACCTTTCATCACCGAAAGCTCCTCCACCGGCGAGACCCAGATCAGAGCAAGTAAATAGGGGTAAAAAAGGAATAAAATTATAAACCAACAGCCTCTCTCCATCATTTGCCAAAAAACACGTTAATAGTTTCTAAATATAATATTTAATAATTTTTTTTCAATACATATTAATATAAATATATTCAAGTCAAATTTTAGTAAAAAAAGATAAAAAGGGCCAACTAATATGAAACAGATGAAGTAGTATTCTTAAAGGCCTTTGATCGAGCATTATTGTGGAATAAGTTGTAATAATACATAAAGATCAGCATATGTGGAAACTAATATAAAATATATAGTTCATATATGTATACAAGTTGGAGAAATTATGTACATAATTGACCCACAATGAGAACATTGTATGGATAGTTATAAGAGTATAATAAGTGATTCTCATAGTGATCATGATGTATGTAGTTCTTTGACTTGAGGTCATCAAAGTTTCCTACATGTAAGTCACATACATTGATACTTCTCCTTGTTACTCATAACTGAGTGAACATGAAGGTAAGGGTGATCATTCGGCTTATTTGGCTAAAACCAAATTGAAATTTTTGGTTTTTTTTAGTTTCATTTTTTCATTATAATAAACTGGATTTACCAAATAGAATGATGAAACCAAAGTAAAATCGAACCGAATTTTGTGGATTCAGTTCGGTTTCAAACCAAGATAACCGAAATATTAACTTTGATTTTCTGCTCTAGTGAATAAAATGTAAAATTAAGTATATATGTACCTTGTTAAACTATTTAAAGAGAAATAAATGATCAACTTGGGTTTTAACGAAAAATTGTTCTTTTTTTTTTTGCAGATTTACGATTTCATCAAATTTCAATGTGACTAGGCAGAGCTTTTTCACAATTTCATCAGATTTCATTAGATTCTTTTTGCAGATATGAGCAGAATCCTTAGCTTTTTTTCTTCCTTCCACGATAACACCTTAGCCCTTTTTTTCTCCCTTCCACAATAACACCTTAGCCCTTTTTTTCTCCAATCGCAGCATACTTTGGAGCATTCTCCTTCTTGGCCAGCAGTTTCTCGATCTTCGGCACTCTTCTCAATTGAGGAGCAGATGAGGGACCTTATCGATGATGGGCTTAACCACCATAACCTCCTCCATCTCAGGAGACAACGCCTTCTGGGTACCATCGGCCACATTAGTGGCCAGTTGCCGTCGTGTTCTAGCTTTTTTCTTCCCAATTTAAGATGGCTCAATCCCAATCAAAGCCTTTAACCTTCTATTTCCTTTCCAGTTAGCCCTTTCTTTTTTCAAATCTATTAACTTACCTCATATAAGGAATAAAAATTTGGTTTATTCGGTTACTGAAATAACCAACTCACCCAACTGAAACCGAACCAAAACCGATTTACACCTTATTCAGTTTCAACTGAAATCGAACTGAAAACCGAATTCACCAAATCAAATTTTTAAACTAATTCAGTTTTTCGGTTTCAACCAAATAGTGATCACCCCTACATGAAGGTGGTCATTAAGTGTGTCATATATCATATGGAGGGATTTGTATTATTAAAATGAGATTTGTCTCTCTTATATAACATGAGTGCTATCTATGAGCCCCTTGATTTAGTGAGACTACCATGCTTGGATGAGTTGATATGAGAAATCAATGTCATCTGTTTAAGTTAGTCTACTTAGGAATCAAAAAACCCTAAATTAAGCGATATGATGCTAGTATGTTTCATGTCTCATGCTCAGTCTTGATATCCTGGACAAAAGGGAGATGATATATATGAATAACGACCATAGAAATTTAGTCAAATCACCGACTATCTTGTCATTTGAGTAGCAATGATGTGTTGCTAAACACCGTTCATTGTTTATGAACATAAATGTGATTTATCATTATTGTCCATGTGATAGGAGCTTATAGAGTTATACACTTAGAGCCAATTACATTATTTGAGTGTATGAACCAAATTGTTTAGTTTTGGTTTCATGATAATTTTAGGTTAATTATTGGCCCAAAAGTTAAGCCTGAAATCAGGCATAATTGGATTAGTGTTATGTAACTATTTGGCTTGGGAGTTTTGCATCACTATATATATGTTATAAGGTGTTATTTTTTGAAGAACTTCCCTAGATGAATTAGAAAGGGTTTTGAGATTTCCAGTTGTAGTCATTCCTTAGAAAATGTAAGTTAGCACTATAAGCGTAAGAGGAATGCTCCTGCTAGAACTTAGAGAAGGCGTGATGATCTAAGTAGTTCATGTAGATACCATATATAGCTTGAATACGTTAATTGTTCCAGTTTTATGATTGGGCTCAATAGTTAGATGAAAGATCTTGACCTACTAGGTGTGCAAACTTTTGAACATCTGATTTACCCCATTTCACTTAGATCCTTTAGGATTTTGGTTAATTTCACTATATTTGTTTGGATCCTGAAACCCAATATAATATGAGGTAGGATACTTTGATAGGACAACCTTAAAGTAAAGTATTTGTTTAGGACACGAAAATAAGCTAAGAGACCCTAGTTAAATTTACTATTTTATAAAGAAACAATAATATATTACACCAGCACTTTTTAAAGTAATATAAACAATTGTTTTATATATTTTTTTGTAAAATAAATGAGCATGGTGTATGTAGATAAAAAAATAAAAAGTGATATCCGTCGTATTTAATAAGTTTTATATAAGTATGAGAAGTTCTAAAAATGTGTGCATTTTTTTTTTGAAAAAAGAAAGATTTATTCAGAAGGCCCAACCAAAATAGCCACCAAGAAAGAGAAAAAGCCTAGGAAATGACAACCTAAAGCTCGCATAACAAAAGGACAACCAAAATAACAAGGCTGACACTCCAACGGCAAAAAAGAAAAGAGAAACCATAACCATAACCAACATACACTAAACTAAAAAAAAAAAAAAAAAACAGCAAAAAAACCCCACCAATAAATCAAAGAAAAAGCCAAACTACATTGACTAGATCACCAAAAGAGCCTATCACCACACACCCTCATAGCCAACTTATCAACCTCCCTATTTGGCTCTCTTGGAATTTTCACAACCAAGCAGTTATTTAATGAAGCTAGGATAAAGTCAACTTCTTCAAGGATATGAATCAACCTCCAAGGTCTTTTTGAAGCTAAGCATACCTAGGCTACTGGATTAAAAGAATCATTCATAATTTGACAAGGAAAAACTCTGCAAACCTCTTTATCTTTCAGCATCCTTAAAGCCTTATGAACTGTAATAACTTCTACCACATTTTAGTTTAAGGACCTCACAGGAATAGAAAACATGGTCAGGATTGAACCTTTAAGGTCTCTTAGGATTCTAACCACACCTGTTGGTCTTGGTTTCCCACAGTAGAACCATCCACATTAAAAAGCAGCATACTAACTTTTAGAAACTCCCAAGCAGAAAGAAATCTGGCATCCTAATCAACTAGACAACAACTCACATTAGCAATATTAGCTAAAAAATCAAGGATAGAGTAAGTGATTGTCACTCTCAACTTAATTAAGTTAAAGATTGTTAGAAGCAAGGTTGTTTATGTTCAAACACAACTTTATTTTGAGTAGTCCACAAAACCCAAACCATAGGGAAGAAAACAAGCAACAACACATTTATACATAAGACTACCACAGTAGTTTCTCCTTACCAGAAAACAAAATCAACAGCATTCTCTAAGATAGCCTAGGAAAAATTCTAGCAACCAATAAGCCTACACCAAGCTTCCCAGGAGAAAGAACAAAATAGAAACAAATGATCAATTGATTCAAGGCATAGATTACAAAATGGACGCAAAGTCGACTCATTTTAAATAATCCGATGTTGAAATAAAACACCCCTAATAAGAATCTTCCGTCGCAAAAATTGCCAATAGAAGAACAGAACCTTTAGGGGTGCCTTAAATCTCCAAATTGAATTCAATAAAGGATTAACAGAATGATCTAAATTTTCCGCTTCTCAACAAAAACCTTTCACAAAAAATGACCACTACTGTCAAATTTCCAAATGATCATATTGGTAATTATCTTTGATTCCAGAAGAGCTTGAAATTCAAAGAAAATTCTTAGCTCCTAATGAAAACACGCTTGTCTAAGTTGCACATTCCACTTCCAAAAGTCATATTCCTAAGAGCTAAAATCAACCACAAGAATTGACTTTTTTACATCCAAAGCAAAAATTTTTGGTAACCGCTCTTTCAAGACTAGACTTCAATCCAGTGGTCTTCCTAAAATCTCATTTTCTTCCTGTTCCCAACAAAAGACAATAGACCACGCCTAGCAACTACTCTCATAGAGCTTTGATTATCAAGATAAGATACTACCATTCTCTAAATAAATGACACAAACAGCTTTCTTGGAATTTGCCGTTAAAGACTATATTGCGCTCAACCATGTTTTGCATCAATTGCTCACCTTCATATTGTTTCATGCTCGTTGCCATATTGCCATAACCATTTGAGCATCAAAATTGAATTCTTTGCACTAATGGAACCAATGCCAATGCCTCTATTGCTCTTGCTTTTTGACAAGGAAACCTAGTCGATCAAGGCCAATTTTTTGTGACCGGGTTTATCGCCCTAGAGGTAGTTCATCTATATTTTCTCTAGTTCATTTGCCACACCAACCAAAATCTGAAATAAAGATGAAAAAAATAGGGTAAAATCTGCCAAGGGTCCTTTAGCTTATTTTTTTTATCCTGAATTGGTATTCTACCTCAGAGTTATCCTATCGAAGTCTCTTACTTCATATTTCGCATTTAATTAAGTTCTTTTCGTCAATTAAATAGTTAAAAAAAGATGAAATTGCTGACATGACATTAATTAAAAATCAAATAAGTGTAAAATAACATTTTTAATCCTTTTACTTTTACTTTCAACAATTTTAAGCCTTAAACTTATATATTTTATCACAATGACCCACGAACCTCCAGCCCCATCCACGGCTACCAACCACCCACCTCGCCACCCCTTATTCATCGTTCATTGCCTTCCACCATTCGGCATGTCTTCTGGCAACAATAGAAAAACAAAAACAACAAACTAAAAGAAAAAAAAAAACAACCAAGCCCCCCAAAGGCCGGCGATTCTGTGTGCAACTCTTCCCTTTCACTCTCTGATTTTTCAAACCACAACTATGTGCTAGAGATCAGAAGGTGAGGATGAGGATGCTTGACTGATTTCGTGGGTACAATGATGGAGATTTCTCTCATCCTCACGATCAAACGACAACAACAATGGAGATTTCGTGCATCCTTATGTGATCTTCAAGACTTACGGCTGATTTTTTGGACTTTTCACCATCAATTTGCCTAGGTTTGTTGCTGATTATTTGCCATCAATTTGTCTGAGTTTTCCATCATGGATCTTTGTGACTTATTGCATCCCTAAATCTCTTTCCACCTTCAGAAAATCCCCAAGTGAAGTTGGGCTAATGTCGTCATCCTTTCACAAGTTCTACCATCGAGTTAATCAGACTGAGTTTGGAGATCCGAGCTGAAAAAGGGCACCAACAAAGGATGAAATCAAAATTGATCAGAGCCAAAAAAGACCATCATTAAGTTAATCAGACTGGTTCTATAGATCTAGAGAGAATTGGAGAAAATTTGGGGAAAGAACTGGAGAAAATATGGAAAAAGTTATGGTGTAAACATTATATTCAACAGTTTAAAGTTTATAGTTATTAATTGGAAAGTGTGATGACCAAAATTGTAATTTTACATGTCTTTTAGTGTTAATTAATGGCATGTCGGTATTTTCTATCCGATTTAATGGTGGAATTGACGGAAAAATTGTTATTAGGACACATAATATGAGCTAAGAGACTTTGGTAGGACAACCTTAAGCTCGGCTACCAATTTAGGACAAAAAAAATGAGCTAAGGGACCTACAATGGATTTTACCTTAAAAAAATATAAAAGCAACAAAGTTAAGGACAAATTTTATTAAAGTAACACGACCCACCTTCCATAAAAGGAAGCCTTCCATCTTGCCAAACACTCTCTAAATCTCTCTATCATAGGAGCCCAGACATTTTTTAACAAAGAATTTTCTCCAATTGGCAGTCCCGGATATTGGAAAAAAGGGTAACCATGAGAGCTACTTTACCTTAATTTGCCACCATGTCCTCGACAACTCCAACACCAACTAAAGTGCTCTTTGAAAAATTAATTGTCCAACTTGGGGATAATTAGAAGCATCTCAATACCCGTTTTACCTACCTCAAGTTGTTCAACTTTGCTTTCCAGAAAATCAAAGTATTATCGGCAAACTGAAGATGTGATAACTCCATGGAAGACATTTTCCCTACCTCAACAAGTTTAAACAAACCAATCTTTGTCTCCTTGGCAAACAACACATTTAGTCCTTCGCTTACTAGATTAAAAATGAAAGGAGAAAGGAGATCACCCTGATGCAATCTTCTTTATACATGAAAGCAATCAGTCGCGGAACCATTCACAAGCATTGACATATTAATCATACTTAGGCACTGAAAAGTCCAACACCTCTATTTCTCACCAAAACGCATCTGTTCCATCACTCTGTCAAGAAAAAACCATTCTACTGAGCCATAAGACTTGTTGACATCAACATTAAGAACAAGATTGCCATCCGACGATTTAGCAAGACTGTGAACAACTTCATTTGCAATAGGACATAATCCAAAATCTGCCTACCTTTAAAAAAAAACAAACAAACAAATGGATTCACCCCTATCACTGACCCCATAACTAATTTGAGCCTTTCAACCGACACCTTAGCCAAGATCTTATACAAACACCCAATGAGTTTTTGAGGATAAATAATATCAACATTTTAATGATTTCATCTAATGAGTTTCGTTTCTTATCATACCAAAGATAAATTACAAATGATTAACAATTATCATTTTTTTATATATTTATATATCTATATACAAAGGAGAAACTCACTAATTACTCTCTTACCCACTACTCGTGACATTAATATGAATTTTTTTTTACATTTTTAAAAAGTTTTGGTTCTCATACATAAATATCTTGAAATTTCAAGGTTAAAGTAATAGTTTTTAGTTTGACTCCATTGCTTGATAAAGATTCCTCAATCTTCTACATTTTACACATTCAAGCAATTGCATCTTAATTTCTATCTTTTTAATATCCATTGTAACACCATTTGGCCAACAATAACTCTTATTGTAAATTTGTAACTCTCATTGTAAATGTTATTTAAACATATTAATGGCTATTTTTTTATGATCTTAATGCTAATCAAATCATGATATTAATTATTTCTAATTTACAAGATCTTATCATTGAGAATGTATGTTTTATTCAAGTCGAGGTCACTAGGATTGTTTCATTACAACTTGAACAATAGTTTATATGCATTAAATATGAACCATTTTAAATTGTCAAACACTATATGATCTAGATAGACTCAAATATAAAGTTAAAAGGTTCTTTTAAAATTTTTAGTTTAAAGATTTATTCTATTAGAATTTGCATATTTGGTTAGTCATTTTTAGCTTAATTGTAATACTGGATCCAAAAACATTTATATTACCACCTTAGACCTTTATTGTTTCAAGTTTTGACTTCTAGATCTTTTTTTTTTTTATCTCATTAGAATGGCACCTAACTGCCTTTGAATACTATAAATTAATTGACAACATCTCTCTTGACATTTATTCAAGAACTAATCAGTCATTTTTTTTAAGTTTAGTGTAAAATATTTTAATATGATTACTATGATGTTTGAGTACTAATTATCTTTCATCTTCATATATGCTAATACATAGTCATCAATCTTTTAGGTTTAATATATTTAGTTCTTTATGTTTTAAATCTAAACTTTTGCATCCATTCGTGGTTTTAAATTTTAGTCAAGTTGCACATACAAAATAATAAATTCAACCAATAAATGCCTTAGAAATGAAAGCATTAAATGCTTTACGTATTAGCTACAAGTCAAGTTAAAGAATAATCAATAAATTTCAATTTTTTCTTAATTAGTTTTTAATTAAATCATTAATACCATTGTTATTCTTAATTTTTAATTTTTTTCTAATTAGCATTCAATTGAATCATAAATTACATTAATTATTCAATTTATGAACTCTTTGTGTTGTTGTGACTCTATATTCACTTTGCATTTGAAAGATTCCAAACTAGATTACCATTTGTTTCTTTATAGATAACTTGCTTCCCTATATATTTATATTTTTCATCAAAACAAGACTCTGGTTTTTTAGCTCAGATAATATATTAAAATATTTTTTGTCTTATTCCTGTTTTGGTTTTATAATTTGAGGACGTAATTTCATATTCTGATGCAAATTAGCATTGTTGGCATGAGTCTTGCAATTACTATAGTAGAAGCTGATAATTAAATCTTGGTCTATCATTTTTCATGTTTACTTTTACATTCAAACTATATAATCTTTTAAATTGGCCAAAATTGATATTTATTCCCATGATTAAATTTGTTTCATATTATATTCTATAAATTGTCTTTTTGAAAACCACTACCCATTTTTTTTTATTATAAACCTAGAAGAAAATGAAAGTTTTGTGTTCGAATAAATGAAACAATAAAAAATCTTCCCCCACCAATTCTACTTTGCCTTCAATGAGCAATTGGTTCTCAAACAATAAAGTTTACTTGGAAGAGATATTCAGCCAATGGTAACTATACAATGGAGCTGACAAGGAAGATTTCAACAACAATAGAGTGACTTACTATCTGAATTTTATAAAATCAAGGTCTCAAACTGTTGTTTATTTTAGGTTTGAATCTATCTCTTTTTCTCACCCATATTTTTTTGGGTTTATAATTACTCAATATCATTATAAGGATAAATATATTATTATTATTATTATTATTATTATTATTATTATTATTATTGATTGTTATTATTGTTATGACCATGTTTTTATTATTATTAGCGTGGATGCAATTTTGTTATTATCATTTTGTTATGAAGGTCATATATATATGGTCATCGAGAACAAAGTAATGGACTCCACCTTGATATATTGTACTTCTTATTGTCATGCACTCCAATCTCCTCTTAATATTGTTTCATTACATCCCTAATTTCTTTTTTTTTTGTAAATATTTTTTTTTTCAACACACATATCAAATATTATAACTAATAGAAAAAACTTGAACAAATAATATATAACACAAAAGCTTACGATAAATAGAGACCCATGCATTGCGCGGGCAAGACAACTATAGTACTCTATAAAATTATGTACTGCAGCCAGAGTTAACGGTATGGTGATTAAGAGGAAGTTTATGTTCCTCCTAAAGGCAGCAGGCCTTTTTGTTTTCCACAAATGCGACATATATAACCGCATCTCTACTGTTGGAACTTTTCCACTGAAGTAGCAACGGGCGGCAGGGCAGCTTCTCAGAACGTAAATTAAGGCGTGCGGCTGCCGCCGCTACTCGTAGCGGTATATAGCTTTCAGGTTGATGCGCTAGGAACGAATGGGATACGGCAGTGAAAGACTGGGAACAAAGACGCACGAACCTGCGGACACCGAACCTGAAGATCGTATAGACGACAGCGTCGGTAGAAATCATTGTTGCAGTCATTGGGATGGCACCAAGTGAACCAAAAATTGAATGGTTTCTCAACGAAATCGGGTTCCCAGGGTCTCAAACCTTGCGCTTCGTTAAAGTACCCAATCAGAATAACATCTGAATATGGGTGAAAAGCGAGGGGTCGAAATAGAGTACGTAATTCGTACCGATTTGGAAGGATATGTGAGCCAGGCACACTGTGCTTCGGGATCCATTCATAACAAAACTCTATGTCTCTGTTTGTAGTCCTTTCTAGGACCCAAGTCTTCAAACCCCATTTGTCACAGACACCGAAATTGAGATGTCCATTGCTCAGTCCTATGTGGACCTGAAGATGGTTTGGGTCGATCCTGACACCGTCAGGGACCCTGATAGCGCGAGCACGTGTATGGGCACCACAACCTACTACTTTGGTTTGGAATCGCAAGACATGTCCCGATGTGGACAATCTGTATATTGCCCCTTGCAAGTAGACCGATTGCTGCAGCCACTCCGCCTCCGCAATGTCCTCCTGCAAATCAAATACTAGATCACTGCTCCACTCTGCCGTCTCGGAAGAGAACACTCGCAAGCAATCGGAGCCATGGAAGGCGACGATCTTGAAGTACAGAGACGCTGATGGATCATAGGCCAGTGCAACGTACTCGAAACATGTTGGCCCAGGTGGATCGACGACGACGTATTGCTTAAGAGTCGGGTTTACCACAACATACTCGCCGCCGGAGGGATTATTATCGCGGATTAGAAGCAAACCGTTGCAGGAATCCAACAGCTCATGGGGTTCCACGGCAAACAATAAGTTAAAGTACCTGGACTGGTGCAACTTTTTGGGTTTACTAAAACGCCCTCCCTGTTTACAGCTGAGGCGATATCCGGTGAAGACAAGGATGCTTTCCTGATCGCTAGCCTTGGAGTTGGGATCCTGATCGCTAGCCTTGGAGTTGGGATCCTCAATCTTGTGGATGAAGCCGGAGAAGGGGAGTTCATTAGGGCCACTGCAGGTGAGAATGGACAAACAGGAAGAATCAAGGATGCGCCGCCATGACCTGGAAACGCATCTCAGCCTTGCCAGCGTTTTTATGGTTAATCGCCGGAATATCTCGACTTTCAGCTCCTCGCACAAAGCCTCGAACTCGCTTTCGCTACTCTTTTTTCCCCTCGAATTCTCCATGGTTAAATTAGAACAAAACCTTTTAGAAAACTCACAAATTAGAAAAATTTAATCCCCACTGTCGCCCATAGTTATAGTAATTAAGATGTAACCGCTAGAGAGTCCAATAGTATTCCACTCCTTTGCGAATCGTGATTTAAGATTCCACGTAATTTGCTCTTTTGGAAGATATATTCGTATTGGAATCGGATCCAATATTTATCTTGTTGGCAAACTGAATCAACTGTCCCTCAACTATACATGTTTTTCCTATTTGGTCCTTAAACTACAAAATATTGCTCATTTACCCTTAAAATTTGAAAAACAGTGCAGTTTCAAGACACACAAAAAAACAAAATTTCGAGAATTATTTCTTTATGATTATTGCACTTGTTCCGTTTTCCAGCCCCCTATTTTTTAAGCAGGGCCCAAGCTCCATCATCATCGTTTCTGCTAACCAACTTTGGGAGCCTTAACATCTACAGGGTTAACTATATATATTCTAGCCACAAGATTAAGGTGTATTAAGTACAAAAAATAATATATATTTAAATATTATGCAAATATTATCAAGAAAAATATTATCATCAAAAAACAATTAGAAAATATCAATTCATCATTTATTCAGCCACATCAACAAATTTATACATTATTGTTGAACATTTATGTTGAAAATTAAAGCAGATCAAATGGACAAAGCATTGTCGTCTGCATGTGTTGCTTAAGGTTTGTCCTGATTTGGTGCACTACAATAATCATTCATACATACAAATGTATTATTGCAATTTTGTGAATGTGAAGAAGAACAAATAAGAAGACAAAAATATATTGTGCATAGACTCAAGAAAAGCTGCAGGTAACATTAAAGGATTTGTGATATCAAGTGTAGGATGATTTCATAGTTCATACTATTTAAGTATAAAAAATAATTCAGTTTGCAAAAAATAGTTTATGGAAAAAAAAGGAAAACATATTGCACTTGCACTATATTGGCTGAAAACTTTCAGCCCAAATTCGAAACAAATTGAAGATAGTTAATGAAAAGGGTCCCGTTGACCTCCAAACTTGCGCAAAACAAACGAGTCAGTCTCTCAACTCATACTTAGTGGAGAAAAGCCCCCAAATTTGCAATAATAGTATGATTCAATCCATTTTGAACAAAAGACGTGCACGTGAGGTGAGAACCTCCTTGACGGAAATGAAGGAAAGACCAATAGATGGCAACAACCAAGTCTCTATTTAGTAGACAGAGGGGAAAAGAACAAAAAAAAGTAAAATTATATCAACTACTCTGACTCCACTAATTTTTTTTAATTTCTTTATAAAATATTAAATAATTTTTAAATAAATCTTACTAAAATTTATTGAATAATTTCATTAATTTAAGAAAATAAGTAAAATAAATAAAAAAATTAAATAGTCAAAATAATTTCTTTCATAAATACATTAAATTGAAATTAGAATTTAAATTTTTTTATTTTATAAATATGTTGTATATAAAAAACTAACACTCAATTCATTTTAATTTAAGTCAACTTAATTAAAAAATAACTTATTTTTATTTTTACATTTTTTCAACCCAGAATCAATTTCATTTGAAAAATAAATATTATGTAGGTAATAATATATTGAAAATAAAAATTTTATGATATTAATTTTTTATGATTTTATCTTTTTATAAGAATTAAAAAAATAAAATTTATAGAAATTTAATAAAACCATAAAATTTTTAATTTAAATGGATTATTACAATTTCATAATATTAACTTTCAAATAAAATTAATTCAGGCAGAAAATGTGTAAAAATAAAAATAAGCCATTTTATATCAAATTAACTTAAGTTAAAATAAATTTGGTGTAAATATGTACGCACCCCCAACAAAAAAATTATAGATCCGCGACTGAGAACAATATCGATGCAGCTGAAGGTATAGATGGCACTTAGGAGCACCTATGAAAAATAAAAACAGTACGGAGAAAGTGCACAGACATGAAGTCTTCAGGATAACGTTGTCCATCTCGTGAAATGCACATGTGCGTCTTCCAACAAAAATGGACTGAGTTGTGCTATTGTTGCAAGTTCAAGGGCTTTTTTTCACGGGGTTTGAGTTAAGGGATTGGCTATTCCGTTTGTGCAAGTTTGGTCAATGGCACCCTTTGGACTTAATGAAATCTTTTCTGTTTGGACTATACTCAATTTGGCCCAAAACATATTTACTATTAAATTAATAAAATTTCTTTCTTTAGTTAAAATATATTTATTATTGGAATAACAAAAAATAGTACATTAATTTTAATTAAATGGAATAGTGCATATCTTGTTTTTTAGGAATTCTAGAAGGCCTAATTCGGGTCTAACACAGCATTATTGGAATAGTGCAAGGCTTTTGCTATGAAAAATATTGTAGGTAAATCGTAGCGAAAATGTACTTGTTAAAAAATATACCATCATAGCTAATTGTTGTGAAAATCTCTATCACAAAAAGTAATCAGTACAATATCAAGGCTGAGTACGGTGATTAAAATCATCACAAAAAGTAGGGATGAGTCTGCAATAATAAGCTTTTATGACGATTTTGCAAGGATAAAACAATAGTGACAATTCTGCGATGATTGTAGAATAGCAATGATTCTGCAATGACATACTTGAGATAATTATGAAACAAATAAGATTGTAGGAAGTATTAAAGATTTTAAGTAATTAATCAAATTAGTATATGATATTGCTACCTTTGTCTCGTAAAGTTTGTTTTCTTTACTAGTTACAGTATTTAATTCAGGATTTTCTTTCTTTTAAATTTTTTTATACAAATATAAACTTTTTATATGAAAATAGTACATTAAAGACTTTTCATAAATACTTTTTTAAATTTTTTTATAATACAAATTAATATAAATATATTTAAGTTAAACTTTAGTCAGAAATGGTAAAAGGGCAAACTTTTGTGAAATGGATGGAGTAATTGTTACTAGTAGATAAATTGTCACTGAATAACTAAATATTATTATGTAACTATTAATAATTTATATAAATATGTCAATTAAATAAAAAAATATGAAAAACAAACCCTAAACCATAATTTACATCAGTAATATAAATATCACTGTTACGGAGGCAGCAAATAATTATCTTGTGGACCTTCATCATTAACTTCAACCTTGGAGGCCTAGTTCGCAATCTAGCTAGAATAAAGCCAACTAAAATAACTCCATTCTTGGCCAACTGCTCAAGGGACTGTAGTGTTTGTTTGACGTTAGGTCTGCTTCATCATGTTAGAATGAATCTACGCAACCTCCACCTTTAGCTGAACAATTTCAACTATTTGGACATCAGTGCATCCCTACAAATATGTAAGATAATTAATTAATTTCATGTAACTTATATAAAAGTACAAGTAATTAAATAGGTAAGTCTGAAAAGTACAAGTAATTTTGTGGGCATCCAAATTTTTATATTTATATAATAAATTAAATTAGATTTTTATCCATAAATTAGTTAACTTTTTTATCCATAATTTTTCTACTTTTGTCAACTAAGCCCTCAAATTTAATTAATTACATTTTTATCCACATGTTTGGTAATTTTGTAGTTTAATTGCTTGAACTTTATTTTGTTCAATTTTTTATCCATAATTTTTTTAATTTTATTAATTAAGTCCTCAAACTTTAATTAATTGCATTTTTATCCACATATTAGGTACTTTTCTCATTTAATTCCTTCAACTTTATTTTGTTAACTTTTTTATAAATTTTTTTTTCATTTTTGTCAATTAAGTCCTCAAATTTTCAATAATTTCATTCTTCATCCATAATTACCTTTTTAATCATATAACCAATCATAAACCAAAATCATCCATAATTACCAAATATCATAACCCAAAATCATCAATAATAACCTTTTTTAATCATATAACAAATCATAACAAAAAATCATGCTAACCCATTATCCAAATAATCACGTAACAAATCAAACCTTAAATCCAAATTAAACCAAGAATCAAACCCTAAATCAAACCAAACAAATCAAACTTTTGTCAACTGAAACCTAGCTGAAAATTGGACCTTTTGAGAGAGATGAGATTTATTTAACCGGAGGACATGGGGTGAAGGAAGGCTGCAGTGGAGGAGAGCAGAGATGTTCTATAAGATAGCAGAGACACGATGGAGGACGAATGTGCTAGCGGAGAACATTGACATGGTGAAGAACCAACACATTAAGGAGAGCAGTGAAGGAGATCGGTGAAACGTCAGAGGATATTGGAAAGAGATGTCACGACACGAGACAATGAAG
Organism: Aquilaria sinensis; assembly: GCA_005392925.1. Classification (NCBI taxonomy): domain Eukaryota; kingdom Viridiplantae; phylum Streptophyta; class Magnoliopsida; order Malvales; family Thymelaeaceae; genus Aquilaria; species Aquilaria sinensis. Next base: position 178,042 of record SMDT01002121.1, on the reverse strand, counting down.
GAGAGATGACAAGGGAGATATGGTGATAAAGAGGGATATGGCCTTGGAGATTAGAGTAAGGGCGAGGAGATGAGAGATGACGGTCGACGGAGAGGAAATAGGAGTTATGGTGAGGAGATGAGAAAAGATGAAGGTTACAAGAATTTGAGCAAATGAGGTAATTAATCCTTACTTATTGCAATGAAAACAATCATCACTAATAATAACAATGAGTAGCCTCAATTTTCTACAAAATTGAGAGAAAATTGAGGCAAAATCGTCGCAAATGCTTGTGATTGCCATGTGCCACAATATAATCCATTGATATTGCTACAATTTTTCTATGATAAAAATCATCGCTACAATCCTACCCAATTTTTCCCAAAAATTTTCATTCCTACCCATATTTCCCTATTTTTTGTTTAATTCTTCCTATGATTTAGCCTCGATTAGTTAATTTTTTTCCCATGATTTACTGTCAATTTCTTATCCATTCTTATGATTTTCCAAAAATATTTAACTATTATTAAATTACAAAATCTTAAAAATTTGGTGTTAAATTGAAAATTAATGAAAAACTAAGGTGATTTGTTACATTAATTATTATTAATGGATAAACATCAATTTTTTAAAATACAAAAAAACTAATTTAGTGAATATAAATAGCTTAACAACCAATGTCATAATTTTCATAAATTTCTATAGGATTCTTAAACTTTCCAAATATAAAAACCCATATAAAGTGGAAAGTTTAGCGTTTAGGGTTAGACTGATTAGTGTTAATTAGGGTTAGTGTTTAGGATTAGTGTTATGTTTGTTTTTAGGGTTAGGGTTAGTGCATAGGGTTAGTCTCCCAAAAGTTGGGAGTTTTAAAATTTGGAAATCATCAAAAAATTTTGAGTTAGGGTTAATGTTTAGGGTTAGTATTAGGGTTGGCGTTTAGGGTTAGTGTTTAGAGTATAATGTTTAGGGTTATGGTTTAGTGTTAGTACTTATGGTTATGGTTAGTGACGGGGTTAGTGATAGGGTTGGTGTTTAAGATGAATGTTAGGGTTAATGATAGGGTTTAGGGTTTATTTTCAGGGTTTATGGTTAAGGTTAGTGTTTAGGGTTCAAGGATTTTGGATTTAAGATTAGTGTTAATGCTTGGGTTAATGTTTAGGGTTTAGGGTATAGAGATTTTGGATTTGGGATTAGTGTTAGTGTTTAGGGTTTATTAGTGTTAAGGTTAAGGTTTAGGGTTTAAGTTTTAGGTTTAAGGTTTAGGTTTTAGAGTTTAGCGTTTAGCAACTAAAATTTAGGGATTGAAGTTTAGCTCTTGGGGTTAGGGTTTTAGGGTTTAGTGCGAGGGTTCATTATGTGGTGTTTTGGATTAATATATTAGGTTATAGTTAGGGGGTTTACAATGTAATTAGTGTTATGGCTAGGGTTGACGAGTTTGGATTAGTGTTTAGTGTGTGTTTAGGGTTTAGGGTCTAATATTTAGGATATAGGGATTAAGAATTTATGATTTAGGATTTAATGTTTAGTACTTAATGTTCAGAGTTTAGAAATTTAAGGTTTCAAGGTTTGGTGATTAGGGATTTGGGGTTTGAAGGTTAAATCATAGGGAGATTGTATGGATATTCCTATGATTTTGCTATACATATTTGCTACTATTACATTCATAGTAATGTTGTCACAACTTTTCCCTCTAAAAATGGGTGCCAAAACATTTGATATGATTCTTGTTGTCACAAAAAGTTCATCATAAAATCATTACAAATTGCAACATTTTTTAATTGTAGCAAAAGGTTTTATAGGAAAATCATCGTAATTGTGACCATTGACTAGTCCAAGTGAGTATTTGCTACAATTTTGGGTTGATAGTTATCTGCCTTAATTTTTTTCATCGCAATTGATCATTGCAAAAGCCTATTTTTGTTGTAGTGTAATCAAATAGTTTTTACCTTAGTACTTACAAAGTTAATTAGAATTAACTTAAAACAATGAGAGCTGTATGTAAGAACAATACTTTTAAGTATCAACTTCAAGATTAAAAACAGGTGCAGGTGTTGACTCAGCACATTTCTCCTACAAATGTGAATCAATGTGATGTACTAAAAGATATGAAAAAAAGAATGGGGAAGGGATGTCAGGGATGAATACAGTGTGCTTCAACTAGATGATGCAATTATAGCACAGTGTTTTATAGTTAAGCCCTGTAATTGCTTATAATAAACCATCAAACATTCTGCCAATTCATTTTAATTTAACACTAGTTCGTTTTAGCTTAAGTCAATTGATTTTGAAATGATTTATTTTTATTATTGTGTTTTTTTACCTGGAAATAATTTTAATTAAAATCCAATTTTACGAGTTGCAATAATCCATTGAAAATACAATTTTTTTAATCTTACTAAATTTTTATGAATTTTTATATTTTTATGAATATTTATATTTTAAGTAAAATATAAAAATTCATAAAAATTTAGTAACATCATGAAAATTTACCTTCAAATTGATTATTGCATCTATATAATATTAGCTTTCAAATAAAATTGTTTCAAGTAAAAAAGATGTAAAATAAAAAATAAGTCAATTGACTTAAGTTAAAACGAATTGGCTATTATTTTTATTTTTACATCTTTTTTACAAAACCAATTTCATGTGAATGCTAATATTGCATAGATGTAATAATCTATTTAAAATTAATTTTTCATGTTGTTATTAAATTTTTATGAATATTTTTATTCTCAGGCATTTAAAAATAGAAATTCATAAAAATTAATAAACATTAAAAAAATTATATTTTTAACGGATTATTGTGTCTAAATAATTTTTTTTATTTCAAATAAAAGTGGTTCCAAATAAAAAAATATAAAAATAAAAATAAATAATTTTGGATTATGTTAATTTAAGGTAAAATGAATTAGCTTGACATTAGTGGCACCAGTGGACTTGACTGTGTTAACCGCATAAGTAGGGAGGTTTTCAAGGATATTAGGAATGTTGTTGGGCAACATGGAAACAAAAGGGGTAACAGAGTTTGTGACCATTAAAAATATGTTTAAATAAATAGTTTAGAAAGAATAGTAACCCATAAAAATTTCTAAATACATGAGGTGGGAATGAAATAATGGAAAGAGTATTTATAAATTTAGAGTTTTCATAAAAGACGGAGGTGAATGCTAAGGCGAATAAGGTGGTCAGATTGTTATATTTTAAAGTTTGAAGGTTTCTTTGACTAAACTAGAATTGTCAAAGAGTTAAAAGTAGTCTTTTTTCTCTGATCCCATGTTGATGTGGTATTTTCTATTCAATATAATGATTTATATCCAGAAACGACTAAAATGAAACATTTTACTGAGTTTATAAACAAGATGGAGGTTGAGGTAAGAACTGAAATAATAATTAAAGGTTAAGATCCAACACTGTAATTAACTCGTAATTAACATTAAACTTCTTTATATAAAATTGTTTGCAAAAAAAAAATTAAATATTTTTTTTGGTCTATGTAACTAATGATCATTGGTTCTATAAAAGAATCAACAAAACTGAAATGGGCAAAATTCTTCCAATGATCCCTTAGCTTATTTTGTGTGCTATAGTGGTACCCTACCTTAAATTTATCTTATTGAAGTGTCGTATCTTTTTCTTTTGTGTCCCAATTAAATCATTTCCATCAATTTTACTGTTAAATTAGATGAAAATTACTGATGTGACATTAATTAATATTAAAATAAATATAAAATAATAATTTTGGTCCTTAAATTTTTTCATAAACATTTTAAACTTTTCAAACTTTCTGAACATTAATACTAAACTCAAACTTTCAAAATTTCTATTTTCAGCCATAAAAACATCGATAACCAACCCAAGTTAGTGAAGAAATGATTATTTTTATTTGAAGAAAAAATTAGTTTCAAATTACGACTGCCAACTCTCTTCCTCTTGAAACCTAAAAACTTTTCTTAAACCTATTCTCCTACCAAAATGGAGGGAGACAAATTCCTCGGCTAAGATTCCAAAATTTGAAATCTGGATGGCCTAAAACCCCTCAAACTCACCACCAAACCTTCTCTTCGCCAACGAGCTCTTGGTTAATGCTGTCCTCCTTCCTCTTGAGCTCCTGCCCGTAAAAGAACCTGACACAACTCTGCTGCATGACCCTGATCTGGCTAGGTTGGATCCATTTGCCTCAGCTTGTTGTCATGATGCCAAACCGCCTTCTGTGACAACTGAAATAGTCATAACTTCGACAGCTTCGAAATGGTAATGGGTCATTTTCAAGAAAAATGGCAGAATTAGGCTTAAAAAAATGGTGGATGATAGAGAGAAGAAGACAGGGCTTCTGTTGGTGATCGAACAAACAGGACTCGAATGTTCCTTGGTGGTCGGAAGGATCTCAGATGGCAATGGATGAAATTTCTCTGCCGCATGGAATTTGTGGCTTTATTTAGTAGCCACATGAGCAAAACCTGGCTTTTTTTTCTACCGCCGCATGACCCAAATCTGATGCATCAAGTACTTCCTCGTGCAATTGAAATTATGACTTCCAACTTGAACATCCCATTAGGCAAAGCGACAAAGGCACAGAGTTGGAGAGAGATGCAGCAATGGTGATGGAAATGATGGAGACAACGACGATAGGTTTAAGGTCATCAGCGCTCTGGTGCCACAGATACAATGAGATTTGTTTTGTTGGTCTTGATTGTTCTTGGTTTATGGCGGCAATGAGATTTGTTTCGTTGTTCTTGGTTGTTATGGGCGAAGAGATTTGTTAAGAAGCTAATGAAATTGTTGAGAATCAGGAAGAAATTAGGGGGGTTAACATTAAATTTAGAAGTTTAAAATCTAAAATTATTAATTGAAAAAGTTAGAGGACCAAAATTGTTATTTTACATTTCTTTGAAAATTAATTAACGCTACTTCAGCAATTTCTGTCTGAATTAATGTTGAAAGTGTCAGAAATGATTCAATTAAGACGTGAAAATGAGGTAGGGTAGAAAAATTTAAGATAGAGTACTATTTTTGGATATGAAAATAAATGAAGGAACACATGAAGGAATTTACCCAAAATAATAATAATAAAATATTTTTAATGAGAAGTCAATAGAGCCTTAAACTTTAAAAACAATTATAAGTATCAGTTAAAGTACGTGATTGTTTTATTTCATCTGAGCTCAAGACAAAAATTAGTTTTGCAAAAATTTTTATCTTTATTTTAAAGGTTAATGAGGTTTAATGTTAATTACATTTATTTCTTTTGTGTTCGAAAATGAACTCTAAGCTTTGTTCTTCTTTTGGCAACAGAAGAAAGAAGCATGATTGAATTTACAACGTGTTACAGCAATAATTTTAATTTTCTATTAACTATAAAAAAATCACTAGAGAAATTAAATTTATTGAAAGGTATTAAAGATTGTCTAAATTTAAATTTTAGAACTCGATTTCAAAGGCCAACACGAAAAATAGGGTTTAAGAGTTTATTTTGAAAATGGACGTAAGTGTAATTAACAGTAACAGTAGTACTACATATATTACTGTAAAAGATTAATATTAAAACATTGCAAAAATTCTATGTGGTACAATTTCTTTTTATCCAAACAATTAATAAAAATAATTTTTTCTATCCAATCAGTTTTTTATGTATTTAGATATTCTAGTACGAGGATACAAGTGTTCTAATTTATTTATTATTAATTCGTAATTTGTTTATTAATTAGTACATGAGATGGTTTATTTTGAGTAGAATAAAAAAACCATGGCTGTCGCGAAAGGACAAGAAAGGAGTAGGAGGAAAACTAAAATTTTGATCATATAAGTTGTAATGTTGTATAGCTGAGCCAAGTAAATCGCGAGTCACATTCTCTGTCAGTTTTACCCACCCTCTACGCTCCGTCGTAGGTTTTGGCACAAAAGAAAAACACACGTGTCTAGTCAGTTTATTTATTCTTACCCAATCTCTATGATCCTTACCAATCAATCCAGATGTCTGCCAATCCTCCCTCTCCCAATCCCCCTCTCTCCCCTCCAACCCCACCCCTCTCCAGATCATCCAATTTGCTATCTCCTCCGATAACCTCAAAATCGCGTCCGCCATGGCCATCCATCCTCGACGCCTCTTCTGCCATCAACCGCACCACTGCCGCCAAAATCTACTTGGAGCTCCTGTCCTACTCCGTCCGACGGATGGCCTCCACGGTCGCCGCCCTAGGGAGTGGCAAGAACAAGGATGCCTGCGCTAATGAGCGCCGCTCTCCTCTACCAATGCCCGCGCTTGGACCCGCTCTCCTCTACCAATACGATTGCTAGAGCACGCTCAAGTATGCGAACGACACCAAACTAATATATCGTTTCTGGACCAGCTGATGAGCTTCAGCGGCAACTGGTTGAGCATGATCTTCTCCCATGTAAAAATATGGGTAAAAACTACTTAGTATATCTGTAATGATTGCTAAGACAAATAATTAATAAAAAATTATAAATGTATTAATTTAGTTCTTCAAAATTTGCATCATGTTTGACTATCCAGATTTGTAAACTTTCTGTTTTTCTTAGGTTATTAATATTAGAAGGCATAAGAAGATGCATTTCGTGGGGGATTGGTAATCATGATATGTTATCCAATATTCCTCACCCTTGGACACGATTCAAAACTTGCAGAGAGACATACAATTGAAAAGCAAGCAATGTAAGGATTTTTTTTTTTTTTTGTGCAAAAAAACGAACAGGGGTATTAGCACACGAAAAGGAATTGATCATTTCCACCCAGGTTGAAGACGATCACTGATCCTCCTCTTTGTGTTGAATTAAGGTGTAGAGTGATCTTATTCGACATTCTTGTGGCCTGTATCAGAAAGGCAAAGTACTTCAGCCTGATGAGATGGTGAACTAGCACTTGGTCTGTCCGTTGTCCCTCAGTAATTTCGATTTGACCTCTCTGAACAGAGAAATGATAAAGAAAAAAATACTTTAGTTTATTCCCCCGATGATTGACAAATTCAGCAGAAAAAACAAAAGGCTAGGAGACAAAATTTCCAAACCTTTACACTAAGCATTCTGGTTAATGGGTCGTCGATGTCTGGGCAAGTTAAAACCAGTTCCTCGGTTCCAAAGTCAGCCAGCAGGGTTATGGATAAATCTGCATCAGAGAGAAATTCAAAATCAAAGAGAAGACTCGATATTTGACATTAAAAATTACAGAATACTACTCCTAAAAGGCAAGCCTGTAGCGTAATTAATTAAAGGCAGGCTTTTTACTCTTTACGTTGACTCTTTTTTCACAGCATCTAACTCTGGCTTCATCCCCGTAGAAGAAGACGACGTCCAAGAGTGCCCTGTAGAGTGCCTCACGATCATGCACGGTTATCTGTCCCAGCTCCACACCAGGCTCGTTAGCCATCAAGAATCGCGCTTCCGGCGGTGGTGCCGGAACCGCCAGTTGCAGAGGGATTCGGTCTAAAAGAAATAAATAATCAGATTATCAGAAAATACCATTATGACGGGAAAAGAAAGAAAGCAAGAAAGGAAAAAGTAAAATCTTACTTTCCCTCCTCACTTTGATTTCCCCATTGCCGAAAACCAGTTCTGCCCCCCCTTTAATGGCGGACACTAACGATTTCACGTCAATGGAGAAATCTTCCTTCCCATTGGTAGCCGGTGAACTGAGAAGTAGAAGAACGAAAGGATTCTTCGACAAAGATGGGAAATCTTCCATGCTGTATTTTACCAGAACGAACCCAACCCATCCCGGACTAGTTAAAAGAAAGGAAGAACTGTGAGGAACAAGGCCAAGTGCCTTAATTGAACTCTCCGGACTTGATGGATTGCCACCGCTTGCCATTTCTATTTCTTTTGATTCTTGGAGTTTTTGAGAATCTGAGAATTATAAGTTTCTTGTGATTTTTGGATGGTTCAGGGTTTTATAGGAGAATTTTCGAATTTTAATCAACGGCACCGCCTCTTGGTTTTTATAGGCCTTAATAATTGTTAATTTGTAACTCTATATAAGTTCGCCCCCGGTGACAGTTTAGTTGCTCAAATCGAAGTTCGCGCCTTACTGCGACTGTGAAACCAGCCCCACTCTGATGGCCACAGGTGGAGGGGACGCGCCTCCTTCTCCCGGCCCGAATGACGGTTAGTTTCTCCTATCCCTTCTCCACAAGCATTCCAAGCCCCTGCAACACTCCCCTTTCTTCTCCGGAGTCGCGGTTCTCCCACCACACCAGCAGCCACCGCACCTTTATCAGCATCAACGTCAACAACCGCTTGCCCTCGATCCCGCCGTCCCTGCGGTGGGTCCCACGCTTCCAGATGCTCCCGAGTGGCCGCCGCTTGACAGCGGAAGCCTTCCGCGCAACTTCCCCCTCTCAATTTCTCCTGCTTTCGCTCCAAATCTCGTAAGGTTTCCCCAGAACAACTGGCCTTCACCTGAGACCAATTCAATGCAAATCAAAGCGCTTCAAGCGATGACTTGATACGATTAGGGCTTTCGGGGGTCGACGCGAATGTCGCGATACAGATTTTGATGCAGCAGTAGCTGCTCGAGCAAAGGCTCGGTCATAGTTCGTCCTTTGGGAAAGTTAGGACTCCCGATCGTCTAGGCGACGGGAATTTGTTTGAGAATCCCAAAACTGACGTCTCAAAAGGGGGCGAACTGAGCAATGGGAACACAACTAGCAATGGATTTGATAGAGATCGTCACTTGGATTCTCCGGTGATTTCCAATTCCTATGCTCATGCCTTCCATTATAGAAGTTCTGTTGAGAGCAGAAGAACGCACCACAGAGGGAATTTCAGGCAGGCGATCTCCGGGGACACTCGAGGCCGCTACCAGGTTTTCATCGGAAGCCAGGAGGAGGAGCAAAATTCAGAATTTTGGAACAGAAGAAGTTATGAGTCCATTGCGGGAGATAAAGAAAAGAGTGGTTCCACTCGGCTGGCTAACAGTAGAGGGTTTTAGATCAAGGAGACGGTAAAATCCATGGTAGTACTGAGGTGGGACTTACTGAACAGCTTGATCATCTAGTCCCTCCTGCAGGGAGTAGCCTTCATTCTGTTCCGGCTGCTGGTATTGAAGAAAATCTTCTGGGTTTGCATAGTGCTGAAAATAGAAGTAAGGTATGCAGCGGGGTTCATTCTGGATTGCATTTTCAGGAATCCTGAAAAGATAGCAGGGGGCGATGAATGATGAATCGTCGGATGCCAAACATTAAGAGTTTTATGGAATTTCAAAGGGACATTGGTAGAGTGAATGCTTCTTTCCTTGCAATTTATGAGTCATTGATACCACTTGAGGAAGAAAAAGTAAAGGAGAAAGAGTTACTGGATTTGCTGGAGAAGCTGGGGTCTAAAGAATGGCCCGAAGCTCGTTTATATCTCTATGGATCTTGTGCAAACTCTTTTGGAGTTTCAAGAGTGGCATTGATGTTTGGCATGCCATTGATGATTTTGGTATAAATAAGTCTGAGGTTCTATCGAAGTCGGCCAATATTCTGCTGTGCAGAATGTGCAGCCGCAGGTAAGCAAAATCTCCTCAGTTTTGTATTACTGCTGGAAGTAGGAAATCCAGGGATTAGAGTACGACCCTAATCTGAATCTCCTGGATGCTATTTGATTTATTACTTATTAGGCTGTTTTCACATTCTAATATGAATACACACCACACACATCTTCTGTAGCAAATTTCTGGTCCGTTAGATGGGAAGTTTTGATATAAGCGATATAAGTAATTGGAAATTCAAGGACGAAGCAAAATGCCGACCTAAGAAGGAGGGTAATCTGCCTCCTCTTTCGTATCTTAAGTTAAGAATCACTTTTCCTTCTCTGCTGGGTGGTAGGGAACAATTCGTATGATGTCCTCATATGTAAAATGCTTTTCCTATCTTGACTTCCTTTTGCTCACTCATATTTGTATCCTTTTCAGGTATGTTCTAATGTGCATTCATTTCTTATAGCAGCGTAGACCAGTGATTCTTCCCTGTTTGCTGGTAGGAATTTATTTATTGATTTATTTGTACTTCTGGTACAAAGGGGGTGACTGGCTACTGTTTATTCTTATCTAAGTCTGCCAAGAATTATATGTATGTGCATTGTCTCATTTGTCTGGTTCCTAATGTTTGAATATCTAGCTGCTGTATAATCAAATATGGCAAGTCTAGCAAAGAGTTTGGTTTTTATTGATCCAGTGGAGCTCCAGATGGTCATTTTGAACTTCAATTTTTCTCTTTACTTGGTCCTCGGTCTTTTCTTTTCTTTGCTTTGTTTGCCAGTGGAATAGTAACAGTTTTCAGTTTGATTAAATGCTTTTCAGTTGTTTCGCTTGTTGTTCTCTTAGATTTAGTGATTACGCCTATGATAGTTCCTCTGCTTGGACCTGTATGTAGAGCTATGTTTGAAGAAGGGGAAATCGATTACAAGCTCCTCATGATTTTGTTTCTCACGGTTGAGCGCCTGAAGAGGAATTTTTCATGGAAATCAAATTTATTTTAATTTAACTCAATTTGCTGGATTATGTTTAGGACTTGAGTTTTCCCGCTGGATGGGTTATAATTGAGTGAGAGGTTGTATTAGGTACCTTGACATGCTCCCTAATGCTTTCAGGACTTAGCTTTGGTTTAATGATATGATGGGTTGTCTGAGCTGGAGGGAACAGCCATGCACCGGGCAACTGAGTTGCAGGTAATGTCCTAGCCATATGGCACAATTGTCAAGCTTAGATGAACTATGCATTTTTGTCTTTCTTTGGATGCTTGCGAAAACCAGTTATTTTGAGGGTATTTTAGAGTGGCATATCAACTCAAGTTTAATCAAACAGTGGTATGTTCAAGTTTTTGTCAATGCATTTGATTCCAGTGTAACTGGTAATATGTTTGTGTGAGCCCTTTAGAACAATTTCTGACATTAGGGTTTTGTGGATTTGATGTTAGGAAAAAGGGCTGTTATTGTTGATACCATTCCAGCTGGTTTTGGCACACCTGTTATTAGTCTGTGAGGTTAGGTCCACACGTGAGAAGTTGTTATACTGCATCAACATTTTGAGTAGTTGAGGGTTATCTATAGAAACAGGTACATGATCAACATATATTCATATTGCTGGAGGGCAGTTTTCTGCCTGTACACAAACAGGGTGAAGGTTTTGGTTCAGAAATGTCTTGTGCTAGATGGGAATGCAAAGAGGTTAGATTGCAACGTGTTCTCCCTGCCACATTTCCCCACTTCTTTTGTTTCACCTACCTGCTTTCTTGGATTTCTCTTTAGTAGGAGCTACCTAGTCATTGATAAAAGAGAATGAAGAAGGTATTCCTTTATTTGCATTCCAGTATCTTAATTTAGTCATCCTTAAGTAAATATGGTCTTTTTTATGGTTTTGTAAGTTTCCTTGTTTTCTTATGCTGGAAGCATTTTTCAGAGGTTGAAAATTTTTATGTTATTTTTTTTCTTTTGTCAGAGAGGTGTGTTCTCTGTTGTCTGATATTTTAAAGCATCATCTCTGGCTCACATAGTGTATGTTATGGTGTGTTTGATGTAAAGGCAGATGCAATATGGGAGGTCAATGGAACAAGATGTGTAATTGGATTTTAATCATCCATGTTTCTTGTTTCTGATAAAAGCCAATATTTATGAACAGCTGCCCATCTGCTTATTCTCTCATTGTCATTTTATGATTTTTTGTACACTGCAATTTGGGGTTGCGAACATAGAAAAAGCTTGTTTTAATTGGTAATTAATTAAGGGATTAATCTTCATCTAACCCTTAAACTATTTTGTAATTTTCTCTTATTGTCCTGTTTGGTTTTTACATTGCCATAAGGGCACTCCTTATTGATGGCAAAAATGAGAAAAGGACTTTAAACTGAAGGTTGGATCGGTTGGAACGTGAACCAAAACCTGTAGTGGTTCCATGCATGGTTCGGTTCAAACAACACTGCCCGCAGAAAGTTGTGATTGTCTCATCCTAGGCTTCACCTTCTGATCAACCAAATCCTTCTTTGTCTCATCAAAGGCTTCACCTTCTGATCAACCTAAATACCTAAATTTAATCAGGAAATAAGGAACATAGTTGCTTAGTTGTCTCTTTTATTCTTTATCCGAGCCAATGGAAAATGTCATGGTTGTGATTGGACTACTGCAGTTTGGTTTAGATCATATGATTATTTGATAGATAGGATCTCAATGATTACTTTTATCCTTGGCTATAAGATTATAATCCAGTTGGGGCATATAGGGCTAATGGAGCTGCATTTATCTCAAAATATGTTTTACTTGCTGGTTTATTTGATTGGCTAGAAATGAGTTTTTGTTTCAAAAGAAAAGATTGTATCCTCTTGGACTAATTAGTAGGATTTATAATGATTGGGCACAATTCTGGGAACCTTTGGCAGCTATGGTTTGCATGTACAAGCTGAAAAGTGGCCTCCCGCTAGTAATATTGGTAGAAACCATAAAAGGGCAGAGCTAGGGTCAACACCAAGTAGCCTTTGGAGGATCTTTCCAATCATCAGAGATATTTGCTTCTTGCACCTTCAGCCATGTGCCATGTTTCTAGAACAATAAACTCTTAAGCTGATATTGCACAAAGTCGTGAAAAACGAGATGAGATATTTGGAATGGATGTATTGTACCTCATCTTCTTTAGCTTCTATTCTATATCCTGATTCCTTGCGTAAACCTTCATAAATTTTGGCAAAAAAGAATCATATGTCCTTAAACAAAGACATACAAGTTTGGTTCAATTTTCTGTTTGCATCAATTAAAATTTGACTAACTGAACAAACCAATTTTTTCTACTAATATTTATATTTGAGAGTTGGGATAAATTATGTATGTGATGGATATTTGCTATGTATATGTATGCAGGGGTGTAGCTAGAAATTTGACTTAGGGGGTGGGGGCGGGGGTATGGCGTGAGGTGGGTTGTTAGCATGTATAAATTTACAATCAATAATAGAAAATATTAAATAATATTATATATAGACACATGAAATTTGAAAGTTTATAATAATTAAGATCATTTCAAAAGTTTATAACTCAAAATTCAATAGATAATTTACATATATAGACACATAAAATTTGAAAGTTTACAATAATTAAGTTCAATTCAAAAATTTAATTTAAAATTAGTAGTTTTTTTCGATGAATGAAATAAGTTCAATTTATAAAGTAAAAATAGTTATTTGAATTTTTTATGAATTATAAAAAAATTATTATACAAATTAAATTTATTATATAACACTTACTGGATAGTTTAATTATGATCTAAAAAATTGTTATCAAATAAATACTTTGAGTTAACAAATTTTATGCAATGGAATTAAAATGAAATATTTTTAATGGATTTATGACTAAAATGAAGTGTTTTTAATACCTTTGGAACCCAAAACAAAAAGTTTAATAGGATAGGGACAAAAACAAAATAATAATTAAAGATTAGGAACTATTACGCAATTTACTTAATAAGAAAATGAGTGAGACCTTAAAAAGATAAAATATACTACAACCTCTTATTAATTACAGAACTTACAGAGAGCTACCTAGCTTTAGTTTTTCTACAATTTTATCACATACCTAGCAACTTAATAAAAATTTTTAAAATTCTAGGAGGGGCAGGGGAGGCTGACCCCTACTGCCCCTAAGAAGCTATGTCCCTGTATGTATGTGATGTTTGAATTTGAAATGAGTTATGGATGTTTGTCATGTAACTGGAATGTGTGTTTATAATGAAATATGTTATGAATATTTGAGGTTTGGAATGTATAAACATACAATTTGGTTATCCTAATTGAAAATTAAAATTTTCTTGATTATTTTTGGTTTTTGGTTATTTTCCTCTACAGTTTAGTCCATTTGATTATTCTTATATAGGATTGAAAACTGAAAAAATTGATTGATCACCTAAGGTACAAGATCATCAGGACTAACCATAAATTTGAAAGAGAAAATGAATATCTACTAAAGGCTATAAATTATACGTCACTAAAGGCATGAAGAAGAAGCATAATATATACTTATTCAGTTTTATAAAGAATGATGTATTTCTCTGAATGTAAAGATTAAGTTGTGTGTAGTTTATGATATATATATATATTTTACCTTTAAAGCCAAAATTTTTTTAAAAAATTTTTGGGTTATGTGTAGTAAGACTTTAAATGATAATTAAAGAAAATAGGTTCTTTCTGGGGTTTTATATAATGAAAATTTTAATGAAGAATAAAAGAGAAAAGTTTCCTTTTTAGGTTTTGTGTAGTGTGAGTTTAAATGAGAATAGTAAGATGAATTGAATATTAAAAACTTTGTAGTAAGATAAATTGAATATTAAAAACTTTTTAAAAATGAAAATGCTTCATTTTTTCTGAGAAAATAAAAAAAAAATGTTTCACCCCCTTTGAGGCTGGGAAAATGTATATTAGCAGTTATAAACATCATGAATTCTATGTCACTTTGATTTAAAAAGACCCCTCCTTCGTGTTCAAGTCCAAAAGATGGTTTAGAGGATAAATCTACATAACGTCCTTCCCTTACGTTTTTTTTTGTTTAGGTAATCGGAGAACAAAAAATTTTATTTTCATGATTGAAATGAGTCATGAATGGGGTAAAATGTCTCGCTTAGTCACTTTGCAAAGGATGAAGGGTAAGTCAGTAAGTGGAGTTGAGCTAAAGTTTGAGGGGTGGAGTGTTTGAGTCGGAAAAGTTTGAGGGGAAAAAGGAGTTTCAGGCCTTTCATTGGTACCTGTTTTTGAGCCCAACCAGGCAGATCAAATTCTTGTCAGTGAAGCCCGTCAATACAGATGGCTGTCAGTTTGAATTCTCATCGTTGGGCTTGGGCCACTACAATGCAACACGATCAATCTGCGCGAGCCACCTACGTTCGAGGCCATCTAACCTTCACGGACAAGAAATTGGCAACAAACGTGGACGGACGAGAACACCGTCAATTAGTGTGAAACTGAAAGTCAAAGGGCAAACCAAAAGCCAGCAACTAGTACTGCACGCGACAAGCGAGCAGCGACAGTGGTCTTTTTGGGTTTGTTCGGCCGGGCCGGGCTGGGCCGGGCCCCCGTGAGTTTACTATAGTTTTCGTCATGTCATGCTGCTTTCCACGTCAGCTGATCTGCCGTGTGTTTCGCTTCTCACTGGCTCTATCTCCCCAATCCAATCAATGTGATGTGTACACATGCTTTACCCTACAAGGTATATCTACGGTCTACGCTGAGCAAACACGTATGCTTGAGGGGTTGCCTCATATAAATTTTGTCCCTGCCTTTTTCCGCTGGAAGAAAAAAAAATCATAATTTAGACATTCCTATTAAATTAGAGATTCCTTCCTTTAACCTTTTTACATTCAATCTTTGTTTTTTTTTTTTTAATAAAAATAATATTTTTTTATTAACTTTTCTTTTTACTCATTCAATCAGTTAATTACTTCTCACCTGATTTTTTTAATTAAAAGAAACGAAAAGAAAAGAAAAGAAGACCCACTTGGTGTTAAGAATTAAGAGGGGTTGTATTTGGATGGATTGGCGTCTTGAATACGTTGAACTAGCTAAGTTAGCCTCCTCCGTGAAAGCTGTTCAAATCGAAGCTCCTGCCTTACCTCGCGACTGTAAAACCTCTCAGGAGCCCCACTCCGATGGCCGGGGGTACAGGGGACTCGCCTACTCCTCCCGCCACTAACGGCGGCGAGTTTCTCCTATCCCTTCTCCACAAGCATTCCTCGCCCCCCCAACACTCTCCTTTCTTCTCTGGACTGGCCGTACGCCCACCACATCAGCAGCAGCCTCACCAACACCAGCATCAGCATCAACATCAACAACCTCTCGCCCTCGATCCCGCCGTTGCTGCGGTGGGTCGCACGCTTCCGGATGCTCCCACGTGGCCTCCGCCCAACGGCGGCGACCTTCCGCTCAACTTCTCCCACTCAATTTCTCCAGCCTTCGCTCCAAATCTCCTAGGGTTTCCCCAGAACAACTGGCCTTCCCCTGGAGACCAATTCAATGCAGATCAAGGAACTTCGAGCGACGACTTGATAAGATTAGGGCTTTCGGGGGTCGACGCGAATGTCGCGTTCCAGATTCTGATGCAGCAGAAGCAGCTCGAGCAAAGGCTCGCGCATGGTCTGTCCCTCGGGGAAGTTCGGACTCCCGACCGTCTGGGGAACGGGAATTTGTTTGAGATTCCCAAAATTGACGTCTCAAAAGGGCTCGAAGTAAGCAATGGGAGCACAACTGGCAACGGTTTTGATAGAGATCGTCAGTTCGATTCTCCTGTGAGTTCCAATTCCAGTGCTCGCGCCTTTCATTATAGAAGTTCTGGTGACAGAGAAAGGACGCACTACAGAGGGAATTTCAGCCAGGCGGCCTCCGGTGACGCTCGGGGGCCGCCGCCAGGTTTTCATGGCAAGCCACGGGGAGGAGCAAATTCAGAATTTTGGAACAGAAGGAGAAGTTATGAGTACATTGCGGTAGATAAAGAAAGGAGGGGTACCACTCGGTTGGGTAACAGTAGAGTATCTTTAGATCAAGGAGACGGTAAAATCCGTAATAGTCGTGAGGTAGGACTTACTGAACAGCTTGATCATCCGGGCGCTCCCGCAGGGAGTAGCCTTCACTCTGTTCCAGCTGCTGGTATTGCAGAGATTCTTCTGGGTTTGCATAGAGCTGAAAATAGAAGTAAGGTGTCCAGCGGGGACAACTTGATGAGGGAAGACGTCGTTGAAGTCGATGACACCGGAGAAGAGCTTGTAGAGTCTTTGGCACTTGAGGATGAAACTGATGAAAAGAACGAAAAGAAGCAGCCCAATAACTCACACGAGAAGGTGGGGTTTTTGTTATTCTTCCATGATTCTGTTGATCTTTTTCATGTACAAGTGTCAATTTTAGTATAACCGGATCTCAGTTTATGGTGGGTTTCTTGCTGTAAAGCTTGGCCATACACAATTTCTGATAGATTAGATTTTCCTTGTGGCTCTTATGAATGTTTACTTTTTATTTGCTTATGGGTTCATTCTGGATTGCACTTTCAGGAATTCAGAAAAGATAGCAGGGGGCGATGGATAATGAACCAGAGGATGCGAAATGCTAAATGTTTTATGGAATGTCGAGGGGACATTGGTAGACTGAATGCTCCTTTCCTTGCACTTTATGAGTCATTGATACCACCTGAGGAAGAAAAAATAAAGCAGAAAGAGTTAATGGATTTGCTGGAGAAGCTGGTGTATAAAGAATGGCCCCAAGCTCATTTATATCTCTACGGATCATGTGCAAACTCTTTTGGAGTTTCAAAGAGTGACATTGATGTTTGCCTTGCTATTGATGATGTTGATATAAATAAGTCTGAGGTTCTATTGAAGTTGGCTGATATTCTGCAGTCAGACAATCTGCAGAATGTGCAGGTAAGATCTCTTCGTTCTATATGACTGCTGGAAGTAGGAAATCCAGGGGTTTGGGTTTTATCTTCAATCTGAATCTCCTGGATGCTACCTGAAGAATATGAGAAAAATAAAATACTTTTCTTCCCTGACAGGCACTTACACGTGCTAGGGTCCCTATAGTAAAGCTTATGGATCCTGCTACTGGTATCTCCTGTGACATATGTATCAATAACATTTTGGCTGTTGTAAACACAAAGCTTCTCCGAGACTATGCACAAATAGATGCGAGATTAAAGCAACTGGCTTTCATTGTGAAACACTGGGCTAAGTGCCGAAGGGTGAATGAAACTTATCAAGGAACTCTTTCTAGCTATGCGTAAGTGATATTTATGTTTTTGCTGATCAGCCAACTGTTTGAAAACGAAGCTGATATTTAATTTCTGTGAAGGATGAAAGTTTTTATGTTTTTTGTTGTTTGTGTTACTTGTTGGGCTGTTTCTCACATTCTAATATGAATACACATCACATGCATCTTCTGTAGCTAATCTCTGGTCCTTTAGATGGGAAGTTCTGATATAAGCAATATAAATAATTGGAAATTCAAGGACAAAGGTGAATGCCTACCTAAGAAGGAAGCAAATTTGCCTTCTCTTTATATCCTACGTAAAGAATCATGTTTCTTTTTCTGCAGAGCGGTAGAGAATGATTTTCCCAATCTACTACTAAGTTCCTGCGGGCATTTGATATAAGCAATGTAAATAATTGGAAACTAAACCTAATTAGGGCCTGAGTGATTGTTAAAATTCACATATATTTAAAGGTGGTTGGGTATCTTTATATGTAAAATTTTTTTTCCTGCCTTGACTTCCTTTTGCTCACTCGTATGTGTATCCTTTTCAGGTATGTTTTGATGTGCATTCATTTCTTACAGCAGCGTAGACCGCCCATTCTTCCCTGTTTGCAGGTAGTTATTTATTTATTGATTTATTTGTACTTTTGGTAGGGTGACTGGTCTATTGTTTCTTCTGATCAAAGTTTGCCAAGATTACCTGTATGTGCATTGGCTCATTTGTGTGGCGCCTGATGTTTGAGTATCTCGGTTCATTTTGTTGTTAGCATTCAGGTCACTTCTAATAACAATCTTTTTTTCGGGCCAAAAATAAAAATTAAAAATCAAATGAAAATTATTTTCTAGTACTCCCTCTGTCACTTGTTGAAGGGTAAATCACTTTTTGCATGTAAATCAAGAAAGATGATAATAGTGAACATTGAAATATTAGTTTGAAGGGTAATATGGTAAAATAAATTACTAAATATATAAATGTTATGAAGATTTGCGATGACTCAAAATAGAATATATTGCATAAATATTAGGATGGAGGGAGTATTATTTTTGCAACGTTTTGTGTGCTTGATTAGTTTTCATGCTAGAAAGTTGTAGATTTTGCTATATCTGGGATATTCTTTGCTTTTTCGGTACCCAATCGTAAACCATCCTCTATCTCTGTTTTTTTTTTGTCTGACAGTTTGTTGTTTTATTTTACGTGTAACGGTTTTATTTTTTATTTTTTAAATGAGGCAACAGTTTGTCCTGCTTCTGCCTTAGTTAAGAAAACCATAGAATGCTGAACGTCTGTGTCGCCCTTATTGCTCTGTGTACAAAATGATGGGAAGAGTTGTACAATGTATGAAATGAATGCTGAACAACACAATTAAGAAAAAAGGCAAGCTTTGCAAAGTTTAAGGTTTTCCTTTGGCAAGGATTTGTTTTATCGACAGGAGTTCCTTGCAACTGTTTGTCTTGACACCTGCATGCCTCTGAATTAGTTAAGAAAACATTGGAATGTCTCAACTTCTGTCTCACCGTTATTGCTCTGGCTACGAATGTTTGGAAGAATTGTAAAAGGGATCAAATGAATCCTCAACACCACAATTAAAAGAAATACAAGCTTTTGCGAACTTTAAGGTTTTCCATTGGCAAGTTTCTGTTCTTGAGAAGCAGGAGTTCTTTGAGTCTGATTCCTCGTAATAAGCCAAGCTGCCATAGGTCCTGTTGATCTACTGTTTTATGTTATGCCTCTGTCTGTGCCTAACCTGGAAGTCTCTTTTTCAATATAAATTCACTTCCCTTTACCATCTTTTAATTGGTTTACTGACTGCTTGTTCATTAATATGTTGTTATCTTATGCTTAGCTGGTTCTCCTCTCTCTCAGGGAATGGAGAAGACATACTCTGTGACAGTGGATGCTGTCGATTGTTCTTACTTTGATCAAGTTGAGAAACTTCACAACTTTGGATCTCAAAATAAGGAAACCATATCTCAGCTGGTCTGGGGTTTCTTTAAGTATTGGGCGTATGTTCACGATTATACAAACTCTGTTATATCTGTACGTACAGGCAGCATACTCAGGTAAAGCAAACAAACTGGTTCATTAGAGAGTAATCATATTTCAGGATAATGATCATAATGCATTGAGTAGACATGCACATTAAAAGCTGAAAAAACTTATAAAATATCCGTCAGATGGTGATGAAGTATCAATGACATTAGGAGCTGATTCTGAAAACTTGTTCCACTGTTAAACAGTGACTTCAGACCGTAAAATCTTGACTGTGTTTGTTTAGAGTGGTAGTTAGGAGCATTTTGCAGAAGCAAAATCGTTTTCTTGTGATTTAACGGCCCTGACTGTTTATGAATGTACAGCAAGCAAGAAAAGCTGTGGACAAGGAGAGTGGGCAATGATCGTCATTTGATATGCATAGAGGATCCCTTCGAAATAGAACATGACCTTGGACGAGTGGTGGATAAGTTCAGCATAAGAGTTCTGAGGGAGGAGTTCGAACGTGCTGCTGAAATTATGCAGTATGATCCTAATCCATGCGTAAAGCTCTTCGAACCTTATCTGCCAAGTTGAGTCTTATGCTGGGATGCGGGATGACAAAGAACATGCAGAACCAGAACATGCTTGCATCTCTTGTTAATATATATATATATTAATTAGAAGGCCTTTTTTTTTTTTGGGTGGAGCAGAGCGGTTCCTACTTTGTTATTCACTTGCTGCCTTGTGTTTGTATGTATCTACGTCTTACATATTTTTTCCTTCACGCCAGTAAATGTAAAGGCATTTTGCTTCCCAAGAACCTGTAGTGTAAGGTTATCTATTATTTTGAAAAAATTGAAAAAGCCAGATAGACTATTTGAGTTGGACAAAATGGTATGGTTTGGTTATTTGGTTTAAATTGGTTCAAGATTAAATATTATATTTGTTTAATAAATTGGTTATTGGTTTCTTAATTTGAAACCAGACAAACTAATTAAATTGAATAATGTTCCCTTCATGATACGTTTATTTTAGCATGAAGATTAAGATATGTGTGATTTATGTTGATATTTTTATTTTTATCCTTGAAGCAAAAATAATTTAAATCTTGTATGCATAGAGAGTTTAGATGAAGATAATAAAAAAAATTTAGATGTTAAAAATTTCCAAAAAGGGAAGTAGCCCATTCTTTTTGGGATAACTTCAAAATAAGCTTTTGTCATCCTTTTTGGGACACATGAAGTAAAACATGTTTTACAACTTATATTTTGTCAACTCTAAATATAGAAGATGCACTTCCTTTAAGTTTAAATTGTTTGTTTTGAATCAACCTTTATGCTTAGTTTTAATAAAAATGAACACGATAAAAAATCAAAATAAATTGAATTATAATTTGAATAGCTTAGTTTTATAGGAATAAAAATAGTTGGATTGTTCTATTTGGATTGACTATGAAATAATTTAACCAAACAATTACCTTTATTGTGATGTGTCTTTCATTATGATAGATGGTCATGTTGTTGCGACCTATTTAAATATGCAAATGGTGTATTTATATTTTGATAAAAACTAAAATTGGATATAGTGGTTAAGATTTTAAGTTGTCAAAATAAGGTTTAACCTTTAATTCTCTTAATTCCCCGTTACCCTTTCTTTTCTTCTCTCGTCTATTTGAAAAAAGTGGGAGAATTTTAACTTTTTTTTTAGCTTTATTTCTATAAAATATGAATATATAACATATTTTAAGGAGTAAAAAAGGTCAGTTGTTCAATTTTAGAAAATTTCTAATTGTTCTAATTTTTTAATTTTTTTTGAAGAAAATACTTTTCTAATTCATTGAGAATTACTCTATCTGTCTCATATTCTATGCACCATTTGTAATTTTAGGTCATCTCAAATTCTTTACATCATTTTCTCTTTTGGTAAGTTTGAGGGTGCAAAATGACCATTATACCCTTATTTATTATTATTATTCTTCTTCCAAATCTCATCAAGTTTTTTTTTTCTTCTTCTTCTTCAAAATCTATCAAATTCTTCCAAATTTCATTTGGTCAACAACATAAAGGCTTTGCGTGCTTGAACCAAGCCATTAATGACATGTGCAAGCTTTTATTTTGAGGGATCTATTATCCTCCTCTAGTTGTGTTCCTTAGATCAAACAATTTGCACCATGGGTAGGTGTCGATAGAACTGTCCTTATCCTTAAGCTATGCCAAATTGACCAATTCACCTCTGTCCGTGTTTGGCACCTTTGATCAGCTGATTTGCCTTCGTCCTTGCCTTGTTTGTCTTTTTCCTTCTTCAGAGTAGAAAGTGATGTTCCAATCCTCCATCATTGTGCTCATCGGTTGCGACTTCATCATCATGTAGCCTAGATCGGGCAATGATGGAAAGAGGCACAACAATGACAGTCATAATGATGACATCAATGAAGTGACGTGTAACAGCAAGGAGTAAAGGTGGAGAGAGACGATAAAAGGAAGAATAGTATTGGAAAGAGGTGAAAAATAATAACTTTTCTTAATTTGCACACCAACTACATTTAGAGCAAAGAAAAAAGGACAAAGGTAGTTATTATATTATTGAAACATGTCTAATTAGGCATACTACTTTACCTGTAATTCTCCATATATAACCCATCATCTAGCCCAAAATTTAACCACATTTCCCATAGACCAAAAATTTCCTTCCCTCACAAGAAACCCTACCTTATTGCCGTTGGAACTTCATCACTTTTAAAAGCTTTTCTAGCTAATTATCACCTCCAAATTGTGCCTTCTCTAGCTGATCATTGACTCCAGATCCTATCATCGCCATTCTTTGGATTGCATCATAGTTGCGCACATTTGGATCTCGCCATTGCTACTTGTTTTAGGATATTGTCTTAGGATCTTGTCTCCCTATCTGCCAATTATCCTCATTAGATAACGCCAATTATTGCCTCAAGATCATGTGGTGTTTACCTCTCACTTACCACGGTCAAATACTCGTCCTTTATTTCTGTTACTGAATTATGTGTAGAAACAAATTGCAAAGTGTCTAAGACAAGATCTAGAAGTGTCTAAAAAAATAGAAAAAAATGTCTGTAGAAATATATAAAAGTGTTTGAAAAAATATACAGACTATTTGTTCTCTTTGTACAATATACATATAATTTGTTCTCCTTAGAAATGATACTTAAAACTATAAAAGTGCATGAAGACAATATGTAAAAGTGTTTGAAGGAATAAATAGAGGTGTTAAAAATAATATGCACACCATTTATTCTCTTTAGAAATAAAAGTGTCTACAACAATATATAAAAATGCCTAATCTAATATGTAAAAGTATCTGGAGCAATATGCATACAATTTGTTATCTTTAGAAATAAAAATATTTGAAACAATAAGTAAGAGTGTTCGAAGAAATATGTAAAAAGTATTTGAAGTAGTAAGATATAATTTGTTTTATTTAGAAATAAAAGTTTGTGGAGTAATAAGTAAAAATGTATGAACACATATCTAAAAACGTCCAAAGAAATATATAAAAGAGTCTGAAGTAATATATGAAACTAGTCATTTAGGCATGATATATCATTAACGATGCAATCTCTTCACTTGCTTCTAGAATCCAAAGTTGGAATCTGCTTATATGGCCTAGATTCGTTGGAGATAGTTAAGGCCAGTGTCGAGATTGACAACTAGAATCAGTGCCACATGATGACTAACAGTCTTTGTTGGGGTGGAGTACCGGAGGCGATGACCATCGGCCTTAATTTGATTTGAGTGGCCAAAATAGTGGTTTTTTCATATTTGATTTGCATAAAAAAGCTTGATTTACTAAGGGAGACATTGATGGTGTTGTCATCATGGTAACGCATTATCAAAGATATCATTTGTAGGTGGCAGCTAGTCAGAGAAGATGAAGTTTCTGGGAATCTATTTGAATCAGCTGGCATAGCTAGAGGTAAAACTAACATTTGTGTGCTATGCATAAATACGCATATGCTAGGAATGGCAATCAGTTCGATGAGCTCTAAACAAGGCCTTTTGGCTGCTCCCCAAGTGCCACATGTTCCACTCTGCAATCCCATTTATGCAACATCTCTCATAATCGGAGATTTGAAATGCATGGCACACATTTCCCTTCATTCCGCTTAGTGGTGGGGGTTCATTGATACCATATTAAGGCAGGTTGAATATTTATTATATATTATCATTATATTCAAACTCATTAATCCATGGTATAAAAACTCAAATACAAGTTTAAGAGACCAAGTCTGATAGTCACATGATGTTCCTATACATTTTACTTACATTTGTGCTAAATTGTTGTTGAATTTGCTAGATTTTAGTTGTATTTTATACTTTGTAGGTTGCATTGCATATTTTGAGAGTTTGAGTGGTCATATACATAAATTTAAGGCACATTTGGATGAAGAAATAGTGGTGGAGGACAAGAGAAATGAACACAAAGAAAACATAAAAGAAAAGTATTTTACAAGCTAATTTTGGACCTTTTATTGATAGATTGAAGCTTTGATCAAAGAATGAAAGTTGTAGCCCTTCTTCTTAGCTTTGCATGGGTTCATAAATCACTTCAATTGGACACCTGTAGTAAATGTTATGCTCAAAACACTGAAAAGTGTTGAATCTGTCAAAATGAACAAAAAATGCACTTTGAAGCTGGAAAATCAACTTGAGATGTGGAAGTGCAACCGCACTTTGTCCAGACATGAAAGAGGAGACCATTTCGGGACTTGGGAGTATTTTTGTACTTTGTGGCATATATTTTTCACCTACCAAGCTTGCGATTGGAGCTAGATGAAACATGGAAGAGGATAAGGCTCAAGATTTGTTTTTAAACCTCATCTTAGCTAGGTTTTCATCATTATTCACATTGTGCCTCCTTTGAGAGAAAAACACTCGTTCTTGGTGTTCTTGGGTGTTTATTTTGGATTCTTAGAAGAGGCTTAGAGCTTTTGTGGATTTCTTAAAGACTTAGGGAATCAAGCTCACTTAGTCCACCTTAGGTTCCTTATTTCCTCTTTCTTGAACTAGACATGGATGTTATTTGGTTTATCTTTATGTTTCTTCTTTTTTCTAGCAACATATTAGTTTGTTTTACACTTTTTATAGTTGTAGTTACTTGACAATGGTTTTGTTTGGATGAATTTATGAATGAGTGTTTAGATTTTTCTCTCAATACTTGTTCTTTCTTCTTATGCTTATTGTTGCTTAATTGGTTTATGGCCACAATCAGTTGGCTTTATAAATTTCCCTTTATGCTTAGGAGAGTGAAAGAAGAATTGGACTTAGGAGAAGAAGGTGGTAATCTTGGGCATGTTGGGAAATTTGCCTACGTTGTTAGGATGATGGAAGAGTGCTCTCTATAATGCCCTTTTTGGATTAGCAATTATGATGAGAATCTTTACTAGTTTAGGTTTGGGAGAATGACCATTGACTTGGGAAGGTGAAAGCCCAATTAGAATCATCACCAACAAGTAGGAGAATCTAAACCTTAGAAGTAATTTACCTAACTAACCTAGTTAAGTAATGAAAACCATAGGAAGTAAGCCTAGCTTTAGTGTCAAGAAAACCTTTTAGTTTAAGTGTTGCTTGTCTTTGTTTAGTTGATTGAGTGCTTGCTTAGTCTTATGAATTTAGGTTCTTCATTTAAAGTAGATTAATCAAGTAGAATAGAATTCTTCATTTGTTGTTAGTTTAGCTAAAGTGAATTGTGGAAGTGGTGGTAATTATTCAATTCAATCAACAATCTTTGTAGGATTGACACCCATTCTTTTAGACTATAGTCCTATTTGTACACTTGCGAGTAGAGTGTGGTTTTAAGACATTGCACACACGCAAAAAGTTTTTAGCGCCGTTGTCGATGATTGCTTGATTGAGGAAGAATATGCATTTGGAGGGACTTGAATATTGAACCTTAACATGCACCTATCTCATCAACTCTTAATTATCAAACATGTGACCCCAACGCATAACTATATTACCTATCTCATTTCTCATTATCCTTGTTGTTATGATTTTAATTATTAGGGAAAAAAAAGTTACCAAGCTAAGCTTAATATTGAATATTCATTAAGTTAACAACAACAAATTTAATTAATTGGTTCCAAAAGTATATCACATTTCTCCTAAACCTATCGCAAAGCGAGTAATCACTATAGCAAAACCTAAATCCCTAATGGACAGTAACACTGATTTGGACAAGAAATATCCAAATTTTGCTACTGATTGCTACCTTCATAACACAATTTCCCGATAAGTTCTCCTTTGATTTTCTTTTTCTTTTGGTGTCTTATTGTTTCATGCGTTCTTACTCTATATCTCATTTTTCTCTATTGGTGTTGGGCTTTTATTTAGCAACCCTACGTTGTTGTTATCCCAATTTTTTTTGTTTTTGTTGTCCTCTTAAGTTGTTCTTTTATGTTTATTTAATATCTAGTTTTATGTTGTTGTTTACCCCTTTTTGTACTAGATTCACTTATAGTGTGCACATCATGCATTTATTGTTTGTTTTGAGTAATTTGTAGTTATATTTTTGGCTTTTAGGCTAGTTTCACCTCTCGTGTCTTCTGTGTTCTTATTCCAATAGTTCTTGTTTATCTTGTTCTTTAACGTCCACCTTATTAGATCTATGTTGGCAGTATTTCTTTGTTCTTTTCAGCCATGAATTGTCTAAAGGAGGGATTTCTACTTGCATGATGGAATTTAGAAACTTTTTTGTCCACACAATCTTTGGACAAGGGCAAGAATCTACTTATTGATAATATATCTTAAGTGCCTAATAAAGATTTAGATAATTTGTCTACTGAAGATATAGGTAGTCCATCTCTGTTTAAGGATTGTTCTAGTAAGAATGAGTAAGGCATTAAGAAAAAGTTATGGCACTTGTTTATGTATGAATTGAATGACTTTGAAATGGCTTGTTTTGAAGTTTGGGATTACTTAGGGCACTATGTTGGTAAAAGGTCTAACTACGCTCCATTGCTTCAAGAGAAACTTTAAGCAATTTTGTCCAAGACATATCCTAATATTTTCTAAGGGACCAAACTACTGTATGATAGCTCTATGAATTTGAAGTTGCAAACTAAAATTTTAGAGCTTAAATCCAAGCTAAAGAAGCATTAACTCTAGCATAAGTATAAGGTTCAAGGGGCTAATGACTTGTTAGGGGAATTAGAAGCTTGAAATGCTTGCCTTTTCCATGAATTAGTAAAGACATGGAAGGAACTTCAATCCACAAAAAATTCTTCATAAGTGGACCTTTTTAATTTAGAGAGTAAGGGTAAACTCATCTAAAAAGAACTGGATTCTCTAAGGAGGAAAGCTCATCATAAACCAGCTTCAACTGAGTCAATAAATATGTCAAAATTTTCATGTTCAATTAAGTTTGGGGTTTGGAGGAAAAAAAAGTTAAGTTGGGGTGATGATTCTTTCTTTAGAAATAGTGGATTAATGGATTTATTTTAGGAAAGAAAGATCTTATCTAGTTTGTTTAAGTTGTAGGTCCCCAAAACTTTATTGTTTAAAGTCAAGTAGTGATGCTGACATTCCTTCAAGACTTTATTGGTTTGTTCAGAATCTAGTGGAGGTTTCTCTTCCAACAAACAATATTATTGTTTTAGTTGAAGTTACCCTAAAAGATCATCCTCATTTTTAGTTTCAGGCTCATCATTAAACTGGTTATTATTATCTTCTTACAAACACTAATGTCGTTTCATCTAAAGCTATAATGAACACCTTCACTTTCTATTCTGTGCTCATTTTTTAACTGCCCAATGGTCCCAGACACCCAAAATAAAAAATGAAAGAGATTAATTCTTACAAAAGGAAAAAAACAACACATTAACATTAACCTAGTAAACACTTCTTCTTATCAAGTTAATGTCTACAATGATATACAGTTGATGGGTGATAAAACTTCCTTTCTTTACCCTATTCAGTTTTCTATAAAGCTTAAGCACAATGTTATGGCTGATCAAAAGCTTACCTGCTTTATTAAGTTCCAATAATAAATGTGGGCAATTTGAGAATATTTAGTTAATTACTAAGCGGCAATAGATGCTCACTTTGGATAAAGACTGTACAAATACATTCACAAGTTGTAATGCCCGGACAATCCAAAGTGATTAGGTCCCGGGTTAAATGGATTTGGAGGATAAGAATTTTTCCTTAATCGGGAATTTAGCTCAATTAAATTGAGGAGACAATATGGCATGTGCATAATTGAGTGTTGAACATCTTAAAAATAAGCTTGGTCTAGGCCAAGAGAAATAGTAATGAAAATGGTGGTTTTTAAAAATGAGGGACTCAATTGAACAAAGGGATTTTTAGTGGTTGGGCTCAATTGCCCAAAATTAGAAAGTTGGAGGACTAAAGGGGGAATTAGGCCATTTTAAATGGCCTAGGATGCCTTGGCCAGCCATGCCCCTCCAATTCCCAATATTTTATGTCACCTCCCTCCAAATCCTTCTATTTTAATCCACCTCCCATCCTTAGTCATCACCTTGGATTCTTTCTTCACCTACTTTTGTCTTCCAATTAGTCTTCTTTTTGTCTCCCACTCAAAACTTACCTAATTTTAATCCACCTCCCATCCTTAGTCTTCTTTCAATACTTTTGACTTTTTCTACCAAACTTACCCAAAAGTCTTCCATTTCTTCATTAATCTTGTCTCCCACTCATTTCAAACACATTATTAATTTCCTACTATTTTAATCCACCTCCCATCCTTAGTCAAGACTTTGGATTCTTTCTTCACCTACATGTCTCCTACTTTTGACTTTTTCTACCAACTTACACAAAAGTCTTCCAATTAGTCTTCCTTCCATTAAATCTTGTCTCCCACTCTTCCAAGCACATTATACACTCATTTTCCTTCCCATATGGCTGGCCATCACCTTCCCACACATTAAAACATAATCAATCCACTCATTCAAAGCCATTTGCTCTCAAACTCTCTCCTTCTCTCTCCATTTTCTTCCATACCAAGTCTCACCATTCCAAACACATTTCCAACTCTTTTCCTCATCTAAATATTCGGCCATAGCTAGAAATAATCCTTCCTCAAATTAAAACCAAGTATTCTTGGTTGAATTCAAGCTCTAAGACCATAAAGAGCAAGAATCAGGTGAAGAATTCAAAGAAAACCAAGGAGGAAAATTCGGCCATTTCCATTTCTTGGAGGTTTTAAGCTCTACTCAAGGAGCTCTTTGTGTGATTGAGTTTCTAAGTTCATTAGAAGCAAGAAATCAAGAAGAAGCTTGAAGAACATCAAGCACAAGAAATTGGCCTTACCTCTTCTGTGAGGTTCTGTAAGTGTACACCAAGTGTTCTTGGTATTTTGTGTTATTTGAGTTAATCACCAAGTGTTCTTGGTACCTTATGGTTACTAATAAAATTTGGCCCATCTTGGTTCTTATGCTAGAAAACAATTTCTAGAGTCAACAAGCAAGGAAAACGAAGGAAAATAAGCTTCTAAAGCTTTCGGTGTTGTGGGTAAGGATTCCTATACTCACTTTATTGCATGGCCTAGTTCCATGGATTTTTTGTGTGAGTATTCGGGCCCCTAGGTGATGGTCAAAGAACCATGTGATCCTAGGAGTGCTAAGAGGGCTTAAGTTATGTTATTGCTTCGGCAATTCTGTTTTGCTCATGAGCTAAGTTAAGTAAGCAAGCATTATGGGCTAGGAGTTAAGGCGGCCACCTTAATTCCTATGCTAAGTGAGCTCTCCGAAAACATTAAGTATATGAAATTAATGAATTAAAACTTGAGGGATGCTTGCTGCCCTTCTGTGAACAAAGTGTTAAGTGGTGTGTGTTTGTGTGCTTCTTTGATTTGTTGTGCATGCTAACCCCCGATTATGATATTATTGCTATATTCATGTATCTTTTTGTTTTCTTTGTCTTTATGTTTTCTTTGCAGGAATAAGGATTATTTTACCATTACATTCTTGGCATATGTTAGGCCTTGGAGGCCATAAGTTAGGCATTGGATGCCACGGAATCCTTATTGAGTTTTATAACTCACCCGCCCTACTCTACTTTTGTAGGTAAAGGTTTGCTTGAAAGATCAAGCTAAGAGTCTTGAGTACTCTTTCTGTATTCTAAGGTTGGATTTGTGTATGGTATTGCTCAAAATATTCTAAGTATTCTAAGTATATAAGTTGCTTGTAAACAAGCAAAAAAAAAATGTGGACTTTCTGTGCAGGACTTGAAGTCTTAGAATTGTGGGAACAAGGTCTATTAAGGTGGAAATTTGTGTTCCATGGCTTTGTGGATTTATGGCTTGCTTTTAAGCATGTTTTTGTTGGTCTAACTTTAGTGACCAAATTATGGACTTAGCTAAAATTTGGCCAAACTTGGCTTTGGGCTTGTATTATGGACTTGGACATTTTTGGGTATTTTTATTGCTTGGTGGACTTACCAAGGCCCATGCATGAATTTATGGGTTATGTTTTCATGAAACTTGAAGCATGTTGAAATTGGGCTTAAATGTACGTTTTGGGCTTAAATAAGAACTTGGAAAATTTGATTTTATTCTTGGTTAATTTTGGGCCATATGCATGTTAAGTACTAAAAGGCCCATAAGCCCATGTCTATGTTGAAAGCATGCAATGTTTGGCTATGTATGCTCACTTAGTAAAGAACATGCAAGTAAACTTAGAAAAAGCATGAAATTGGATGCTTGTGTAAAGTTTGGCTAATAAGAAATTTAAGTGCACGTATGTGAATTAATACATGCCTAAGCATTAGTTGCATCTAAAGGCATTAAGTGATTATGTGCACTAGTGAACTCCAAAACGTATAAGCATGCAAAGCATATGCATGAAAATAAGTTTTTAAACTTAAGTTGGTGTTTTAGTTGCCATGCATATTCTTGGCTAAGCTCGGTAAAGACCATGAAAATGAACACATGAAATCCACATAGGTGCTAGCTTGTTTTTGAGAGCACATCAACTTAACTTTAATTAAAGAACTTAACGAGCTAGTACCGATAAGTATCATGGGGTTCGTGCCCATAAGTCTTAGTGAGTTTTAAAAGCCCCTTCTGTGTAATGAAAACTTCCGCTGCATGTTTTAAAAAAAAAAAATCAGGCCCAAATGGGCCAGGGGCAGTTTAGGGCACGACACAAGTCACTCAAACCACTTGCATAAGGCTTCTTAATGGGAAAAGCTGGTCCTTACGCCTTACAAAGGCTCTTGGTCTGACTTGATATTCTTTAGCTATTATGCTTTGTACCTTATAGGCAGATCTTTATTCTGTCTTTTACCTTCTTTATATTTGATTCTAATTAACAAAAAAAAAAAGAAAAATAAATTTTAATCACCTGGTGAAAGTCTTGTTTACTCATTTAATGATGAAAAATTATTTCTATTAAGAAAAATTGTTCTTTCTTTCTTTCTTTCTTTTTAAAATCTCCCAGGTCCATCATTTAACAAAAGCCTATCCCGCTAACCTAGTCTGGCTGGCAACAAGAGACACTGATCCTCGCCGCAGCCTAGGATCAAATCCCCACTTCTCTCTTCCCTCCTCAATTTCTATAATGCCTTGATATTGGGTTTAGTGGTCTTTTGGTCTCGAACAAGCTAACATTCTCCTATTATGGTTGTATCCCTTCAAATTTTATACCTGATAATACTAATTTTGAATACAAAAAAAAAAAAAAACAAAAGCCTAAAACAGATCTTAGGCATGGTTCCATTACAATCAAGTACTAATTTATGCTCCACTTTTACTCATCAAAATGATGGGCACAATATAATTAATGAAAACTTGTCCTTTGGTAAGATATGCTCCTTTTGTCCCATTTTAGATGATGTATTTCTTTAGATATGGAGATTAAAACGTGTGTGATTTATGTTCTTCTTTCCATTTTTACCTCTAAAACTAAAATAAAAAAAATATTTTTTTAGTTTTTTGTAATGAGAGTTTAAATGAGAATTAAGAAAAGAAAAAAAAAATCTTTTCTAAGTATTGTGCAAAGAGAGTTTAAATGAAAGTGGTAAGGTAAATTAAATGTTAAAAACTTTTCAGAAAAGAAAATAGCTCATTCTTTTTGGGACAACCCAAAAAGAAAAAAAGAAATTGAATTTAGGTAAAAGAAAAAAAAGTTCAACATTAACTGCTTGTCATTCTCCTATTACAAACACTGTTTTTGTTTCAGCTAAAGCTACCATAAAGATCACCCTCATTTTCAATCCCATGCTCATCTTTCAATTGCGCAAGGGTCCTAGACACAAAAGAGGAAGATAAAAGATATAAAGTCTCACAAGAGGAAAAAACACATTAACATCAATCTAGTAAACTCTTTCTCTTGTCAAGTCAATGTCGACAATGATATGCAGTTGATGGATGACAAGAATTCCCTTTTTTTCCCTATTCAGTCTTTTATAAAGTTCAAGCATAATGCTATGGTTGGTCAAAAGTCTAATCCTACTTCATCAAATCCTAATAATAAACATGCACAATCTAAGAATATTTAGTTATTTGCTACTAAAGGTGAAAATGGGTCGGGTTGAGTTGAGCCTGAGCTCATTGTTTAGTATTACTTGAGGCTCAAGCTTAAATTACTCGAGTTCAATTTTTCAAGCTTCATGTCTACTCAGAAGCTCATCAGGCTTGAATGACATATATAAATCTTTAGGTATCATAATTATAACTTAGATGAAAGATGATGACTGAACCTGCTATTTTGTGTATAGATAACTAAAGAAAGAAAAATTTTACAACCTATTCCAAACTTTTTATTCTTTTAATGTTCTACCTTGATTTTGTATATTTGATAAATGAGGCATTTTTCTTCTTTGATATGGTGATTGGAACCAATATAATCCTCCATCTATTGCAGTGTTGATTTCTGGCTTTGGAAGACGTCCTCAGATTCATCCATCAACCAGCCCCAATGCCACAAGATTGAAGAATCGCAGAAACCAACTCACAAGTCAATTGTTGGCATCATTGAGTGGCCGCGATTTGCTGTGTAGAGGTCTGATTCAAGGTTGAAGTTGATGCGATTCGATGTGTATGGGTTGGATTTGATTTGAGAATATTGAATTGGAGAATATTGAATTTGAGAAGACCAAATGCTAGGGTTGCCGTTGGACCTTGGGGCATCGGGTAACCAAGCTAGAGGCATCACCGTCAAGTAAATAAGGCCAGTTGTTGGTCAATAGTGATCGTCAACGACCGGTGGTGGCCAACTAGGTGTTCCCTAGATTTAGTTGAGGCTGTCGAGAACTCTAGGCATGGGACGAAAAGACTAAGGGACTAAAGGAGTAAGGGTTAGATTTAGGGCTTATAACGCTTGATAGGAAAAGGTCCAAAGGGACAAAAGGTAAAGCCTGTTAAGCCCGTAAGCTTATGGGGATGAGTTCCATCAGGCTCGAGCTCGGCCCTAAATGAGTTCCAGACTATTTTTCGGCTTGAGTTTGAGCTCAAGCTCAAATAAGCTCAACTTAAAAAGCCCCAACTCAAGCTCGAGCTTGAGTTACTCAAAAAAAGCTGTCCCCTTTTCACCCCTATTTGTTATATGACAATAGACACTCATTTTGGATGGAGACTGTCCAAATACGTTAACAAGTCACTAGAACACTATCAGACTACTTAATGGGAAAAGTAGGTCCTTACATCTTATAAAGACTCTTGGTCTAACTTAATATCTTCTAACTATTATGTTTTGTAGCCCTATGTGTAGACTTTTATTCTGTCTCCTATCTTCTTTATATTTGATACTGATTAATTGAAAAAAAAACCAACAAATTTTAATCATTGGGTGAAAGTCGTGCTGACTCATTTAATGATTAAAAATTACTTCTACTCGGAAAAAAAAATTGTTATTCTTCTTTTTAAAAAAAAAAAAAATCTCCCACGCCTTATCTTTTTTTTAACGAAAGCCTCTATTTAAACAGATCTTGGGCATGCTTTTACAATCAAGTACTAATTTATAACTTCTACTCATCAAAATGGTGCGCACAAAATAATTAATGAAAACCTGTCCCTTTGGTAAGAGATATATATGAAGCTAGCTAGAAATGAAGTGAAAAAAAAAAGATTTTTTGGGAAGTGAACAGAAAAAAAAAGCCTAGCAATTAAGCTGATAAATGATTAGTTGACCACCATATTAATAACAGTAACTTGTTCATTTTTTATTCA
Source organism: Aquilaria sinensis (assembly GCA_005392925.1). NCBI lineage: Eukaryota > Viridiplantae > Streptophyta > Magnoliopsida > Malvales > Thymelaeaceae > Aquilaria > Aquilaria sinensis. The sequence goes on along the minus strand of SMDT01002121.1, from coordinate 144,232 downwards.
TTCAATATGAGGTTAAGTTACATGCGAATACCTCAATATATGTGAGAAATTAGACAAAATCGTACAAGTTAAAAAATGAAATATTTGGAAATCTTGAAAGCTGCTGATGTCCATCTTTGTAATTATAAAGTAGACAGGTTTACCTTTTTGCCCAGGTTGGGTCGATTTCACAATTACAAATTGATATGTTGATTATGAAATCTATCTAAAATTGATATGTTGATTATGAAATCTATCTAAAATAGGATTCGGGTATAAAAAATGTGGCCTGAATTCGTCTCTCCTCCGCTCTCAAATTTTGTCCTCAATTGACCAAACACAATTCATCACGACTATACTTCCTTTCTGTTTTATAATCAGACGCCACTTGCACTTTACAACCTTTGTTTCTTAAAAAAAAATAAAATAAAATAAAAGCAAACAATGTTTTCTTTAATTGGGCTGTTATTCAATCAAAAGTTTTCTTAGCGTACGTTAAATGGATTTAGGTAAAAAGAAAAAAAGTTCAGCCTTAACTTATTTACTTTCATTGGCAATGGAGTTTATTATTATTATTAGTTACGGCAACGCATGCACGGAACAGCGGCTCTAACTAAATTAGGGAGAAAGTGCAATATTTTTTATGTGGCTTAGAAAAGATACTTATTCTCCTGAGTTTTAAAACTCACCACACATCCCAAAGAAAAAAAAAATAACTTTTGTTATTTCACGTTATGGAATTTCTTATGCAATTCACGTGTATTAATTATATCTTCTGTAGGTAAATTAAGACTCAAAACCAAATGGCTAATTGTATATATCTTCCGTCATTTTTGTTCTACAGCCATTCATGTAACATAGAAACCCATGCGGATTAATTTAATGGCGTGTCCATGCCTAATGATTAAATTATTATCAGAAACTTTTAAGGTTCAATATTGTCTTAATCTGTGGACTTCCCTCAATGTACAAAGAAAAGAAATTGTCCATCAATGATCCAGTTCCTGAGAGATCTCTGTTTCAAATAGTACTCGTAGTTTTATCATATATGGTTAAAGATATCCGATGAGAAATAAAAATAAAATATTACACCAAATAAAAAAATTAATTATCTGCCCTCATCAGTCATAGGATAAGTTATTATTATAATAATTCTCAATAACACATGTACCAATGGAGAATTGTTTTAAAAACCATCTTATGTTAATCATAAAAAATATCATGAAAAAGAAGTAATCATATACATCATATTATTTATATTGAATAAAAATTATATAAATTCCGCTTGTCGACTATTTTTCCTTGTTTGATTCCCTAAAACAATTCTCCAGCATGGTCATCTCTATTCTTCGGCTTCACTCAAATTTGGGAGGCTCTCCAAAAGATGATTATGATCTGTGAGGAGATGGTTGAAAACACTTTTAGTGAAATGTCGACAGGTGAATCTATTATTTTTTAAGTTTTCATCCTTGTGTTTTTCCTTTATGCTTTATTTGTCATATATCACCGATAGAATTTTAATATGAGGTTTCTTTCAGTTTATTTTAGAATACCTTTCAATTGCATTCTGATTTAGATAGAAGTAATGAGTTTGCTCTAATAATCTTTCTTTATATTCCTTTATGCTTTCAATTGCATTCTGATTTAGATAGAAGTAATGAGTTTGCTCTAATTAATAATTAACGACTCCCTGCAATATCGAATATAATAATAACTTATTGGGTGGCCTATTTTTTCTTGTTGTCCTTACTGATTTATGGAGTTGGTTGAAGATAATGTATAGCTTACAATTAATTAAAATGGAATCTTTTTCTCTGAAAAAAATTATATAAATTATGCATAATTCGATTCTCTTCCATATAATTGGTTTGGATTCTAGTAGTTCGAATCTGAACCAATTAAAATGCTCACAATCTGACTTTGAAAGAGGAGAACCAAACAGTATAAGGACAAAGCCAAGCCAATTACCCTGTCCATGGTCACCCAAACCATGTCTTAGGTTCGCAAAAATATAACTTTTTGAGAGGGCTTCTGGTGACTAAAGAAGAGATGAGAGAGGTTAAACGGATTAGTTAGTAAAACTTTGAGGGCTTTTTTGCATGTTAATTTAGTCGTGGAAAATTTTCACATTTTTCATTTTCAATTATTTTTTTAATAAAAATTCAATTATATAGCTTATTTTAAAGATATGAATAACCTTATATTTTAGATGAAACACCTTATATTTTAAACTTAAAAAAAAACTTATGTATTAAAATGAAAACCTTAATTTAGATGCTTTTATTTTAATACATAAATTTTCCAATATTTAGGCATAAGGACTTTCACACTCTTAGAACAACTTAGTATTCAAACTTTTACTAAAAAATTTCAAGAAAATTTTTACACATTCAAATACAAGCTTAGCTTCTAAGACTATATGAAAAGGGTGTGACAACCGATGGCTTTTCTTTTCTTGGCTATAAATATAACGTACAACTATTGTACTCACAGACGCTTAATTCTATTCATAAATAAGATTATTATTGCATGAACTTAGCATTAAATACTCCATCTCTCTCAAAATTATTGAAGTATATTCTATTTTAATTCGTCCGTCTAAAATTTTTACAATTTTTTTATATTTAGTAAGTAATTTTAATTACTATATTGCCCTTCAAATTATCATTTAAATATGTAATTTTTCAATTTTCTCAATTTACGTTTAAAAAATTAAAAACAATTCATAAAAAAATTAAAAACAATTCATAAAATTTTTCAACCTTTTTAACATTCGTGTCATATCAAATGGTTCAATAGAGATTGGACGAGAGAGTAATTATAAACAATTGATTAATGTTATATGTGAATTTCATGCCATCGGCCTCAACATGATTGACACTGAAGTGCAGTGTGATAATAATGATGGGCAAGGTTACTCTTATCGATATCAACGTTTGTGCACTAATCACATTTATCTTGCATTATCTTATTTCTTTTTCCTTATTTTTTTTTTTAAATTTTTGGGTGCGTGTATTTGCTCACTGAATTGTGACTGGTGAGGATCTTGTTTTCTTTCCTTTTTCCTTTGGATTTAATATGATGTTGCCTTTCGAATTTCAATGAAATTCATCATTTTGTAAGGCGTGTACAAGTCAGAGATGTTCATTTACGGTGTACACAATCACGTTGTTAACAAATGAGATTTGTTGCCTAATAATGGCAAAATTTATTAATTATTAGATAATTACAGAACAGTCAACTTAATTTCCTAAACAACAACTACGACGATCGATAATTTGGTAGTAACCTCAGAAAGGGAAACGACGCAACAGTAACAACGAAAAGCCGCCAGATTCCTATATATATATATATGTCTGTATCAGTTGGCCGAGGAAGCAACAGAGACAAGCGGCCTTGGCTTTTCTCTCCATCTTTTTCGTATAAACTTTCTCAGTTCAAAACTCAGCGAGAGCGGCAATGTCTCCTGCAGAATCTCTGGTCTTCGACGCCTCCGTCATCAGCAAAGAGTCGAACCTACCGGAGGAGTTCATCTGGCCCGACCACGAGAAGCCGCGGGCTTCTCCCCCGGAGCTCCGGGTTCCTGTCATCGACCTCGGCGCCTTCCTCTCCGGCGACGCCGCGGTGGTGGCGGAGGGCGTGAAGCAGGTGGACGAGGCGTGCCGGAAGCACGGGTTCTTCATGGTGGTAAACCACGGGGTGGAGGAGGCGCTGGTGGCCAGGGCTCATCGGGAGATGAGCAAGTTCTTCGGCATGACGCTGGAAGAGAAGCAGAGGGCTCAGAGGAAAGCTGGGGAGAGCTCTGGGTATGCCAGCAGTTTCACCGGCCGTTTCGCGTCGAAGCTCCCGTGGAAAGAGACGCTGTCGTTTCATTACTGCGACGGTCACCAATTCTCAACTTTAGTGGAGGACTATTTGTTGCAAGCCCTGGGAGAAGATTTTCGTGAATTCGGGTAATCATCATTAAAATACGCTCCTAGAAAGAAAAAAAAAAAGGCATGCATTTAATTTGTCCCCATCTAGAAAGGCACAATAATTCTCAAATTAATGTGCAGGAAGTTTTACCAAGAATATTGCAACGAAATGAACAAGCTAGGGATGAAGATAATGGGGGTGCTGGGAGTGAGCTTGGGGGTGGGCGAGGAATATTTCAAGGAGTTTTTTGCAGGGAACGAGTCGATAATGAGGCTGAACAACTACCCGCCATGCCAGAAACCAGAATTAACGCTAGGGACAGGGCCGCACACCGACCCCACGTCGTTGACGATACTTCATCAGGATCAAGTTGGTGGGCTTGAGGTCTTTGTGGATGATATGTGGCATTCTGTTGCTCCCATCTCCCAAGCTTTTGTCATCAATATTGGCGACACTTTCATGGTATGTATCTATGCTCCATCAACTCTGTGTCTCTCTTGTATCTTTCTTTAGTTTATTTGTTATTTTGTCGTCAACCCAACATATGCCTAGACATAAAAACCAAATATACGAAATTTCTCATCTTAGATCCACCAGCTTGACATGTTTTTTTAACTTGTATCTGGGTCCAACACATATATTTACATCAAATCATGGATTCCATACCTCTTCTCAAATTAGAGGTCCGGTACACATGTAATATTTCTCAACTTGGAGGCCAAAATCATGTTAATAATTTGCTTCTCTTAAAATCTACCAAACAACCTATGACACTTGGAGTCTGATATGTGTATGAGACCCATTTGAACATAAAACGTGCATTACACCTTTTTGAAAAAAAGAACTTGCTGTACATGTATAGTTATTGGCATGTATAAGATTAGACCCTATTCGTTTCTTTAATAGGGCACTGAAATAATCAGTGGCGCAACCAGGAGTTTGAGATTAGGGGTGTAAAATCAATCCTTAATTTTTTGTTTGTTACTTGATAGTTTTCAATCATTTTTTCACTTTTCATTCAGTTTGTTCCTATCTTTGACCACTAGATTTGATAAGAATTTCAATAAAATTTTCACCACATATAAGTTAACTATATAGAGGTCTTATCCATATAGAAACAAAAACTAATAGCTAAATATGCAAAAAAAAAAAAAAAGAAGCAAGGAATAGGACAATGATGAATTTTATTAAAAAATTGGTTAAATATAACAAAAGAGTTAATTTACAATTTTCAGTAGAATTAGGGAATAAAGCACACAAAAAGTAAGTTTGAGATGGATTTACTACAAGAATGAAGGTTATGGATTTTTTATGCAATATACCTAGTAATAATATATGGCAATTTTACTTCATTAAAATAATACTTCATCCATTTCATAAAAATTGACCTTTTTACCATTCACAGCAATTAATTTATAATTTTATTTCTTTTAAAATTTATTATAAAAATATGAATATTTTATATGAAAATGAAACTTTAAAGATTTTAGTTTCTAAATATCATTTTTAAGAATTTTTTTTCAATAAATATTAATATGAATAAGTTTAAGTCAAACATTAGTTAAAAAAGGTAAAATAGTCAATTAATGCAAAACGGAAGAAGTAATAAAATTTGTGGTAGAAGATTTTTACAATGTTTGAGATATAGAAAAATAATTGTAACCACTTAAAATTTTTTGTTTGTTAATTGGAAGGATAATGTATAATAATATACTAATATGATAACAATGTAATAATAAATTATGGTAAGAAAGTGTTTTAAAAATGCAAGTGAAAAATATAGAATATGGCGCAAAGGATTTATCTTACATGTTTTTTTATCAATTAAGAAATGTATTTGACATTTGAGCAGTAAAACTAGGTTATAAGTAAATCACTCTAACATTGTTGAGAATAAAAAAAACTTGTATAAATGTTCAAAAATAAAATAAAATAAAATAATTTGATAACAGTATTAGTTTTTTTTTTGTAAATATATTTTTATCAATATAACATATAATTTATTTTTTTTTAAATTAGTAAACAGCACCTATCATTCTTGAATTAAGACCCATGTTGTGGATTCATCTCAAAACTACAAAATGTTATACCGTTCATCCTTTAACCATAAAAATGTTATATTATTTATCATACTGTTAACTGCAACTATTAAAATAGACCAAAAAAAAATTAAAAAAAAACTTGTTTTAATCTCAGAAAACTTTCTATTTTCCTTAAAAAACTCGGAACTCTTACATCGCACAATTTGACCCTGTTCTCTACTCTCAATTGCTTCTTCTCTAACCATCATGTCCTATTGCTTCAACCACTGCCGGATTTCATCAAAGATGGTCGCTTATGCTTCCGACTTCCACCGCCCACTTTGGTTTCCAGAATCCCTCACCATCTCTGATGCCACGCTCCCATACCTTCCTCGCTTCCTACTCCGCTTCCCAAACCTCACCAAAATCCAACTCCCCGAACTCTTCCCTTCTCATCTAGATTTCATTTTCTGGGCTGGATCTACAATCCCTCAACATCCCCAAGCAATAGAGTTTCCCCACACAGGGCCTAGGAATTCTCGGAATGCAGCTCCGACATTTGAAGGAATTGAATTGCTCTAAGACGTGCTTGTTGTGAGATCACGATTTGGTTGAGATCAGCGTTGCTTTCCCATTTCTAGAATCAATCAATATCAGCTATCCTGAACTTGCCCTTGCCTCTATTATGTCTTATGATTTGATGGGTCTTGTTGGAGTTGTGGCCGATAACGGAGTTTTTTCTCTAACGTCAAGGCTCCCCAGGTTGTGCAGGATCGATCCCTCTGGTAATCAGCTCCTGACCGATAAGGCTCTGATCAGTTTAACTTCCAACTATTTATCCTTGAGGAAGATCGCGATTCTTGATTGTGTTTTGATGACCTAAACTGGTATTGACTTGGTAATTCGTAAAGCTGCTAATTGTGTTTTGATGACCCACGTTGTTTTCCCACTCCTTGACTCAATAAATGTGTTTGATAATTTGCTCAAGAGGATGACCATTGCTTAGAATGCCATTCTTAGAGGCATTTGTTTTGATTAACCAACAAAATAGAAGATGATTAAATATAGAAAATCGAAGAACCGTAAAAAAAGAAAAATAAATAAAAGAGTGAACTAAAGAACCAATTAACTCTTGAAGAATTGAAAAGATGATTTGATTGTGAGATGTAAAAGTTTTAAGGTTTTTAAGGTGAATCGAAAGTTTTTAGGGGTTAGTTTAGTTTTTCTTTTTAAATTTTTTTGGGACGAATGATATATCATTTTCATAGTTGGAGGATGAAAGATATAATATTCTATAGTTTTGAGATAAATCATTAACATAGGTCTTAGTTTAAGGATAGTGGGTGTTATTTATCTTTTTTAAATTGTTAGGGATGTCGTCACAACCCTGCACCCTACTAGTTGTGCCACTGGCAATAATGATCATTAAGAGCATCACATGTATATGTAACTATTACCTTATCCACAGTTGATTTCACTTTTGGATGTCTTCAATTGTAGATTAGCTAGTTGTAGTGTACGTTATTAAGTCGATGGCATCAATGCAGGCTCTGTCAAATGGGATATACAAAAGTTGCTTGCACAGAGCAGTGGTGAATAATGAGAGAGAGAGGAGATCTCTGGCGTTCTTCATGTGCCCGAGGGCGAACAAGGTGGTGCGTCCGCCCCCGGGCTTAGTGAGCTCAAAGAGGCCAAGGGTGTATCCTGACTTCACCTGGGCGGAGCTGTTGCGTTTCACTCAAAAACATTACCGTGCTGACACAAGTACCCTCCAGGTCTTTTCCAATTGGCTCAAAAGTCAACGATACTCCAATGTCAAACCACATCCATGATCAATTAAATTAATTCTCAACTAGGGAATAACATTACCTAGCTAGGTTGGACCACACATGATATATACATCAACCCCTTTATCATGGCATATAATAATTTATTTTCCCAACCGGCGTCGAGTTTTAATTAGAAGTTATATGAAAGGTACCTCATACAGAGAAATATACAGAAACCAACATTATATATATGTTTGGTGGTCATTTCTGTTCTAATCAGCTACTAGTTGGTGGGGGCTCTCGAGAATATTTATATGTATATGTATGTCTGCACGCGGAAATGTACGCTCTGAATGTTACTTAATAGCAAGTAAATATTTCCCATCTTTGACGATCGAGTCTATTTCTCGGCCCATCTTCAACATTGCGACGTACAGAAGACAATTCTGATGGGGGAACGTTTGAAGATTCGCAAGAACCCCATTAGTAATAAGTGCATTTCTCGTACCTCCCACCTACTATGAAAGAAAGCACCTGGGCGATAGAGATGAGTGACTTGACATCAGGAAGGATCCTTTTCGATCGGGAATGGTCAACAACCTGTCCCTATTCGCATGCATAACAGAACAAAACAGAATCCACTTTATAATTCTTTTCACAATATTTAGTGTAGTGTCCCCGCTGCTTTTGACAGTGGATAAGTATATTCCAGGGGCTTCAACTTGATTGCTGTTTGTTATAACATTACTGGTGTTCTTGCTAGTGTAAGATGCATGCAAAAGTTTCTGAAACGACGCAGCAAACAAGCAAGCATCATCAAATTTGATGCACTAGTAGCGGGGCAAGACAGGAGCCCAACCATTTCAAGACACAACACAAATCCAATCAAAGAAAAAGAAAACTAAAGACACTCCACAGTTGCAGCACAGGCTACCGCATACATCCGTACCCATTTTCTTCTTCATGCTCTAATTTCCAAAGAATAGATTGGGCGACTTTATTCTTTCAACACCGGGGGAGAAAGATCATACCACCTATGATTCTGATTCCGGATGTAACACGACATGCAGTGTTAAATACCAGCTAGCAGGAGACTAATATAGATGAAAGAAAATGCTTGCTGAAATGGAATGAATTCATTTAACACAACTAGAAAGTCTTATATAGGCATAACAAGTGGTCCTTTACTTTAATGGTCATTCTAAAATGGTCTCTTACCTCTATAAGTGTCTCTTAAAGTCTTATATCTCTCTTAATGTGTCATATTTTAGGCAATTTTATTAGTTGAGTTATTATTTTGGATAGAAATTGCTTACATGGCATCCACACTACCACTTGATATCATACTTTATAACAATAAATGACCATACTAGTAGAATATAAAATTTCAGGCTAAAATTGATATAAACTCATAATCTTAGAGACTTAAAAAGGTAGATTAACCCAAACATTATCTTCTTCCCAGATTTTTTCTTCACTCTAGCAATCTTTCGATAAACAAAAATTGTCCAAATCTCATCTAAAAATTGTCTTTGGATCTTCATCCAAACTTCATTTTTCAGTTTGCAAAACCAATCTTCTTGCCAACCCACCAAATTAAACTAGAACACAAATCCAACCAAATCATAGAACAAAAAAGTAATAGAACATGTGGGGGGCAATGAGGTTGATTCAAGCAAACACCTAAGAACTCATCAACAGATGCTGGAAAATTGAGAATGGGTAGTCCTCATCTATTTATCCCCAACTCTTCTCAATTGCTTAAGCCTGCTTCAATTTACATAAGCAACTAGCCAGCTTTCTCTTCTATATTTTGAACTATCTCTAAAGAAAAAACCGAACTTAATAATGCACATTTGTTTTTTCCAGCTTTGTTCTTGGTGTATGACTAGATTGGGTTTTGTTTGGTTGTTTGTGGGTTACTTTTGCTTCATATTCTTTTTTACTACCATGTGTTTGTTTAATTCCTCTAAGAAAACTCTAAGCCAAACAATCAGTTGTTCTCATCTGTTGCTCCGTCCTTTCTCTTTTCTTGTCATTATTGTTCGCACTGTCAGCCAACGCCTTTGTGACCTCTACCTCAATGGCCACATGCCAGCCCTTTCACCATTCTTCTCAAAGTACTTAAGACGACTTTCATCCAATAAAGAATTGTGAAAAACTCCTCCATCTCTTCCTCATTTGCTTCCTCACTATCCCTCACCCTCTTTGTGCCTACCTCATCCTTTTCTTCTATCTTTCTTTTCTTCTTTTTCCCTTTGTATATTTTTTGGGCTATTCGGTTCTCTGGTAATAGAATTAGGGAATAAGATGCTGTTTGGATTATATGCATTTCAAATCCCACAAGATTATATGTTTGTGTCAATTTGAATCTGAATTTTTATTTTTATACAATATGGTCATCCATTTTAGTCAAAGAGGCTGGCACGTGGCAGTGTGGTTGGCATGTAAGCAAGTCCCATAAAAAATAACAACTCAAGAGATGAAATAGATCAAAATAAGGCATGCTAATGAAGGTATGGGATTTTAAGAAGTAAAGGGCTACTTTAGGACAATCATTAAAGTGAGGGGACTATATTGGGTTTTACCTGATAGAAAAATGGCTTAGTAAAAGTAAAAATCCATAAGTTGGTGTTGTATTTTAACACTCCCCGTCAACATTAGTTTCCATGTTTCTCACAACACCAAGTTGATGCTAAAAGACTTTTGTTGGCACTCAAGTGTTTTGTGAACAAAATCTGCAATTTGGCCTTCTGTATTAATCAGTCTTAACTCCATCTTTACTTCCTTTCTTCTCTGATAAAATGTAATGTACCTCCACATGCTTAATTTTTGCGTGAAAAACAAAATTCTCCACCAAATGCATTGTTGACAGGTTGTCACAATATAAAGGAATTGTGTACTCTATTGGGAGATGCCACTGCTGCCTCTCGATACTATACTTCTGTTATTGACAAGGACATAGTGCACTACCTTTTATTACACCATGAAATTGCTCTAGTACTAAGCAAAAACACATATTAAATAGTTGAGCATTTGGTATCATGATCACATGCAAAATCAGCATCATAATACCTAACTAACTTGCAATCTCGACCTTTCTTATATAAGACACCAAAGTCAAGTATGCTATAAATATATCTCAGAGTTTGTCATCCTGCTTCCAAGTGAGACTTCTTTGGATTTTGCATGTACTGACTTATCACACCAACTACATAGAAAATATCATGCCTTGTTAAGGTTAAGTAGATTAGACTACCCACTAATTATTGGTACATCATTGTATTTTCCAAATCCTTTCCTTCATGGGCACACATTTTAACGCTTAGCTCCATTGGATTTGAAATTGGCTTGTACTCAAGCATTCTGAACTTTTTCAACAAGTCTTTGGAAAATTTTTGGTAATGAAAAAATGTTCCTTCTTGAGAATGATCAACCTCCAAACCAAGGAAACTCTTGAGTTGTCCAAGTTCTTTCATCCGCAAATGGATTGATAAATTCTTCTTTGCTTGCTTTAGTTCTTCTTCACAATCACCTAATATAATCAAATCATCCACATTCCCTAGCACGATAGCTAGTTTCTATTCATTAGCTTTGACAAACAAACAGGAATCCACAAGTGCCTCACTCTAACTGTTATGAATAAAAAAATTGGCAATCTTAATCTACAAAGCCCTTGATGTTTATTTTAATTCATGGATTGCCTTACGAAGCTTACATGCATATTGATTATGAAAACCCATTGTTGACTCATATAAATCTCCCAATCCAATTCTCTATGCAAAAATGCATTTTTCACGTTCATCTGTCGCAAGTTTCACTTTTCTACTAATTGCAAGTTGCCACTAAAACTTGTGTAGTTGTAACTTGATTGAATGTTTCATTATAGTTTAGTCCATATTACTAAGAGAATCCTTATGCTACCAAATAAACTTTGTGCCTCTTAATTGATCCATTAATACAACACTTTATTTTGTAAACTTATTTGCAATATATAGGCTTCACATCTCTTGGATTTGGAACAATCTTCTAAGCCTTATTCATTTTAATGCAGCAATGTCTTCTTCCATAGTTTGGCCCACTTTAAACTTTCAAATTCTTCCTCAAATGTTTCTGATTCTTTTGCATTTGTTTCTTGTACTACAACAGCATTGGTATATTTAGGATTTGGCTTTCTAATTCTTGTTGATCTTCTAAGTGGAGCCATTATTTCTACCTTGCTAAGATCATCTTCTTTACTCGCTTGTTGATAAACACCAAAGACTTTGAGCCACTCTTTTTTCTATGTCATCATCACTTGAACTTAACTGAACTTGAGAAGACTGCAACGCATTTTTAAAAACATCTGAATCTAGTAATATTTTCTTGTCTGAGAACCACCACAAAGAGGCCTTATCAAACACCACATTTTAGGATGTGTAGCATTTTTCAGTTGTAAGAGCACAACATCTCTATCATTTTCTTTGGTTGTTATATCCTACAAAAATACATCTAATAGCCATTTTGTTTGTTTTTCTACACAGGTTGTCAGGTATAAATAAATAGCATAAACAACAAAAAACTAAAAAATAACTAACTGTAGGTTTTATTTTCCATAATCTTTCAAAGGGTGAATAAAAGCATAACCTTTGTCGGGAAGCCTATTGATCACAATGGTTACAGTCTTCATTGTTTCTGCCCAAAATCTTCCTGGTACATTTTTTACATGAAGCATACTTCTATAAATTTATGCAATATGTATGTTATTTCACTGAGTTATACTATTCTATTGTGGCGTGTTTGCACGTGTAAACTAATGGCGAATATTGTGATCTCATAGGTACTGAATAAACTCAACTTAGTTATACTCTTTTTTGTTGTCGCTGCACAAACATTGAATTATTTTATCAAATTTTACTTTAGTTGTTTCTTTGAACTCTTTCAACTTTGAAAAAATGCTAGATTTTTTCTTTATAAAGTAAACCTACACATACTTAGAGAAACATCAATAAAAGTCACCATAGACTTCATCCCGCAAACTGATGACTGTTTGACAGGTCCAAACAGTCAAGTGTATCAACTCTAGTGATTTCTTCACTTGAAACTTGGACTTTTCATATGGTATCTGAAGGGTTTTTTCATATTTGTAGCCTACACAAACTATGCTAGTTTTTACTTTAAGTTGGGGAATGCCTTTAGGTACCAACCTTTCATCATCACATCTAGCTTGGAGTAGCTGACGTGACTCAACCGCATGTGCCATAAGTTTGTTGTCTCATTTTCTAGATCTTCTCTACTTGTGCAGTCTCTACTAACATCATATAGATTGACTCTGATATTCACTCTTCTATCATTGAATTTTCTAAAATCTTGATATGATGATACAGCCTCACATCTTGTGGACCAAGTAGAACAAACTGAGAAAAAGATGTTAACTATGCTACTAATAGTAGCCTTTTGTTCAAACTTGGACATGATAGACATTTTGAAGTAGTAACTTATTATCATTATACTAGGGGAAAAATTACCAGATTACCGATTTGAGTTATTGACATCTTTAACTTATTTGCTGTCATTACCATATGGCTTTCTTGTATTTTCATAGATTTTGTAACTTTTCTTTGTCATCCGTCATGCGTTTGACCAACTAGAGTCAACAATCCAAACATTCTTGTGATCAATCTATTTTCTTGTTGCACAAAGAGCTAATTCCTTCTCTTTTGTAGCTATGATAGCAGCATCCTAAGAGTATTTACTTTTCTCTGCTTTGTTGAAGGTAGCAGCGTTGCTCTTTATGGGTGTGTTCTTGAACGAACAAGATTTGCCATGTGACTTTTCTTCCCACAAATTTGGCACTTCCCTGAGAACTTTTGGCCTTTTCTATATTGTTTCGATGCTTACCCTGCATGAGAGCTCCCTTCACCTTGTTTTCTCTTAGACTCATCTTCACTTCTTTTTGATCCAATGACATAGTGCTAATTGGAATCTCCCTTATTTTTCTAGTGTTGAGTGCTTCCTCTTCACTTTTTGATAAAACTACTCCTATTTGCTTAACCATGACGTCTTCACCAGCCAGCAAATTTTTTAACTCAACAAGTAATGGCTAATTTTGCCATCACTATAATGTAGTGACAAAAGATTTTGAATTTTGGTCTTAAACCATGAATCATTATTCTCTTCATCCTGGTTTTCCCGATCAAAGCTTCTAGATCCAACTCAAAAATTTTCTGACATAACAGCTCCACTTTGTGAAAGTATTGATTGACAATAATGTTTTGTTGTGCAACCGACAACAACTCACTTACTAGAATTTGGGGCTTCGTATTATTCTTCTTTGAAAATAACCCACCAAATGTATCTATAAGATTCTTTAGGAGTGTTAAGATCCTGAATGTGCTTTAGCACATCTTATTCAACTATTGCCTTCAAGATGAACATTGTTTTCCCTGCTTTAATCTTTATTTCTACAGCGTTCCATTTGCATCCTTTAACACTAGTTGTGTAACTTCACTTCAACTATGACATCATATAAGTGGACCATGAATTATGGTTTTGATTGTTGAGCTTTCTAACTCCACCAATGACCTAAAAATCACTCATATTACTAAGAGAAAAAATGGTCACTAGACTAATAAGTGATGCCTATAAATATGCAGCTCTAATATCACATTGTTAAATACCAGCTAGCAGGGGACTAATATAGATGAAAGAAAAGGCTTGATGGAATGAACTGAATTCATATAACACAACTAAAAAGCATTATATAGGCATAGCACAACAAAAAACTCAAGGATATGTGCTCCAATAGAACTACTAATACCACTAACTCCATAACTAAAACCAACTAGAAAATAGAAACTAACACCCAAGAAATCTGAACAAACTAGTTATCACCTAGAAAGTATGAGAAATCAAATAACTAGATAAATAGGTGACTCCGTAAAAGTACATATCCATTAGTTGGGTTGTATTTTAACATGCAGGACTATTTATCACCACATCTGCCTTCACAAACTATTAACCTATAATCCTACTTTTTTGAAAATCTGATGATCCCTAACTTTTATAAAATGGAAATAATTAGATTACAAAAGATGTCACATTACTTCTAGTGTTAGGGATCAGCAGTAGGGAAAGGGGGAATGGATTGGAAAAATCATCACTTTTTTGATAATAAGTCATAGTTTCAGATCATCCATATAGTCCTAGTGTTTCTTTGTCGAGTAGATAAGGAAAAAGGAATTAATAAGGGTACCATAGCAGACTAGACAGGTTGTTCAAAGAAAAAGAGATTTTTTATTTCAGTGAAGGTGAGGGATTTTTAAGGAAATTGTCTTATTAATGTTGATAAACTCAAGGTTGATGTTTTATACTCCCTATATCCCAACCAATTTGCACCATTAAGTTTTGCATGAAAACCAAGAAATTAACATTATTTTCCTCTTTTTTCTTAATCTTCCCTTCCCCTGTTATCTTGCCTCTCTACTTCGATCCAACCCATCTCACCATCGTTGGTAAAAAAATAGCAACAACATCCAAGCATCTTTACAGTGTGCATTTCGATAAAGCAACAGCCTATCTCTAGTCTTCATGATTCATCGTGAATTGTACAAATTTTACCATACGCTACCTAAGCATTAATCTCTTGTTTTTCTCCACTTTGATAAAGCAGTAGCCCATCTTTAGTCTTGTCAATCTTTGGTTTTTCTCTATGCATTGCTTCCAACCTTAGTTTCATTGTATACCACTTAGGCATCAATCCCTTCTAAAGCAGTAAATGCTAAACCTTGATGACGAGTCTGATCTTTTAAGGATGAAACGAACAGATTTTTTGTGCTGTAATGCTAATTTGTTGTGGATTCTTTATGGATTCTTCGAGGAGTCAAGTACCAATTTCAGTGATAGATGGTGAAATTTCAAAGTCAAATTTTTCTAAAGAATAACCAAAAGAGAGACAGGGAACTCACCTTGAAAGTCTTAGGAGCCAAAAACCAGAGAAAGAAGAATTAGATCTAATTAATGAAAAAGATTGTGCCAAACTAGTGTTTTTATTTCCTAGTACTTTTTTCATTAGTAAACTAGAAAGTTAATTAAATAACTAATGAAAAAGTATTTGTTGGTTTTTGTCACTTTTGATGAAAGGATGAAAAATATTTGGGATCAACTCTGCTTCTAATTTCTTTTTGTTCTTGAGTTGGGTTGTGAAATTTGTAACTTGTTTGATTCCTTCTTATTCTTGAGTTAAGTTGCCAATTTGTTTGCCTGCAAAAATAAGGAAACTCAAAATCTATTTGTTTTTCTTCAAGCTTATCTTTATGCTTGAAGACAGAGAAAAAGAGAGAAATGTGTTAAAATGGGGTCAGCAAGAGAGAAAAAAAGGTGGTCTATTGGGAAAGAGAAAGATGAGTTGAAATGGGGACATTATTGTAAATGAGATGTGAAAAATTTACTAAAAAATAAAATAGTGCAAAAAACTTGGGATGACCCAAAATGACAAACGGATCAGAAAACATGCAAATGAGAGAGTACTATTTTGTCTCCTTTAATGAATTTATTTTCTGGCATAAAAAAAAATAGAAACCCCAAATTAAGGGATTATAATTATTTTGTAAAGGGAAAATTACCTAGTGAAGTTTACTTAAATTTATGCTTTCATCCCCTTATTTGGAATACTTATACTTACCCTTTTAAAAACCTAACACTGTTAGACCCCTTAATAGTCAAACAATTAGAATTTGTCAACTTGACCTTTAATTTTCTTGAACCTTGCAAATTGACCCATTAACTCTTCTCTATTTTCTTTCTTCCCTCTTCTTCCTAATTGCTCTTTTCTTTTAGTGCCTTCAACTCACCATGGCTATCCACCTAGAACACTACCTTTATCTCCCCCTCTGCCATCTTCACCACTAGCTAGAACTAGGCCAGATCGTGCCCAATATAAGTTTAGCTTAGGAGGAACACAGGGTAAAGGTGGGCCATCTATGGACCAAGGGAGTGTGGCATTTTAACCAAGCCCAGACTAGCTCAGGAATCAGCTAAAGCTTGAACCCATGCATTCACACCCAGACTGATCAAGCTTGGCTGGACGTTGGGTACAAAAATAGGTGCACCAAATTTGAAGAAAATGAAAAAAGCCCACCCAAGTCTCCCAACAGCTTTGAATAGCTCCTTAATGCCAAAATAAAATTTTTCTAAACAACTAGTTTTTTAGGGTATTATAGGGAAATAAAAATTTAAGAACTCCTATAAATAAATAAGCTCATTTTAAGTCTTTCTCACACCAACATCTACAATCTTTCTTCTACATCTGCAACATTCTTTTAAACTCATTTCTAGCTCTTATATATTTTCTTAATATCTAGTTATTCTCTTCTTAATTAGTTCTAAATCTCTACTTATTCTGTCTAACTCATCTTCATAAATGGCAAGAAGAAAGAATACTTTTAGCAAGAATGTGGAGAGCTCCTCATCTTGTACCAGATTGGGATGTTTTTTCCATTACTGTGCAACTACTTGGAAAAAGGTAACCACCTCCAAGATGATATTGATGACAAGAATATCAATATGACAAATATAGATGTCAGGCTTGACAAACAACTTTCTGATGATGACATGGAACAGGTGTCGATCAACCCAAATGTAGTTTTGGATAAAGGAGATAGGTTACAACCAACACCACAAAACGAACATCCCAAGTATCCACAAGGTAAATCCAGGAACATATCATCTTGGGTGTAAGCGCATTACAACCTCATGTATAAAGGACATGAATAGTAACTCACCATATGCAGCAAGTCCATAAAGATTTTCTACCAAGTTCATCTGCCAATTTCACCGAGGGATAACACACAACTTACGAGTCGAGGGAATACCATTGGACTAGGGATTTTTTTATTTAACAAAATAGCTTGTAGAGACGGCATGATTAATTGGATGATGGTAACCAAGATACCTTTTAAACAAGCTGGGGATAAACATTTAGGAGATTGGACTGTTGAACATTTAAACCGTGTTTTTAAAAAAACATCTAGGAAAACCGCTTGGAGAGAGAGCTTCAAATTTTTTGAACTTAGGAAATCCAAGTAAGAAGCATATTTTCTACTTTAGATCATTGTATTGCATTTACTAGTGACATGTGGATATCTTACAGGGTCCAAGATTACAATTGTGTTAGTGCTCATTGGATTGATGATGACAGGATTATGCAAAAATTTATCAATGCATTTAAGTGCTTGGAATCTAATCATACTTTTTAGAATATCTTTCAGTTCATTTTAGATACTCTAGGAGAATTTTTTGTGTTAACAAAGTTTTGTTCATCTCATTTGACAATGCATCAAATAGTGATTTTACAGCATATGAATTAAGTAAATAGTTGAAACCATTCTAGAAGGTGCATTTTTCCTTATTAGATGTTTGTGCCATATTTTCAATTTATGTGTCAAACAAAGGCTGCAAGTTTTGTAAACTGAAATTGTTTTTGTTCAGAAGGCATTACTTTGTTTAAAAACAAGCAAAAAATTAGTTCAGAGTTCAAAGAGTTTTGTGTTGAAAATTGGAAGAGTTTTTCTTGGAAAAAATTTAAAATGGATTGTCCCACACAATAGAACTCAACTTATCATAAAATGTTGATAGATGCATATCCATGTGTATCTTTGTTGACATGCTTTTTAAATTTGAAAATAGGATCTAAAATGCTTACCCAAGACATGTAGGAAAATTTTTATAAACTAAATGAGTTGCTAAAGTATTTCTATAAAGCAACTGTTCTTTTTCTTTTTTTTTTTTGTATTTACTGGCCCACATCACATATGGTTTTGCAATATTTTGTAAATATTGTATATGTTTTTCATTAATACAAAAAAAGATGAGTTTTTGAAGCCCATAGTTGAAACCATAAGACTTAAGTAGCTTTAATATTTTGAATACTTTCCTAATCTATTTACCTGCATTTGTACTTGATAGTCATATAATGTTCCTTTCTATTTCACCAACCTTTATGCTACTTTGTTGTTAAATTTGCTAGATGTTAGATACATTTTGCATGGAATTGGGGCACAATTGCATATTAGACCAAAGTTGCAAGAAGACCAGAAGATGAAAAGAAGACAAGGAGCTGAATGAAGTAAAATGCAATCGCATCGAGACAAGCAATAGATTGAAAATGGGACATATACTTAAAATATGGTCATATTTTCTAAAAATTGGGACCACATTGTGGAGGATTCAAGAAAATTTGTGGAAGACACAGAACAAAATGTGATCACATTCTCTAAAAAATATGAAAACATGTTCTGCATATGCATAAAAAAAGACCAATTATACACTTGGAAGTTCATACACACTTGAAGGCCTATAAATCTCACTTGGGACATTCTAACGATGGTTAGGGTGACATTCTCATTATGCCTCCATAGTTGGTACGGACAAAACCGTTGTTCTTGAGCTTTTATGGTGCATGTTCTTAGAGTCTTGGAGGATGAGCTTGGATTTCTTTGAAGACCAAAAGATTGTCTGTTCAAAGGATTTTTGGCTCTTGCCTTCCTTTTCTTTCTCTTTAATTTGTTGGTTAAAGTGATGGATCTTATTTTTATGTATATTTCTAGTTTGATTATAGAGTAGGTTTTCTAGCATTTTCTATAGTTGTAATTGCTTGACAATAGTTATGTTTGGATGAATTTATTAATAAGTTTTCAAATTTTCTTATTAATAGTTGTTCTTTCTTTTCCTTATGCTTATTGTTGCTTGATTGGTTTGTGGCCACAATCAATTAGCTTTATAAATTCCCCTTTATGCTTAGAAGAGTAAAAGAGAAATTGGACCTAGGAGAAGAAGGTAATAATCATGGGCATGTTGGGAAACCTGTCTAGGTTCCTAGGTGATCGAAAAGTGTTATTTACAATGTCTCCCTTGGATTAGCAATTGTGATAGGAATCCTTGCTAGTTTAAGCTAGGGAAAGCGACACTGGACTTAGGAAGGTAAGGGCTTAATTGGAATCATCACCAAGAAGTAAGAGAATCTAAACCCTGGGAGTAATTCACCTAACTAACCAAATCAAATAATGAAAACCATAAGAACTGTGTCTAGCTTAAGTGTCAAGAAAACTTCTTATGTTCTTTGCCTTTGTTTATTGATCACTTACTTTAGTTTAGTGTTAGTAGCTTGCAAATTTATAATTAAGCTAATTATATTTAGTTAAGGTATAATTCACTTCTTGTTGATTGTTTGGCTAAGGTTAAATTCACAAGTGATGGTACTCATTTTTTTTTTCAATTGTGAAAATCCTCATAGGATTAATAGTCACCCACCTTACTTACAAATGCTCTGTGCACTTACAGATAAACCTATTGTTTTAGAAATTGAAAGACACCTAAGGAAGCTAAGGGCTACTTATCAAGTCAATGGATCCACATCATTCACCCTATAAGAATTGACGACATTCTTAGAAGGAATGTCAAAAACAACAATGCTCTCAATCGAGTTAGTAGAAATATTGGGCATCACAATGAAAATCTAGAATAAGTTTACGGTCCAAATGGGAATGGAAATAGAGGAAATGGTAATTGAAAACTACTCCAATATTGTGATGCCAAAGGTGAATGCTAACAACTTTAAGCTCAAACCGGCACTCATCACCCTTATTCAACAAAATCAATTTGGGGGCCTATCATAGAGGATCCTAACATTCACTTGGAAACTTTCTATGAAGCATGTGACACTATCAAGTTAAATGGAGCCACCGAAGATGCTTTAAGACTCTGATTGTTTCCATTTTCTTTGAGCGATGAAGCTAAAAATTGATTTCACTATTTGCAACCAGGAAGCATCACCACTTGGAATGAGATGACACAAAGATTCTTAGCCAAGTACTTTCTTCTATCCATGGCTTTGCACCTAAGGACTGAGATTGCTACATTTAGGCAACATGATGTTAAATCACTTTAGGATGTTTGGGAAAGATTTAAGGAGTTATTAAGAAAGTGTCCATAACATGGCCATTAACAATGGCAATAAATTCAACTCTTTTATGGGGGACTATATTTACAAATAAAGACTATAATGGATGTGGCAGTCAGTAGAACTCTCATGTCAAAGACCGCTATCGATGCTTTTAACTTACTTGAAGACATGTCCATGAACAACTACCAATGGAATAATAAGGGGGCTATTCCAAAAAGATGAAGAGTGTTAAAAGGCTAATGCACTTACATCTTTGTCAGCACAAATTGTAACATTGATAAATCAAATGGCCAAGCTCACCACAAACAAGAAAAAATCTTTTGAGGAATTGGTGGCATCATCTTCTACACCCCATTGAGTCAAATATGGAGAATGCTCAAATATGTCAAATATCGCAGCAACAACAGCTATGGATACAAGAACAATGCTCTATATCAATGCCATCCGAGCTTGAGGAATCATGAGAAATTTTCTTACTCTAACACAAGAAACATCCAAAACCCACCCAATTTTGGAAAACATTCTATGGTATCACGCTCTAGAAAAGAACGCTTCTCTAGAGGATATATTGGCTTCATTCATGGAAATTATGGAGAAAAGGTTGACCAAGAGTAAAACAAGACTTGACAATTAAAACCCACATCCAAAACATGGATGCAATTATGAAGAATCTTGAACATCAAGTGATTTTTATGAAGAATCTCCAAAAAGGAAAATTTTTGAGTGACACAAAGGTCAATCCAATAGAGCATTGTAACGTCATATCCTTGGAGAGTGGTGGGGAAGGGATGATACAAACCGAGGCACAAAAAGAGGTTTATAATTGAGTAAAAGAAAAAGACGAAGATCAAGTTACTACAAGTGGAGCAAAAGCTCCACCATCAACAAAGGAAAAACATTCTCCTATTAAGCTACCTTACCCTCAAAGATTCCAAAAGAAGAAGTTTGATGAACATTATGGTAAGTTCTTGAATATCTTTAATAAGCTTTATATCAACATCCCCTTCTTGAAAGTTTTGAGTTAAATGTCAAATTATGGCAAATTCTTAAAAGATGTCATCTTAAAGAAGAGGAAATTTAAAGAATATAAAACCATATACCTCATGGAGGAATGTGGTGCCATTATCCAACAAAAACTTTCACCAAAATTAGAGGACCCTGGAACCTGCACTATTCCTTGCATAATTAGGAGCTGAGTTCAAGAAGGTGTTGTGTGACCTTGTCCATTGCCAACAAGTTGGGGTTAAAAGTGAAGCCTTCCACAATACAACTACAAATAGTAGATAGCTCTATCACTTGCCCATAGGGAGTAATAGAAAATTTTTTGATAAAAGTTAGCAAATTTTTCTTTCCCATGGATTTTGTTGTTCTTGACATTGAAGAAGATAATCAAGTCCCCCCCATCTTTAAAAGACCATCTTTGGCCACCATCAAAGCAACTATAAATGTGATGGGATACAAGCTCATAATTAATGTTGAAAAGGAAAAAGTGACGTTTGACATATGTTCTTCTATTACTCCTCCCAAGATGGAAGTTTACAAGGTTGATGTAATACAGTCTAACCAAGAAAGTCCTTATACTTTTGTTATGATAATAGAAAAAAAAAACATCAATGAATTTAGGCCTCCAAATCTTAAGGAGGAAATAAAAGATGAGTCAAGCCACTCATCAATAAAGAGAAGAACAATGATACTATAAAGAAAAAATGGGTGACAACAAAAGATGAAAATGTGAAGAAGCCCAAAGTGTACAAAAATAAAAAAGATAAGGATTCAAGGATTGATAGAAGCATCTTTTGTTAGATGGATCTTAACCTCTTAAAGCTTTGGAGAAATTCATGCAATGGAAATAAAGTAAAGCTACATCACCCACCTTAATGTCGAATAAGGGAGTCATCTAGCTTAAGAAATTAAATTAAGCGCTTGTTGGGAGGCACCTCAATATTTTTATTTATCTTATTTTCATTGGCTTAAAATAGTTAGTTTAGTGCTTGAGTTTTTTGTGAATAAGAGTTGAATTTTTTATGTATAGGTGAAATGAAGTGGTCACTCATAGACAAAAAATTTTAAAAGCTCCACATTCTTAACAAGATTATTAGAAAGTGTAGGAAGCATCTCATGTACACATTTCATCACCATTGAAAGGTTTGGTAAGAAATTTGAACATTTTAGAAAGTTAATAGAGTTTGGAAAACAAGTGAGGAAATGAGTTTTGGTGAAAAATTTTCATATTCAAAAAATGTGATTGTATCAATTCAGAATCAAAGAGAAAAGATGTGACTGCATCCAAGTGGGCATGTGATCGTATCGTGAGAAATTTTTTAAAAAATGATGCAATCACATCCTTGGAAGGATGCAACAGCATCGAGTTGGACAACATAATAAATCGCCTCCCCAAGTATGGTTCTCAAATCCCCTTTTTTCACACATTGACGACAATGTTAATTTTTAAATGTGAGGGAGTTAATTATGAGTAGCATACTTGAAGTCCTTGCATGTAGTTACATATAGTCTTAGTTCAATTTTTCTTGTCTTATGTGTGATCTTTTTGGTAATTTTCTTTCTTGGGTTTGATTGTTGATTCTCTTTTTCTTTATTCTGGCCATGTTCATATATATATGCCATGGTTGAATGCATGAGCAATTTGCATATGAGAACATATAGTATGTATATAAGTTGCTTGTTTTCATTTAGGAACCTAACTCATGAAAATACCATTGATGAATGTATGCCTTGTGAACATGAATTGGATGCTAGTTTTTTAAATGAGTTAAAGTGGGTTGATTGTTACTTTAGGTAGAAAATTTACCTGATAAGCACTTTGAGCCTTTTAAGGATTACAAGGATGGAGGAATTTCTTTGTTGAGAGTGCTTACTTTGTATTTTAAACTAGACCTTGCTTGGTTGATGGTTATCTTAAGGACCCATGCAAACTTGCTTATTGTATGTAAATATAAGGATGAAGATGACAAGTTAAGGTTAAATACTTACCAAATGGCCAACAGATTAATCTCTAGTGAACCACCTTAGACCATGCAACTTAATTCTTTGTTTGAACCTACGTGCTTAACCTTTTCTACTTCACTTTGATCCTTTCTTTTACCCGAGACTAGTAATGCATATGAATTTTGGACATTAGAGAAATGAAGTGAATTTGATTTTGGGTAAAATAAAGAACAAGTGTGGGGGTGTAATTTGGATTATTGTAGGTTGTCTTATACTTAATTTATATAGTAGAATGTTTTTGGATGATTTTGAGCTTAAAATGTGGGAATGAGTTGTACATTGATTAATGGTTGATTTTTTGCCATGTTTTGGTTAATTGTTTCTTGTTGAAAAAGGCAAATGTGAGTTTCTAAGAAAAATCCCTCACTAAAAAAAATCACCAATAAAGTTCAAAGTCAACAAATTTGATTCTTAAACTCATGTTTCTATTATAAAGAATTGTTGTTGGAATTAATTGTTGCTTAAGGGACTAGTGTTTAATTTTGAGCTTTGGAAGTTTGGAATTTTTCTTGGTGCCCATGGTTATGTGTAATTGCATTTCTAGTTCTCTTACTTCCATTATTAAAAGGCCTCCAACCGATTCCCATCCTCACCAAGACTGCCCCATTATAACTTTTCTTAAAACCATTAGACTTACATTTACTTGTGATCAAAGAGATTCACAAATAACAAAAAGACATTGAACCTGAAATGAAACCCGAGCAGACGCCACAAAATGTTATGGTTTAGGAGTTTGTTTTTGTAGCACAGAGCCTACATAGGTTTATTAGGATTCTGCGTAAGCCCAAGAGATATGGATTTCTCGTGATTCATACTGGTGATGTGATGCTCATGAATCAAGATGAGCCCACAACCTACCAACAAGCTATGTTAGGACTAGATTTTGAGAAGTGGCTAAAGGCCATAAAGTCCGAGATGGAATCCATGTATGAAAACCAAGTATGGACTTCGATTGATCCATCTGAAGGGGAAAAACCCATAGGGTGCAAATGGGTTGTTAAGAAGAAAAACCAACATAAATGGTAATGTGATAACTTTTAAAAGACGATTGGTTACAAAAGGTTTCAAGCAAATTCTTGTTATTAACTATGATGAAACTTTTTTCACTAGTTGCCATGCTTAAATATCTGAATTTTATTGGCTATTGCTGCACACTATGATTATGAAATATGGAAATAAATGTCAAAACCACCTTCCTTAATGGAAAATTGCTTGATGATGTGTACGTGACACAACTTGAGGGTTTTGTTACTCCAAAGAATGCCAATAAAGTGTGCAAGTTGCAAAGGTCCATTTATGGACTGAAACAAGCTTTTCAAAGCTAGAATCTTCATTTTGATGAAGTAATCAAAGAGTTTGATTTTATCAGAAATAAAGATGAACCTTGCGTCTACAACAAAGTTAGTGAGAGCGCTATTGTCTTCTTGGTGTTGTATGTGGATGACATACTACTCATCATGAGTGATATTCCTGTGCTACAGTTTGTAAAGACTTGGCTGGGGAATTGTTTCTCTATGAAATACTTGGGTGAAGTAGTCTATGTATTAGCCATTAGGGTCTATAAAAATAAATCTAGAAAACTGCATACATTGACAAGGTACTAAAGAGGTTTAGCATACAAGACTCTAAAAAAGGGTTCTTGCCCATGTCACATGGTATAAGTCTCTCAAGATCTCAATGTCCTAGTACACATGAGGAGAGAGAACGCATGAGTAAGATTCCATATGCCTCAATAATTGAATCTATCATATATGTCATGATATGTACTCATCCCAACATCTCATATGTCTTGAGCATAATGAGCAAGTACCAATCAAATCCTCGGCGAGAGTCACTAAACTACTGTTAAGAATATCCTTAAGTACTTGAGAAAAACTAAGGATGCATTCATGGTCTATGAATGTGAAGATGATCTTATTTTCAGGGGTTACATCGATGCTAACTTCCAATCTAATAAGAATGATTTCAAATCACAATCTCCACATATGTACATATTTCATGCTTATCTTCACATATGCTAGTCTTAACATATTATTGTAACCCATTACACAATAATACTAGACCAAGGATGTTTAGGGTACAAGTTTGAGAACTTGTGTACTAAACTGACCCATGATAAGAACACTATATGGATTGTTATATAAGTGTCATAAGTGATTCTCATAGTGATCATGATATATGTAGTCCTTTGACCTGAGGGCACCAAAGTTCCCTACATGTAAGTCACATGTTTTGATACTTCCCTTTGTTCTTCATAACTAAATGAACAAGAAAGTGGTCATTAGCTATGTTACATATCATGTGAAGGGATTTGTAAGCTTAAGTTGAGATTTGTCCCTCCTATATAATGAGAGTGATATCTTTAGGATCCTTGATTAAGTGAGACTGAGGAAATGCATGGCCATGCTTGAACGGGTTGATATATGATATCAATATCATCATTTTAAATCAGTCTACTTAAGAATCAAGAAACCATAGATTAAGTTATACGAGAGTGACACGTTCTATGTCTCGTGTTCGGTTTTGATATCCCTGGACAAAAGGATGATGGCATATATGAATAATGATCATAAAAGTTTAGTCGAATCACTAACTATCTTGTCACTTAAGTAGCAATGATGGGAAAATTGCACCTGTGGCCCCAAACCTTTTAATATTGTCCTCTTTTGGACCCTAACCTCAAAACTTCGCATGGGAAGTCCTCAACCTAAATTTTTTGTTCAATTTTAGACCTTTGGAGGACAGGAAATGTTTAATTTGATGGAAGTAGCCACATGGCATGCCAGCCTAGGGCGATTGACCACGTGACACAATGAATGGACTCCAGCAATGATGTGGCAAATGAAGAAAAAAATTAAAAAAATGAAACCTACCCTAACCCAACCTAACCTTTTCAGCCACTGCCCACATTGTCGCTGTCACTTTTTCTACCGTCAATCAACTATTGTCCGCTACTAACCCTCCCCTAACCTCAAGCCGTGGCTCCAAAGTCGTCCTAAAAGCATCGCCGCCAAGAGAACCTAAAACGAATTTCTGATTTTGTTCGTCAACACCCTTCCCGCTGCTCTGCCCATCATCGACAAACTCTTTTCTTTACCTCAACTCCCCTAAAATGATTGGACAATTGGACAGCTAGATTTGATGATTGGAACGATGTGTGGGAGAACGATGGACGGCCAGATTCAATGATTGGTTGACAGTATGGGAGGACGGCGATTCGATGATTTGAATGGTGTAGGGAAGGGCAATTTGGCGATTCAAGCAGTGGCAGATGTACAGACTGATGGACAGACGGTGTGGAGGACGATGATTCCACGATTCAAATGCTAGAGATTCAGACAGACGAATGGCAGTGTCCTGAACGAACAAAATTTTCATTCAAAACTTTTCATTTTTTTTTTCAATTTATTATTATTATTATTATTTTATTATTATTATTTTCCTTTTTTTAATGGTTTTCTTCCTCTCTACAGTTGATTATTAGGCCACGTGGCAAAACGGACGGACATTAGCATGCCGCATGTGCAGTTTCATCAAATTAAATGTTTTTTGTCCTCCAAATATCTAAAATAGAATAAAAAATTCAGGTTGAGGACTTCCTATGCAAAGTTTTGAGATTAAGGTCCAAAATAGGACAATATTAAAAGGTTAGGGGCCACGGGTGCAATTTACCCAGCAATGATGTGTTGCTAAAGACCATTCATTATTTATGATTATAAATGTGATTTATAATAATTGTCAACATGATAGGAGGTTAAGGGTCGCACACTTAAAGGCAATTGAATTATTTTGAGTGCATGGGCCAAATTGTTGGTTTTGGTTTTATGATAATTTTGGATTAATTATTGGCCAAAAAGTTGAACCATTATAGAGCCCAAAATTAGGCCTAATTAGGCTTGGGATATCCAGCGGCACTTTCCTCTTGTCATTTCTTGGAGGATGCAAGCTAGCACTGCAAGCACAAAAGGAATGCACCTGCCAGGACTTGGTGTAGGTGTGGTGATCGGAGTGGTTTATATGGATACTGTAGAGAGCTTGAACACGTCAACCATTCAACTTTTATAACTCCACTCAACAGTTGGGCGAAAGATCTCAACCCTCTAGATATAAAATATTTCAACACCTAATTTACCTCATTTTTCTTATATCCTTAAAGGTTTTAGTTAATTTCCACTGCATTCTATGGCTCCCAAAACCCTACAGTATTACATGTTATTAAGCATAGCCTATATTCCTATGTCTACTTATTCTACTAATGCTAATAATCATTTGCTTGAGTTGTAGAAATTATATTGTGTGAGCTATTTAGATAAAGTAAGATTAACAACGTCTCAAACAGGCGGTGCTTCATCACCAACCTCATTATGATGTCTAAACCTTGTGAAGCAAATCCTAGAACAACCCTAAGCCACAACCATAGGTCTTACTGAATTTAATGATTACCTATCCACCTCATTTGACCCAAGTGATATAAAGATATTAAAATGGTGGACAAAAAAATGATAAATTTCTTATAGTGTCCATCATTGCCAAAGAGATTCTAGTTGTACCGGTCTCAACCATTACTTCCAAGTCTGCTTTCAGTGCTGGTAAAATGAGTTATATCAAATAAGTGGGCTAGGTTGACATCTAAGGCGGTTAAGGTTTGTGTTTTGTAACTGTAATTGGAGTCTTACTCTTAAACGAAAGCTAGACTAAACTCTTAAGAGTTCCAATTATAAGGTGTTTTTATTTAATGATACATGATTTTTTTTTTTGTCTTATTTTCGCAATTAGTTTATATTTAATCTGACCATGATGTTAAGCATAGGTCATAGGTTGGTTCTTCTTTTTATATTTTTTTTTCTTGAGGAACATTTTGCCATTTTATCATTTAAGGCATGTTTCAATTATTGTAAGTGTCATTAGGCTTTCTAATCAATAAAGGGCGAGTTCGTTTGCCTTTAATGGGTTTAATGAGGGTGGAAAAATGTGTGGGGTTGGGGGCCTACGGGGCTATCAAGAAAAAGACGGTTGAGAGATGATGAAATTACACAAAAATACCATTAATCCACTTTTAACCAGGAGAAAAGGCTTCCAAGTCGCTCTCTCTCTATCTTTCTCTCACTTTTCTGGCCCTCGTCCTCCAGTTCTTAGTGACCCATACATGGGTTCCTCCTGCATCTCATAGCTACCACGCACCGCTCCACCATCATTTACTTCTGCCGTTTTACCCAATCTGATCTCCATAACCCCCTTACCTTTTCGCATCAGCTAGGCAAGAGATTTGCCTCTGGTCTCACGCTTGTTCTTATGTTTCACCGCCACCAACTGCCACTGGACATAGCCCCCTACTTCCCAAGTATGGGCCATTTGTTTCCTTGTTCCCTTGTTCCCTTTTCCCCTTTGATGCCTTCTACAACTGTAATTACAGCTCCTATATGGCATAAATGTCCTTTGCTCTAATGGAGCTTTAGTTTGGGCATTTCTTTTGGCTAAGCAAATTGTAGCGGTGGACTTAGCACTATACTTGATTTATATAGCAATTAAAAGTGCTAGCGGGGGGGAGGGGAGAGAATGGGTAGTAGAGCTTTGTTTCAGTGAATCGATTGAACCTTGTCTCACTGCAGTAGCTAGATATGAGAGGAAGAGAAAAGTACTATAAGTGCAAGACAAAGAGAAGGTTAAAAATTAAAAGTAGCAGATCTCACAACTTTATGACCAATTCATACCATGGACCCCCACATTTGGCCAGTGAAAATATTTGACTCATTAATCCGTTGAATCTGAAATGAACTCACCCAAAATTCGTACCCTGTAGTGTTTTTTTCTATAAAATATTTTTTAGTTTACTTCTAAGGAAAAAAAATTGGCCCGGCCTGACCCTAGGCATACCCTAGCCTAGGTCTAGCCCGGCCCAAGCCAGCCGACTGCCTATCTCTATCGCCAGCTTCCTCCTATCTCTGCCCCCAGCCCGAGCCACTACTATTTCAGTATTTCTACATCTGGATCAACATCCCGAAAAACGGTTGTCCGGATGACAAATCCTAATTCCATTGTTGACTACAACTCACCTCTCTCCATTGCCGGCAACGGCGAACTCTGATTACTTAGCTCCTCCAACCGAAATCTTTGGTCGAGCCCAAAAATTTTCAACTCCAATTCATTGGAGTTAGTCTTGACTGACCTTGGGAAACTTGAGTTTGCATCCTATAATAGTTTTGATAACCTGACTGACTCAACCGTCCCCAACCAGAGCATCGCCGACTTGGGCTCCCGCAACGGCAAGTTCAGCTTTGAGAACTGCTCGAATATCATATATGATGTATAAGAACAACAATTGTACTTTATAGAGAAACTCCAATCCGGATGCTCAAGGCCAACGGGATCGTGATATAGGGCAATGGCGCTCAAATAGTTTACACCAATTTCGAAAATGGGACCTTGTTGCAACGATTGACTCGACGAGGACAGAAATCTCAGGATGTACAGATGTGACCAGATTGGCGAAACTTGGATAGTCATCTAGCAAGCACGGCAAGAGGTTGCAAGATCAGTGGGACTTGTGGGCAGAACGCAATTTGTATGAACAACGTGACAAATTCAAATGTTTCCTGCGCTTGTCCGCCCGGGTTCAAACATTCGAATCTGGCAAAAAATTGTCAGAGCCAACATTCAGATGAAACTTGCGAACACCAAGTTCATTTGGCTGGATTACATGAACTTATCCAATGGCTCGAACATGACAAATCATAAAGTGATTAGTTATTCAACTTGGAGTAATTAGGTGGGTGATTCGCGGCCTGCTCAATCTTGGACCTGAGTTGTGAGAGAAGGTGCCAGTGGTGGACTAGCAACTGTGGATCCTGAGAGGAAAATAGGAACTCCAGCGTTGAGATCTTCTTGGTTTGAATTCCCATTTGTTTGAATTTGGCATCGTACAAATTTGGGGATGATTTGTAATGTCTAGAATTTGCAAAGGTCAAATCGAGCATTAAGACCAGGAGTGGAAATGGAGTGGAAATGGACTAACTGATGGAGCTACAATTCGGGACTAAGCCTATATATTCCACACAGGGGACGAATGTGTAGGTTCTGGCAAACCTCAAGGAGTCAAGGTCCACTTTTGTAATAACTCCACTGCTTAAGGTTAACAGTTATAGGGGGGCATCATATGGTAATGGACCGCCCATTTTCCTTGAAAAAACCTTACTACAGAAGCACGTCATATTGCATCTTCCATTAAAGTTGCTGATTCACAAGTTAACAATTCTGATGCATCAGATCTTACGGCTTGTGAATGTGCTACAGTATGTTGGTAAAGATGTAGTCACCATTGAATTTTCCTTGGGAAACCCAAGGGATTCCAGAAGCACGTCACATTGCGTCTTCCATAAAAGTAGCTCATTTACAAGTTCAATTCTGATGCGTTAGAGATCTTACTGCCTGTGAATGTGCTCCAGAGTAGGGTGTTGTGTTGGTAGAGAAGACTGAACACA
Source organism: Aquilaria sinensis (assembly GCA_005392925.1). Classification (NCBI taxonomy): domain Eukaryota; kingdom Viridiplantae; phylum Streptophyta; class Magnoliopsida; order Malvales; family Thymelaeaceae; genus Aquilaria; species Aquilaria sinensis. The sequence continues at coordinate 113,124 of SMDT01002121.1, read as the reverse complement.
TACCAGAAGATGCAAAATCATAACCAACACCATTAACAGATCAGGCTTACAACTGAGACCACTACCTAAAAAGGTATCTGATCAAAGAGCAAGCCCTACCAGCACTGGAAGCCTCAACAAGATAGTAGTTGTTCACATTTACCTCAGAAAGTTCATAATCCTACAGGGTTTACAATTCTTTCCAAGTTAAATCTGAAGTAAATACAGACGAGCGAGGACATCATGAGGTCACTTCTCTAGTTAAAACTGCAGACAATTTACGCTTATCAATGGGTAAGCACACGAGGAATGAATCTAATGAATCAGAATGAAAAAACACAATGAAGGATCTGGAGAAGTGAACCACAACAGGAAAAATATTACCAATTCCTTCCCTCCGACTAAAGGCAAATACCCCCAACAACCATTTGAAGGGACAAGAAAGTGAGAGAATCTGGCTGTACCTTAGAGCCCCAAAATCAGATCTATTCACTAAATTTGCAGCCGCGGAGATAGGGATGGTCATACTTTATGTACTTGGTCCAGTACGACCTATATTTTGTCATTGCTATCTCCAACCATGGTTTCATGTTCCCATTGTAGTGAACCACTGCCGCATTCTCAATTTCCTTCCGGTCAACACTAGGATTATAGCCTAACCCAAGCACATGCCAGTGCTTCTCAAGTGGATGTGTTAGACCATAAAATGTAATTAGCCCCGGAGGAAGTGTACCAAGCTTCCAGAGATTCCTATCTTCATTCTGAAGGAAAGTAAAACAGAGAGAAATATGTTAAGAAAGAATACATGAACTTCTAATAACATAAAGGGGACGTAACTAAGTACTTCTACTTCATTCACATTTTTCAGGTATGAACCAATATTGCACCAAACAACTTCGTATTGAACCTATAAACAGTACTGTGCTGTTAAGAACGAAAGGTGCCTCAGTTTATTCCATGTCAAAAGCACACTGATCATTTTTTCTAAAATCATTTCAGTGAAGGTAGCCCATATATATTTGAGGCTGGACCCGGTTCCAATATTTCCATCACTACCAAAACCTACGCATGCAAGAATTGAGAGCAAAAATGCTAAAATGCCATTAAATGAAGGGTTTTTCTTTTTGGGGCAAATACTCACCAGATTCTGCCACTTGTGATATATGCCTGTGATGTCCTTCTTTTTCCATTCCTTAAGATCAAACATATTCATACCATATGCCCACCCACAAGCATTAGGGTCAAAGTTTCTTGAGATCAATTGATTGGAAAAGTTGAGATATTTGTCAAAACGATGGAAGCTTTCACCGCAAGTTTCCACAGCACCATTCACCTTTCCATTCAGATCAACCGCCCACAGGCCAGTCAAGTCTTTCTGGACAACAATGTCGTCATCAAGAAACAGAATCTTATCCAGCTTTGGATAGACCTCAGGCAGATAAAATCTCAAATGGTTAAGCATTGAGAGATACTTGGGATTCCGATACTTCAAATTTGAAGAGCCAGATGAAAGAGTGGTTGGATGGTCCGCTTTGAAGTAATACTCCTTCATTGCAGCAGTCTCAAGCTGCCGCAGAACAGGACAGTACGAGGAATTAAGCCACTTGAATTCATCAACATTTTCAACGTGGATAGTAGCTTTACCAGGAGGATTCAATAGAAACCACATATTCATTGCCCCAAAGTTAAGTTTATCAGTAACAAGATGGAATACATGTTTTGATGGATCCTGCAAAGTCAAGGAAAAAACTGTCATTTTCACAGGTATTTCTTTCACCCCAACGAAAAAAAACTAGCATCTGAGACATGCAGAAAGACTATGAAATCAGATGCTCATGCCAACTGTTGCTGTTTATATCATTACCTTGGCATTCATTACTGTTGAGTTGACAACAACTGATGCAGCCAAGACATTATCAGAGAAGAGTGCATAATGGTAAAGATCTGGGTTCTCAAAATTCTCACTTTTGGGGAAGACTCTCTTTTCAGGCGGAAGAAGATAGTACTCAATGGTCAAGCGCATCGATAAGCAATGGATCCCATTTGGAATAGTTTTTGCTGCTAACTGACTCAGGAATGTGCTCTGTTTCTTTAAGCTTCTAACTTGTTCATCTGCTGTCTGAAGCATAGCCCTGAGCTTTCCAGTTACTAGCTTGCAATCATACAGTTGATCTTTTGCTTTTGATAACACTTGTCCCATGGCCTTAATCTTCTCTGGTGCACTGAAAACAAGTAGGATACGGAATTCAAAATCACAATGACCCACGGCTAGAACAGATAGGAACACCATCTAGAACGCTGAGGTTGATACCTGTGATTTAGATCAGCATCAGAGGTAGCCTCCCCTAAGACACGCTGACTCTCTTTTAGTCTAGCCTGTAGCTCCTGCTGTAACTCGGGCTTAATTTTCATTTTTGCTATGCCAATATACACCCTTGCCATTATATTCTGATCCCGCATTAACCGGACAGTGGAATCAGCATTTTCATTTTCATTTTCTTTTCTCCATATATTGTATTTTCCCAAAACAGCCGAATCCACTGATTTAGAGCGTTCAATTGCCGCATTTTCAAGTTTTATCACAGCCTCATCATCTTTCTGAACCAACTCAGATGCACGTTTTTCACGTTTTTTATCCCTCAGTTGCTGCACAACAATATTAACCTCAGAAATTACGTAAGTGTGAAAATATAACACAAGAAACTGTCCCATCTTTCTAACAACATAAAAATTCTACAGGTTATGGAATATTTTTATTTCCATAGAGTAATCATAGAACATTGCACAACTCCATAGCACTTACCCTTCGAAGTAGTTTTGCAGGTGAGTCAACGAGTGGAGCATCATCTACATGTGTGACAGGAAAACTGAATCAACATGGCTGAAAAACTATTGAAGAAATATGTTCAGAGACTTTTTACCAGCCTGAGATTTGACCACTTTCACTCTAGGTGCCTGTTGTTTGGTGTCTGGAGCCTTTATATTTGTCTTCAAAATTAGAAAGAAAAACCAAGAATCATCACAACAGTTGTAATTCCAGTACAAACCAAAGGCAATATAACAACAGAATGAACAGAGGACTGTATTCAATCCCAGGCATATCAATGACTCTGACCTCAGATGCAGAATGATTTTCAACCGAAGAATCTAGCCCAATTACATGCCATGAAGCCGAGAAATTGTTTTTCCTGAACGAATCAAGACTTAATGGCCCCAAATCAGCTGTGCTACTTATGATAACATCCATGACCTAGAATAATAAATTCAGGTAAGATGTTAATCAAATGAAATAGATTGAGAAGAAACATACTGTTGATATTTCTTGCTACATCATCAACTAGAACTTGCCTCTTTTGAGAGAACGGATTTAAGAGACTGCATTGCTAGCCTTTCTCTCCAATCCACATTCTGCACCACAGAATACTTCAGAATCCTCAAAAGAAAGAATAAAAAGAAGCTGCAAGAATCAAAAGCCCTAACTACAAAAAGAAAAGATACAACAAGAAGCTACCTCTTTGCCGTAAACATTTTGATCTGCAACAAACGAAAACAATCACCACCGCGGAGAGTTTCGGAACCGCAAACAACACAAACAAACCAATCATAACACAGAACTATCAAAATACTAGGAAGAGACGAATGCAATCGACGGATTAACTGAGATCTGACTGAACAGCGAGACGAACCAGAGATGTAGAGGCCTCGACCAAAGAAGAAAACCAAAGGCGCCAGGAAGGAGCAGAGGACTAGAAGCAATAGAAGCAACCGAGATCCGGCGGCTCTGCTCCAGTGGACGCCGGCGCCGGAATGCGCCCGCATCAACGGCATCTGGCCACCAAAACCTGAAATCGAAATATCAGAAAGCGGTATAAACTCCGGAAACTGAAATCCAATAGCGGAAATGGAGAAGAAATATAACAGGAAAGAGAATTACGAAGGGAAAGTGAGGAGATCTCGTGGAACTAAATGCAGGAGGGAATAGCATGAGAGAGCGAGAAGGGGGAGTGCAAGAAGTGGGAATAGATGGAATTCCGGAGCTGGAAGAAGAAAATTGGGAGAGACGGTGTGTTTAGCTTTCAATTCAGAGGGTCGCCACTCGCCAGTGTCTCATCTGGGCCTATCAACCCGGGGAAGGAGGTGGATTGGAATTGTATGATTTTCGACAGATTTTGGATTTTTGGTACTGTAACAACGTCCATCAAATCAGGGCCTTAACCGGCATTACATGAACGATGTCGTTTTCCGTTCCAGCCGTTCTCCAGTTGGAGGCTGTAGCACGTAAGGTGGAATTGTAATTTGCCCGCAGGATCCGGGCAAAATGCTGATCACATCGAATCCAATAAAAGCAAGAGCATCTCCAAAACAGTAAACTAGGTTTTTCACATAACAAATGAAATATGGCACTAACATATGGCAGAGCTTTAAATTTTGTTCAGAGAAAGAAGATTTTTTCTATTAGAAATCTCGATAACACCCCTTAACCACCTAATCTATATATATATATATATATATATATGCTTTTTACATAATAAATGAAATGTGACATTGACATGTGGTAAAGTTTCAAATTTTGTACAAAAAAAAACTTTTTACACCAAGAGTCTCAATAATATCCCTTAACCACCCAATTGAATATAATACCGACACGTGTTTACATTATTAATTTAAAAATTTGATAGTTTCTTGAAGATAATAAGTTAGATTTTATTTTAACTAATAGATTAGATTAAATTTTATTTTAAAAATTTTTTTAAATTATCTTATCATCTAAATAATCTTCTTATGCACTACCCTCAAGTTTATGTTGCTAAGGTTCTCCTTGCTTTGGAGTATCTATGTATGTTAGGGATCATTGCGACTTGAAACCAGAGAATATCTTGGTTAGAACGTCTTATTTCTTCACCCCCTCCATCAGTCATCACTTAGGAGCTAGTGATTCGATTACATTGTTGTTGATTTCAGCTTCATCCGACCCCCTTCACATCTGGCAGATCTCCAATGACCACTCTCACATCGAACTCAAGTCCCTCCTTGACATAAACATGTATAGCGAATGTTGTGGTCCTTTTATCTTCTTTGATTCGAATTAGGCAAAGTTAAAGTGAATTAGGATTTCAAGAAATCTTTTTTAGTTTATATGCAAAGCAGCTATACAGTTGGTTGTTCATTTGGATCCAAACTCACCCACTTACTCCAAGTCATCCACAAGTTTCCTTTTCCATATTTAGGGGGATAACTGCAAAATTTTATGTGATTTCAAATATTTTGAATATTTACGTATCTTATTCTCTATACTGCTTTTTGTGTTCCTTGATTTTGTTTGAAAATTTTATGTACGAACAGGTGCGACGAGATTGATGAGAAGATGACGTGAGTGTTAGCCAAGCAAAGCATGCTACTGGTGCTCGACAAAGAAGCTTAAGTTGGCAGAGAAAGTAAAAGCAGGGATTCTCTCTGATTTTCCTCAATCAAAGATCATTGTCATGGCACTCGACCTGAGCTCTCTGAGTTTGTCCAACAATTCATGTTTGAGTTCAAGTCTCTAAATTTGCCTCTCAATCTCCTCATGTAAGTATGAAATTCAAACTATTATGTGTGGATTTTCTAACTTTTTTTTATAATCTTATTTACTAACTTTTTATGTGTCACCCTAATTGTAGAAGATAGTGATTTATCTCAACCTACTGCATGCCTAGCAGGAAGTGATAGACATAAGTTAGAGGCACAACGAAGTCTATTAACATTTTAGTCTTCTCAACGCATTAGCAGAGAATAGTTCTTATATGTCTGTGATTCGAAGCTTACAAGACTGCTAAAGGATTCTTTTGGAGGTGGTTTACCTTTAGCTTGGCATGCACCCGGCCTTCAATAAGGCCAATGAGAACAGTCCATCAATTCATCTAATTGTCATCTCATCAAATTGGTCTATCTCAAATATTGTTGTAAGATATATTCTATGATGTCATCTGTTGCAGGCACTGCTACTACTTCACTAATTGCAATCATTGGTCCCTTCCCAAGACATCGGGAAGAGACTAGTACTACTATATTATATGGTCAAAGGGTGAGTTGTTATAGGCTATTGTCTTTGTGTAAAATGCTTTAGCACCGAGTTTCTAATAGTTGGTGGTAAAGCTTGCCAAATAACATTAACTAAATAAATCGAGTGTAATGATCTTTTTATGGCATTGTATTTGAGAATAAAAGAAGAGTCAGATTATGAAAACTTGGCTAGAAGACTAGAACTACAGCTGGACAAGCCAGTTGCAGAAAATAAAAGGTAGCAGAAAGCATTTGATTATGAACTTGAAGGAATAAAATTAGATGCACAAAATCGCGTCACGGATGTTGAAAGAAACTTTGTAAATGCTGTAGAGATTTGTTGACCTATGGAAATCAGGGCTTAGAAGAGAGATTTTGTTTTCAATGAATTTGTTATGAGGTTAAATTACAAAAGCCCCAGTTTTAATCTAACCTACACTTTACCCCTTACTTCATTCATAATGTTTAACAACAACATCTAAAACCCTAAATTAAATTGTATGATAACCATGTTCTAATAATTTTAAGATCCTTTACATTTTTTTTCATAGTTAACCAATCTTTAAAAAATACTGATATACATTTATAGGAAGAAAAATGTATTTACAGAAAATAATAATAATAATTTAAAATAATTATTAACTATAAAAAAAATTAGAGAGACCAACGTTATTAGAAGATGACTATTGTATAATTTAAATTATATTTTCAAAAATTATTATCAAATAGTACAAAAAATTAGGGGGCAATATATAAGTTTTTAAAACTAAAGGAGGGCAAATGTAGGTTCGAGTAAACCTCGGAAAAAAAAACGTAACTTTCCCTTGTTATAATGCTATAATGTTAAGCGAGTTTTTGTTAGGATCAATGTGATTGAGAAGCTTTATTTATACGATGAGTATAGTTCTTCCCCTTTTTTCCGCTTATTATGTTTATGTGCCGTGTAAATTACGTGCATGAATTTCATCTTAATAGAAGGAGAGGCTAAAGTGCCAAATGGAATACATGGAATCAGTTAAGAAACTCAAGGAAAAGATGGTGGAAAGTCAGAAAGTAAATGTGGAATGGATTCAATGGTGCTAAATGTGATGGGGAGGTACTAAGAATATCAAGAAATCTTTATTGTTTTACAATTGTTTTTCTTCTTTTTAATAAACAGATCATTTGATGTATTTGTAAATCTAGAGTTTGTCTGTCAGGTACTATGGACGATGTTTTGGTTCCCTCAAAAATAGGAGAAAACATCATTTCGGTTTTTGAATTTTATGGATGTTGTTCAAGAAAACTTCCTCGTCATTAGAATGCTTCATTTAAATACGTGGACATCCAAATCTCTTAAATTCTCCTTTGGGGGGGCCTTTGGGGTGTCATCATCTGTTGACGCCTTTAGAGCAGCATCCGATTTTACAACTAAATTTTATTGTAACTAAATTTAACAGGATAGTAAAAAGGGGCAGAGTAGCAGATTCACTTATTTGTTACTTTTTAAATTGTTTGTTTTATCTTAATACTTTTTATAATTATATTTATATAACATTTAAATGTATATACTATATATTTTTCTGTAGCTCAATGTAACTTTGAATCTCATAATAAAGTTAATTATATAAACTAAAATAAAATAAAATTTTGATGCAATATCGGGTACATAAATTAGTATTTATATATAAAGAAGGAGTATCTATGAAGGGCATGGTGGACTTTTTACATAACAGGTAAAATGTGGTGCTGACATATGGTGAATTTTCCTTTTTTAGTAAGGTAACTGCAATCTTTTATACATGATATACCAAATATACCACTGACCCTATTAAATAATATTGCAGTAACACATGGCAGTCAAACCCACAATTGTTAACTTTCATTCAAATTTAGAATTAAACATGAGAATAGAATTAGCATTCAAATTAAATCTAGATATCAAATTAAAAAGAAAACAGAAAAATCTATAAATATATATGTACTCGATTATAATAGTTAAAATTAAGATATAAAATTAATTTGATAGGCTTATTTTATTCACCTAAAAATAAACTTTCTTAATTTTTTTTTTTTGTCAACCACCCTAAAACACAAGCTTAAATTTTTTTTCTTCAATTTACCATGTAATATCATCATCATTTAGTAGACATTAATTTTCTATCTAAAATTTTGTTATCAATAATTAATTTCTCAGATGGGCATAAATTTGTTTGAATTTTTATTAATATGATTTTTGTTTTAGAGTTTTTATATGCTTCTTGATTATCTCTTTGGTTTTCGTCACCGGAACAATTACCATTATATGGTTAACAAGTTTTTGTGATATTATCTTAATTCTTAGCTAACAGAGATATTGAAAAAATGATTCAGTACAACTATCGCAAGGTTTGTGTTTCTTTTCCTATGATACTTGCTCATCATAATTTTTATGTAAGGATACATTTGGTTTAATAATTTTAAAAATATCTTAAAAGTAAGATTTTGAGAAAGTAAGGATATATCAAAAAAAATTTGACCTTCCAATTGTTGTTCACATCTCATGAAGGATGAAGTAAATAAATTTTTATATTTTTTCATAAGAATAAAATTTTATGTTTAATAGAGGAATTTTGTCACTTTCTTTAAACTTTCAGCACAATCACAAAAATGTCATTTTTCAAACTTTAGTGACATATTGTATGATTTATAAAAGTTTTGGGATTATCTTATGTACATTTTTAAGAGTTCATGGAACAATTAATTTTTGGGGACTTTATTAAATTTTTCAAAAAGTTTTTAGTTATCAAACTAAAACAATTGGAAAAGAGCTGCCTTAAAATTTTCCAAAACGTATATACTTTAAGGATTCTTAATATACTTAACTTAAAACCGGAAAAATGAATCCTACGAAATTTTCAAAAAATAGATAGTTTTGTGAATTATGAGAATATTAACGATTTAATTTTTCAAATGTTACCAAACACATTCAAGTTTTTCTTCTAGGATTCCGTTTATAGTTTTATTGTGATTCAATTTTTAAATTTCTTTTTGCAGGTCTATATATATTTTCATAAATCCATGTGAAAAAAAATATGTATGTGTGTGTATTTCTCATGTTTTCACTTTCTAACCTTTGACCTTATATTCAAAAGCATGTTATGTTTTTACTATCTTTCTTTTACAAATTCATTATATATAAAAGATGGCACAATTTGAAGGTTTCAACAAGGTTTTGTGGTACTAAAAGATAAAAAGACATAATCAGTTTCTCTAGAATCCAAATCGATGATCACGTCAAAATTTTTCCCTTAAAATATGATTTTGGCATTATCTTTTCTAATCTCATATTAACACTTTCCGTGTATGATTTTCAGAGAAAAATGATTTATTTTAGAGTTAGGACTAAAGATGATGATACATCTGCTTGAATTATTGTTATTTAAAACTTAAAAGTTTGACATAAATAAATAAATTCATTGGTGATACTTAACACCATGCTATAATAATTTGATACTTTTTAAACTGTTGGGTTGATTGTATATTTTTATAATAATATTCCTATAATATTTAAATATTTATTATTTTTTGAAACTTAATACAATTTTGTAATCTCGTAGCAACGCCAAGTATGTAAACTAAATTCTTTTTGTGGCTTTTCTTAAAGTTGCCTTTAAGCAAGGAGAAGTGAAGTGATTAGTTGAATTATTTGTATTTTACCTTTTTTATTTGAAATTAATAGCATTTTAAAATTAATATTTTATTTACCTAGTAGTCACTTAAATCAATTTCTCTTAAATTAATTAATTTTATGTCTTTTTTAATATTAAAAGCCTAAAAAATAAATAAAAACTGATTTGTTTTTGCAAAAAATATATTAAAAGCAGTTTTGGAGTTTCTTAAAGTGTAAATATTCACTAATAACTCACACTAAAAGAGAGAGAGAGAGAGAGAGAGAGAGAGAGAGAGAAGTGAGTTGTCATTAAAAGTAATATATGATCATATAAAAAGGGGTCATAATTACGTAACAGTTTACAGATGAGATATCCCGATTTGGGTTATTCATTCCTGTAAAACTTACAGCAATGGATAGCCCAAATTAAATAATTAATTTTGTGAGTTGTTACAATACCATTTATTGATAGAATACTACTAATGTGGTCACTCAAAGCGGGTACTAACATGTCTAAGGTGGCATAACCTTTAACACACATGATTTTCTGCAAGCTGCCACCTCAACTAGAGTTGGTGAAGTTATTAGAACCATGAATCGGAAGTTCGGGCCAGAGCTTTCAACAAACTTGGGGCCAAATTAATGGCTTTAAAGCTGAGATCCTTGTGCTTCATAAAGGATTGAAGCTAGTCAAAACGCTTCTACTGAGCAACATTTTGGCGGGGGCAAGAATCCAATCTACCCCGGCGATTGTATACAACTCAACATATACCTCCTGGGCTAATGCCTTTGTCAAAAGATTGTAGGCTTATGATGATTCAGCTGCGAATCAAAGTGGAGGTGAATCAACAACCAAGTGGAGGATGTTTTGGCCAAGAAAGCTATGGAAGTGAGTTGTTCAAGCTGAGGAGACCCTCTTGCCCTCGGCCTTAGTTTAGTTGCTACTCTTGTTTATTTAGATAGTACGGGGCTTATAATCCCTCGTTTTTGGAAGCGAGCTAGTTCCGGTCTGCAGGCCCTTCCGACAAAACTTTTACTTCTTTTTATTATATGCTTATCTATTCACCAAGACGTTGTGACTCGAAAAGAAGACATTAATTGTTTCACATTAATCCATGCCTCAATTTGGTAACTGCATGGTCAATATGCAGCTAATCTTTGCAAAGCTAAATGTGTCAAGGCAAACCAACCCACCCAAACACGTGGGGCATAGACCTATCTCTACCAAGTATATTACTTACATACAGACGACCATTGCAATTTCCTAATAGTTTATGTTAGCAGCAATTCGTTCCAAAATAATTATAAAGCAATGCTATGGTGTTGTGACGCTAGAATCCATTAACAGAGACTAACGGTGAGCTTTCAAATGCACCCGATACAGCACTTTAACCATAACTTCGTTTTCAGAATAAATGGAGGTTACAAATTGCACGTGACCTCAAATCACGGCAACAAAATTTTACATCGCCAAAACAATCACCAGACCCGTTGAGTGCAATGTTCAAGTCCCCGATTCCCCTTGACAGCTCTAACAGGTGTAGAACTAGCATCATCCAACGATCCACACACCAAGAAATGCTAAAATGAAATACACGGCAGCTCTCCTGGACATGTGAGAGCATCTCTCACAGAATAGCCACATCCAGGTAATCTCCGATCTGCATGGTAACACAAACTTAAGACAAAGCACACTCATGAGGAATGGCAAACATCAGAGTTATATCATTTTGGCCTACCTTAAAGTTAAGGTCACGCAGTGCTTTGTCATCATCCACTCCGGGTGCATATGAGGAAGTCCTTCCAACCTTCACAAAAGCAATAGTGCATGTCACACTAGAAACACTTTCAATAATAACATCCGCAATTTAAAAGTACAAATGCAATAGCCAATAATTTCTTAATATCATTTCTCATCCAGACTTCCTTAGCCTTAACCAGCCTCAGGCAAAGCATAAAAAGGTTAACCATAAAATTTCATAAACATCTGACATAATGCAAATAAAAACATAACCTAATCAGCTGAAAAAAGCACTGTTATGTACAGAGCTGATCAAAAGACTGTTCCATGAATGCACACTCCTTGTGTAGACTTATTGATATCCTCACCCACAAGCACAAAACCTAATATTGATAAACTCTGGTAGTGGTAAGGAGTTCCATTGGAAACGTAAATGGTGAGCAAGGGCATCTCATCTCAATCAGTCAAGCCTGGCAAAATGACGGTCATCCTACACCGCCATTATATTAAACTAGCAGAGGAAGGTTACGCACACTGATGCAGTAATGCACCTCTGAGTATAATGACTTCCACTAATATACGCAGACTACTGAGTGAATGACAGCAGAGAAGAAAAGAACCAATGCATTAAAGCCAACCCACCTACTTATAAGTTCTGAACTAACAGTATAACAGACTCCCCTTCCCCAACAGGAGCAGAAACATGAAAGGAAATGAAAGAGCAAAATGAACCAATGGACTGGTGTTCCCAGTGCACATGGACTAAGCAGACAATCCAAGGTCAATTCTGAACTCCAATAATATTTCAGTTCCAGAACAGGCACAACCTGATGACCTTTTCATTTATGAACAGGGATGGGAGGATTAATAGAGACTAACCACTCTCACTACAAATCGACCACGAGGATCAGGATACACAAAAGCGAAAGATAATTTAGCAGTTCTACTCCTTGCCTCTGGTGCCACCTCTTTGATCTGCAATGGCGCCAAATCAACAGAGAAAAAAATTGATTAGTGGTACTCGAGAGAAAAAGAACCAGAAGAGATAAACCCAGAAAGGCAGAAGCTTAGGAAAGAGTATGACTGCTCCTCATGCAATATGATGGAAACAAGACGCTTCCATTTCTAACGCATTCAATGCTTTTAGTTTTCAACATTATTATGCACACTCCAACTATACGCAATTCTCCATTTGAACAAGCTAGTAATGATTCTAACAGATAAAACCTTAGCTTTGCAAATCACACCAAAAGGAAGCACTTTATAAGTGCTTTTGTGACATGCTGGAAAATCTCAATTGGCTACTATGACAATCATATCCAAGAAAAATAGGCGGATGGAAAGAAATGTATGTTTTCTAATTCCACAGACAGTTAAGTCCACTATTACATTCATACCAAATCAGTCAGCTCACGAAGAGTAGCATCCTTCCATGTATAAATTTGAACCTCATCTTTTGGTTCCTTGCCTCGAACAGCATAATCTTCCTGTTTGTGATGCTCTCCAATCTGCAGACTTTTTGAGTAAATCATAGAGACAAAGAAGTTTCCTGTCTCAAGCCATAAATTCTAGAACTCGGGGTCATGTATATTTTAATAACAATAAGAAGAAAATAGCATTTCCCATGATCTTTAACAAGGGATTACAAGCATACATGTTGCGTAGTAAGCTAACAACAACGCGAAAGAATGGCCCTTGACTATGAAAGTAACTCATCAATCACCATATCTTTGTAGTTTAACAAACAAATTGGCAGCCATGAAAAGTCATTTACACACCTTTGGAACTTCATCATCCTCCTCCCGCCCTCTTTGTTAGTATTATTTCAACAAACTACTCAGAAGAGGCAATAACATAAAAGTTGCCAGATGGGACTGCTGTTTTCCCTAAAAAGAGTTTCTTCGTCCTCTCTCTAACCTCCAAAATCAATTACATTCAGTTTCCTAAGGAACTTACCAAACCAAAAAATTTCCAAAACACAATTGAAACTTAGAAATCTAGCGCGACCATGAATATCCAAATGACCGATTCAAGGTAACAGCACAGATGCACGAAAATTATACCAAGAGACTAGCAAATCTTAAACATATGAACCACTAGAAAATCATATCAAACAGACTCGAGAGCAAGTCTCTGAACGATAGGTCTATACCTTAGTGAAAACCCTTAGCAGCAAAGGACAAGTCTGCAAATCAAAGCATTAGAATCAAGAAAAAAAAATCACTGCGGACAGTAAAGTTAAAGGAAAAAACTAGTGTAAATATCGGTAGAAAACAAGTGCAGCTGATACTGCGCCAAAACCCTAGAATTGGAGAAGAAATTACCTTCTCGCGATCGATAGGTGGCTCGAAACGAATTCGTGGAGGCGGAGGGGCGTTCCTGCCAGAGGACAGGGGTTGCCTTCCGCCGGGCCTTCGTTGTGGTTCCGATGGTGCCGCCATTTATCACAGTATCTCTGATTCCAAGGCTCCAAGCTACTTCTCCAGATGATTCTGCTTCTAAATCTATCATTCGCCCCGGTCGACTTGGTTACACTTAACCGAGGCCTGGCCTGGTTAGAAAAATTGTGTTTAATAATGACTTGGGCCAAATTAGGACTTAGGGCTTGGCCCATGTCATATGTTTCTGGGTTTGGGCCCATGGTGAAACTAAGGGGACAAGTCACTTTCTAGTTGCCACAGCTCCTCCATAAAACATTTGGATCCGTGCATTTTTTGTTTTTCAATCTTTTTGAATTTATTTTTGAAGTTTTATTAATATTCTCCTAATTATTTTAATTTATTTTAAATTATTTTTAGAAAAAACATACATAATCTGGAACTTATAATGGTTTTTGCTAGTTTTATAAATTATAATCTTAATATCTCCTACTGTATATGGTAGCTTAATTACAAGGACCAAACTTGATTTATTCGTGAGCATAGCCCCGCGAAAAAGAAAAAGGAAAAAAGAATATAATGTTACAATCACATACTATATAAATTGTCACTATTATGTTCCTAAAAATTACGCATGTAATGTTACATTGACATACTCTATAAATTTTTTTCAGTATATCCCCTATGTAATCACATAAAGTGGAAGAAGAATGCATAAAAAGTATACATTGAAAAAGGTAAAATTGAAAAAAGCATTATTAAAGTATAAAAGTGTGAATTATTTTAGGACAAATGTTCTTTTGAAAGTGTTATTAATTATGCAACAGTCAAAGTACCGAAGAAAATTACCAATTACCACTTTTTTTTATTCAAAAGCATACTTACAAGTATGCAATAGCAAATGTATTAGTTGTGAGAGGATGAGGAAGGAAAATGTCAACTTTTTTGAGACTTAAAAGATAACCAAATTAATTTTATATAATATTTTTTTTAAAGAAATGAAGAGGCCGGGTTTAAACCTTGAGCCTCTTCATAATGCCCCAAATAGTTTAGTTGTGGGCTAAAGGAGTGGAGATGTAAGAACAACCTTTTTATTTGAACCAGCTAATTTATCAAATAGAATATAAAGACATAAAATACATACACACACATGTAGTCCATGCAAAATCTTGCCAATGTCGATCTGATGATGTGACTACTCTAGAACTTTATTATTGGGCGGACAGATATATTTGCCTAGGCATCGGATCAATATATATAATTCGCAAGAGTTTTAGTAAATTCGCTGCTAGACTGCCTAAAACTATTCTTTTAAAATTTTCTTTTTTAAAAAAAAAAAAAGAAGATGATTATGAGAGAATATGTATTAATAAGCCAAGAAGATAACACAAACATAGCAGGAAGGCCCTGTTATAAGAAACAGGACACCTAAAAACCAAGTAAATTCAAGATTGAGACCATAATTCCAGTGGAGAAGAATGAGTCACTTCTCTTTTGGCTAACCAATCTACTTCAGAATTACTTTTTTCTTAAAATATGACTCACTTCACAATTGACACCTGACAACATCACTTTGCAAAGATATGAAATAGCCTCACCTACTTTTTTGGTTGGACACCCATGAAACAATAATTTTGGAATCATTTTTAATCTGCACTTTAGAGAAAGATAAGTTTACATTGCTTGACACCACTAGAACAACCTGTCGAATTGCTAAAACCGCTACCACATTTAAGTCCACCACTCCGACAACTTTAGGAAACATAGCAAATTATTGAAAGGTATGATCCTTAATAATCCTACCGGTTATCCCAGGACCCAATTTGCCTAACAGATCCGTCAACATTGAAATTTAACTCATCAACTTGAGGAGGATACCAAGAAATAGGCACAAACTGAGCATAAACAAATACCAACTCAATATGTAATAAAAATGATTGCCAAAAAAATATATAATCAAAAAATCAAAAAAAAATGTAGGGACATACTAGCCAAGTGTTTTGCATAAAAAAAAACTATCAACTTAATCAAGTTCACTGCATGCACCCCATTAGAGGCTTTTGAAATGAAAACGTGATTATTTTTATATTCCCAAATAGTCCAAACTGAATAAAAGAATACTTACATCTACACCTCTATACAAAAAACAACTCGACCCATATCAGTCCACCTTAGATAGAAACCAAGAATATCAAAAGGCATTACCAAACAATTATCCAAAAATTTAATAGCATTAACTAAATTCCGAAGCAACAATAAAGAAACAAATGTTCCACAGACTCAATACAGTCCTCACGAAAAGGACATTGAGCTCCTTTTTCATCCATAATATTATGCTTTAATAAGGCTCATCTTTTTCCCACATTGGTTTGAAATAATTGCCATCAAAGTAAATTCACCTTTGGAGTAGAAGGTCAAAATCAACCTTATAACTTTTGCAACTTTTCTAATTATCTCCTATATCTTTACAATTTTCTATTTGAGTTCTATATCATTCGAAAACATTATCAACGTTAGTTCTATAGTTAATAGCTTTGACAAAAATCCTAAATGGCACATAACAAACATTAAAAAAATGGGAAAATATCAAAATCAGTTATCTAACTTTTATAACTTGTTTAATTAAGTCCCAAGAGTTCATGGAGTTCGCATCCACCAGGTGGGGCTAGCCACCACTGCTCGACCAATAACAACATGGTGATTAAATTGTTGGCAAAGTTGGTCCTATTATCTACCTTCAGCATGTCCATTATATCCTACAACAAGGCCCACAGCAATGGTCGGTAGAGCGAGGTGCCAGTGAGAGCCAGGCATGCAACATGGCTTATGAAGCACAAGAAGGCATACAATAGGCTAAAGGAGAAAAATAAGAGGTTCTAGATTTTCGAAGATAATCTCCAGTTCATCGATAAGCACAACACTGGCAACAGGAGTCACCAGGTCAGATTGAGATTCATCTTCTTCACAGTTAACAATTTTATCACCTGCTCTACTATACTATAAATCTACAAAAGTTTTTCCTTAATTTTTTGGACCACAAGTGTAAGTTTGTTTTGCAAAAACCTGTTTAATTTATACTCATCTGCCTAATCTTATTTAGAGCCCTTTTATTTTTTTTATGGGCTTTTAGACAAGTAGTCATACTTTAAAAAATTGGGATTTATGATTATCTTTAAAAAAAATGATTTATGTCATATTTATTATGGCTTTTGAGTTCTTAACAAACTATAAAAATTTAAACTTTTAGAAGCATAGAAAATAGCCAAAAGGAAATATTTACATATTTCAAGTTGACATATTATCTTAGAACAAAGGCAAGTGAAATAAATTATATGATAGATTTGGGTAAAATTGCTGAAGTTTAATGAACTGGAATATGATTGTTTTTGGATTCCTATTAATTTAATATATTTGAGTGTTAGATGATTTTAAATTGGTTTCTAATCTATATATGAACTGATTTGATGATTGTAAAATTTAATCTAAAATGTATAGAGTTGCAAGGAGCATGCTAGAGCTAACTAGAGCAGGTGAAGCCATCATGGGATGTAAGTAGGGGTGGAAACGAGCCAAGCCATTTATCAAATAGTTTGGGCTCGAGCTCAGTTTTTTTCTTATCGAGCCAAGCCTAACGAGCCTCGAGCCGAGCTTCGAGCTGTAAG
This sequence comes from Aquilaria sinensis, assembly GCA_005392925.1. Lineage (NCBI taxonomy): Eukaryota > Viridiplantae > Streptophyta > Magnoliopsida > Malvales > Thymelaeaceae > Aquilaria > Aquilaria sinensis. Next base: position 95,691 of record SMDT01002121.1, on the reverse strand, counting down.
ATAAGTTCGAATCCTTAACGAGCCGAGCTTCGAGCCAGGTAGTGTTCAGCTCGAATCCTTATCAAGCCTAACAAGCTTGGTAAGAAAATTAACATAATACTCCATCTATCCCAAATTCTTTGCACCATTCACTTTTTAGCAATTAATCTATGATTTTTTATTTTCAACATTTTAGCATATAAATGAAAAACCTTTATATATGAATGATAAATCAAGATATATGTGTTTCTCAAAATAAGCTCGATTCGAGCTTTGAGCTTATCGAGCTACCGAGCTGAACTCGAACTTTTTTTAGCTGAGCTTCAAGCCTCATTTTCCGAGCTCATCGAGCTCGAGCCGAGCTTCAAGCCGAGCCAGTTCTTAATGAGCTAAGCTTTGAGCCTAAGGGTGTTCGGGCTCGGTTCGGCTCGTTTCCACCCCTAGATGTAAGAGCACTTGCCTATCGTAGAGTCACAAAATTAAGGCTTTTACAAACTCATATGACTTAATTAGAAAAGTTACAAAAAGTTAGATGATTGATTTTGATCTTTCCCCCTATTTTTTAATGTTTGTTATTTGTCACAAAGGGATTCCGTTGAGGCCGTCAACTATAGAACTAATGACTTTGGCCCAATGGCTAAAGTGTTGGGGACATCATGAAGAGGTCCTGGTTTTAAACCTAGCCTCCTCATCCATTCCAAAAAAATACCACACAAAGCTGGTTTAGTTACCTTATGAGTCCCGAAAAAGTTGGTATTTTTTTCCCTTTACTTGGAATGTTAGTTGTTCTTACCTTGTATACTTGTATGCATGCTTCCACTAAAAAAAAAAATGTTTATAGTGATTTCAAATTTATAGGACTCAAATAGAAAATCATAAAGATATAGGACTTAACTAGAGAAGTTACAAAAATTATAAGACTGATTTTGACCTTCTTCACATTTAGAAACATTTTATGATTCCATATGAAATTTAGTAGAATGATCACGCTAATAACTCGAATTCTCCAACTCACAGCAAAAAGATTTAATTGAAAACTTGCCATTATGTTCAAATGACCAAACCAATCTATCACTCAAATAATCAACTAAAATCTTTAAATTCAAAAGACCTATAAACTAATTAAATAGTCTCCTAATCGAAGGGCCTCCTCTTGAGATTGATTTTCAATTTCCAAAAACCATTCTTGCAACAACCAAAGTCACTAATGGGATCAAATCTTTTAACAGCTCAAACAAACAATTTAGGAAAATGAGTTTTTAAGATTACCTTATCAATCCAGCAATCCTCCCAAAATCTGATGGAATTTTTTAACCCTATTAAGCTAGCCAATAATTCAAAGCATCTTAACCCACTTTTCACATTCATCAAACCACCAAAATCAACTTCATAAAACACTAAAGTATCATTCACAAATTGTAAGTGATAGAGAAAAAAGACCAATTTCTCCTAATATCAATTCCCCTAAACAACCAAATGGAAATAACATTATTAAATATAATGTTCAACACTTAGCTAACCAAATTAAATAAGAACGAAGACAACAGATTGCCCTGTCTCTATTTTCTACCCATAAAAAATCTTTCAATTAAAGAACCATTTACTAAAACAAAAGACTTATGCCGAGCTAAGAAATTCCATGATCCACGCTCTCCATTTACCACCACACCACATCCTTTCCATAACTTTCCCCAAATAACATCATTCTACATTATCGTAAGTCTTCCAAAATCATCATTAAAAACTAAACCTCTAGTAGAAGGTTTTCAAAGAGCATACACCACCTTACTGACAATTAGCACATAATTCAAAAGTTGCATTCTTTTACAAAAGCAAATTGAGACTCCCTTAATCTCCCTCATAAACAATTTTATAAATATAAATGAATTAGTGTAAAGTTACCTAAGCTTTTTGAACAGAGTTCGTTTGGATTCAACAAAATAAAGTTGTTATAGGCAGTTAGAAAATTTTCTTATCTATGAAACTCATTGAAAAACCTAAGGACATAAACTTTAGTAACATCTTATTCAACACCTTGAAATTGAAACCATCAGGGCTCAGTGCTTTATCATCACCATAACTCCACACAATGTTCTTCACTTATGCCTCCATGAACTTGGCTTTAAGAAACATGGATTGCTATCCCGATAAAGTCTTAAAAGCTTTTTCAGGCAGAACTAGAAAAAGGGCACCACCCACCAATACAAAAATATTTCCTGAAATATGCTTTCGTTGTCTTCTTTGAATCCAGAGTATTCAAGTAAACAATACCCTTTATTGAAATTAAGTTCAATAAACTTGCTTTAATTATATTCTTGATCGATACATGAAAAAAGCCTCAAATTATAATCCATAAGCTTCATTCGTCTTTGTCTCGCCTTTTAATGAGCATTAGTAGCTGCATTCTTTTAAAGATTATAAAGAGAAACTCAAAATGGAAAACTCTCCTTGTATAATTCATTATTCAGATACACTACCCTTTGGTCTTTAATAGAAAAAAGCATGATATTTTTAAAAACTTGATTTTAAAGTGAACCAAAACGAACAATTTACCAAACATGTTTTTTTTTTACACAAAAATAAACCAAACTTGTTTTTTATCGCTCTCTTTGCCTGTTGAAATTTCCCCAATTGCATAAATCTTTCAAAGATGAAGAATGTACATCTGAGCAAGCAAATGCAATAACACTACTTACAATAAGGTTCCTCTAGCTTCCAGTTGAAAAATTTGAAAGACTTCGAACCCTAATTCAATTTATCCTAACCAATAGCCATCTGTGATCGTTTGAGATCAGTGTAGTAAAATGGTAGAGTTTGGGTGTGAATTGAAGGTTTTTAGAAAATTATAGGCAAAAATAAAAACTTAAGGGCAAATCTGTCAACTTTCAAAAGTTTTAGGTAAACCTGGCAATTTTATGAGACAAAATCTAATGATCTTATAAAGTCATGGGCTAATTCAACAAATCTTAGAAATCGGGTCTTGTCGAGTTTAGACTCGGGTCTTTTGGGTTTGGGTCAGGTCAGTCTTAGGTGTAGGTCATTTTGGGTTCGGGTTATTTCAGGTTTGGACCAAGTCGGGTTTAGTCCAATTTGGGTTTGAGTTTGGATATTTTGGATTTTGAGCTTTTCCAAGTTTCACTTTAATTATGTTCGGGTTCAGGTCGAGTTGGGTATAACCGGGTTCGAATCATTGACTTTTCTAGTCAAATCGAGTTAGGTCGGGCTTGGGTTCGGGTGGGTCAGTCCAAGTTTTTTAGTCAGGTCAAATTTTGCCACATCTAGTTATTAGGCCATGTAAAATTTCCTCTAAACATAGGAAAGTTGATAAGGTCACAAATTTGAACAACATTCTAAAAACACACACATCCTGGAATATGACAGTCATCTCCATGCATTTCCTCCAAATTTAGAACCTCATTCCATTCATCCCCAAACATGACAAGGCTTAACGCCGATATTATAACAATTTTCAAATCAGCCCATACGTCATTATAGATAGCAACTTGATTAGGAGCGTAGACACATCTAATTGCACACAATAAGTTGAGTTTCTCAATAGACCCAATATTACAAATAAGTGATGGATAATAGCATTTGTAACATTAAAGAAACTGCCTTTCCAAATAATCATCACACCACCAAATGCATCATTGACTTTACTCCATCTTATAGGTAAATTGCCCTTACTGCACAACTACTTTCCCTCTTAATATCAAAGTTGAAGAGTTTCATTTCATGCAGCAAAATCATATCAAAGTCTTCTCTCACAATGAAAATAGCCAAATACCCTTTTTTTTTCCTCAATGCATGCCTAACCTTTTGATGTTAATTTTTAAGAACTTTATTTAGATAAAAAAAACACTTAGACCCTAACAAAACGAATGCACAGATGGCATACAATTGCTAATTTCTTTGGGCATCTTCCAACTCCAACTTAAACACTTTTTCTATTAGATATTTAACCTGTCATCACAAACCAACCCCATCAAGTTCATCATTTCAATCACATTCTCTATTTATTTTTATTTTTTTTGCCTCACCTCCACTTATAAACTGCAATCTTCGAAAGCCTACAAGTCATTCCAAAAGTCCAACATCCTATTGTGGAGAGCATGATCCAACACCATTACATCCTCGACATCTACATTCATCAAATAATCACCAAATTTATTCTTTTTTTAACTCGCTTATTAGCCTTTCTACCCTTCTTATTTTTCCTTCTTTTATCTTGACAAGCTAGAATTTTTAAGGAAAAAGCTAAGTTTCCACCTTCAAAATCTAAACCTCAACAAAGTTATAAGATGTGAAACTTCCATTTCTATTTCTGGAAAAAAAACTTAACCCATATGAATTATAAGACATTGATTGAGAATAAAACACTGAAGTAGGCTTTTTCATCCTGTTATCATCAGTACTATGGCTTTCTTTCAACATGCCCCCATTTGGGATCAACGAAGCCTAACTCGCACCACTATCTTTAAACTCAATAATAACTCTGCTAGATTCAAGCCTAACATTATCTCAAGGATCCAACTCCACTAAATTAGAAACATTTTGAAAACTTACAGGAAAGGTGCCACCTATCCTCATAATTTAGTGCCTTGTTATTTTGTTCTATAAGTCCATGTCTCCACTATTAATATGTTTGGTATCCACTCACACACAATTCCCTACACCGCCTTCAACCAAAATATTCATAACATCTAATGGATCATTAGGTCAAAAGATGAAGTACCTCTTTTAGCACATTCTGGAGAGGCATTTGGCATTGCACCACCACTTGTCAAAACTGGATGGCAGTTTTGCTATGGTATTTTGAGCATGTTATAAACAACTTTTTCTTTTAAAGGTTGAATAAACAATCTCTCATGGATATCCATACAACAGATGTTAGGGACAAAGTGACTTGATGAGCTGAATTTTAGTAACATCTAGCCTTCTTTTAAACATTGCATCATCATTTATAGTGATAAAGTTCCTTAACTTATTACTAAGTTTTACAAAAAGTTGATATTAAATGCTTGCAATAGGACCTCTTTAACTCTCAGACATAAGCTTTTAAAACTATATATATCCTTAGCCTTCTATGGTTTAGTGAAGGAAAACAGAGCATCTAGAGATAGGGTGTCAATGGGTTAAATTTAGGTCGAATGAGGGTATTCTCACATCGTACCCACTACCTTAGACATCTTACCATCATTTTACTCATCACTCATTGGGGTGAAAAATTTTCACATCCATATCCTACGCATTTTTAGACTGGTTGGGTCAGGTAACACTCATCTACCTATCACATTTCCATGACTACAATATTATTAAACCATGCTATGTTTAGTCATACATCTGTTATTGTTAGAAACATCTATTACACCTTATTTATTAAAATAACCCTTATTGTTCTTAATTCGCTGTAACTTATCCATTATACTTTTGTTTTCATCACATAACTAAGACTAATACATTACACACATACACACACACACACACACACACACACACACACACACACATATGCGTTGAATGTAGGGTAAGGTGAACCCTAAATCCACTGTTGGGTGAAAAAAGAACAACCACATCCAACTTAAACCCAATCAATTACAAAAAAAAAAACCTAACTCATTGGATCTGATGTAACTAAATGCCCCCCCAGATCAAATATCTGTTGACATCTTTATCTAAAGAATAACAACATTAAGCTCAAGAAACCCAACACACTTCTTTTCTGCAAGAAAGAAATCAACACTAAACTGTCGCCTATAACAATTACATCTTCTTTTTTAAAGATATCATTTTTTTAAGAACTTCACCTTCTCCAGATACTTCACCTTTGCAACCAAACATGACCTTAACCATATCCAATCTTCTTCTTCTGTTTTAAATGAAAGGACCAACCTAGACTTTAATTAAATCTCTCCTATTAACTTATATCATCTTCAACCATAGCTGCTTGCAAGCCTTTATTACAAAAAACTTTTAATGAAATATCACATATTTTGAAATCAAACTAATGACCAACGTTCTTCACATCATTTGCCACTTTTGATACTACTATCTAATCTAGAGTTATTGCATCTAACTTTTGCACATCAACAAATGATCTTTCACTAGAAACACTAGTCTTCTTGGCCTCTATTTGGTCTAGTCTTGCTCCAACACCTTTGCTTTGTAATTCTTGTATCTAGAAAATGTTTTATTGATCCTCATTTTGAAAGTCATCAACTGAAATTTTGTTTAATTCGTACTCTAAACCTTCTATCTAACAAAATTTTTAAAATGAATGAAATTAAAATGCTTGACACAATGATTCCTTTTAGGCAAGGTAAAGACATCTAGAACTACACTAAACCTCTAAAAGACCTTCCATAAATCTTTCGTTTGACATTGATCTAGAAAATTTGTGAAGAAAAAAGGTGGAAAAACTAGTGATCATACAATGTTCAAATATCTTGATTCACCTCTATGGAAGCTAGTCTTGTGTAAAGAAACATTACCTAGCTCTCAACCCTAATTTATTACAGTGCCTACAAATGTTTGCAAAGCACTTAATAGAAACTTTAAAGCATTATTGATTGATTAATATGCCAAGGACCTAAAGCATGCAAACCAATCCTACTATGAGATAAATGGAGAGGGGCAACTAAATGAAGCCATTAAAAGTCAATGGCAAGCTTGTTCAATCATATGTCAGTGGCAAGTTTGTGGGCCAACAACTGACATGCGACTGAATTTGTCAATCGCTTACCATTCAGTTACAAGTCAATTGCACGTATTAAAATATTTTTTTCATTCAATCATATCTCAGTCTCTCCAAATAAAATATTATCTCCTTCAATCACTTCTCAGTGGCATGTTTCAAAAAAATTGCCTTTCAGTCACTTCCCAATCGCAGAAAAAACATCAGTCATTATTTCAAACTCATTTATAAGTATATATGTCACCCTCTTCTTCTTTCTTCCTTATTTTCCCTCATCTTTCAGTTTCTCCTTCTTTGCTCTCTACCTCTGTTTCTTCCTCTCAGCTTGCTCCTTTTTCTCGGGCTGAAGCAACACTTTTTCTTTGATCTTCATCTCTTAAGTTGCAAGCTTTACTCCTTTTCTACTTGCTCCTTCTCCGCTCTCAATCTGTCGAGTTGAAGCTCTAGCCCATATCATTCTCAGCTTGCTTAATTATCTGCTCTCCATCTCTTCTCCTTTTCCAGTTTCTCTTTTTCTACTCTCCATTTCTATTTCTCCTTCTCAACTCTCCTCTGATTTCTCCTTTTCGGCTCTCTTCCTGTTTTTCCATCTTTGCTTTCCATCATAATAATTAAATATTTTTAAATTATTATATTAATCGTAGACTACATTTAATAATTATAACAATTATTTTAATCAAATACAACCTATTTTAAATAAAATTTAGAAAAAATAAAATAAAAACAACTGAATTTCAGTCGCAGTATGTAACTAAATTTGAGTCATAACATGCGACTTACATTTTCAGTTGCACAATGCAATTGCATCTCAGTTGCTCAAGATGGTGCAACTTTATATTCTGCAACTGAGTGTTTGAGTGGCTTGTCAATCGCGCCAAATGACTGATTGCCTCTATTTACTTAGTCGCTTAAGCTCTCCCTCCTTCTAGTGTCCTTTTACCATTGCTAATTAAACGTATGAAGTGCATATGTGAATATATACTCAACGTGCAAGACGTGCAATTAACTGATCTATATTGATTCCATGTCGGGACTACTTTTTAATTATTATCTAGAATTGCAATCAACACCTGTATTATTAGTACAATGGCTGTTTGTCCATTAATTCCTTAACTTGAAAGCCTATACAAAATTTAAAAAAGAAAAGAAAAGAAATTAAAATAATAGTGAAAAGAGTAAAAGAAAATAAAAGAGAAGAAAATGTACTCTTACATTTGGGAATAGGAATTAATTCTTCATATAGCCAAAAGACTGGGAATTTGGGTGCAAGAAATCAATGGGTTGATTTGAAAAGGGTAATTTGGGTGGGGGAAAAAAGAATCCAGCTTAATTAATATGATCGATCTTGTCCTTTCAATAAGAACCGAGTTGGTATTGGATATTTTTTAACATATTCCTTATTATTATTATTATTATTACAGGTCAATCATCATAGTTTGGCCGAAGCAGCTGAATCCAACCCATGGAGAACATACAATCTGATGTTGTGTGTCTGCATGTGGTCGCGTAGTGTTTGGTAAATTATTCTTACATTTTTATCAACAAACAAAAATTCAAGTAACAAAAACGAAACCTGTCAAATCTCAAGTGAAACGAACGTGACTGATGGTCATATAAATGTTGGTAGCAATTTGCATATTGCAGTGATAGTGGGAGTACGCCCTAGCTATGAAAACTTTAGATGGACAATTCGGAGGAAAATTAAAGGCTGAGAGATCATATGTACATATACCCTACCACACTCCATTCAATGTCCTCTGACTAAATTCCAGCCTCTCTTTTCTCCTTACACACCTACCTAGATAGCTACCCACTCCACTTGCTTCTTTGCCCCCCCTCCCCACTCTACACAAAACCAATGTCCATTTCCTTTCAAAATCAACTTACTATATAGTTTTACCCATATTAATTTCTCTTTACCAGCTGGTTTTTACCGTACTGGACAATTGACCATTTAATATATATTTCTTTTAATCGTAAAAAAAAAAATTTGCAACAAATATATGATGGTGTTATTCTCTTTCTGCCAGCCAAAGTGAACATGTGAAAGCCCAAGTGTTTATTTAAAAAGTAGTGAGAGAATAAAAAGAGACAGAGAAGTGGCGAAAACCAGAAAAAGTCCCATCTCTCTGAGTAATGTTTGCTCCATCTTGACCACAAAGTAAGAACAAAAAGGCAGAGCAAGAGTAATATTTAGAGACAAGAGTTAGTGGGAATTGGAATTTGGAAGGGTTTTGGGCGATTGGTGAGGCTATTGCGAGGAACGGGCAAAAGTGAGATAAAGAAGGCGAGTAGAGCACCAAAGCAAAAGGTTGCCTATTTTGGAAACCTCCTAACCACCTGGGCCCCACCCCCCTGTGTTCGAGACTGGAGACCTTGTCGCTTTCCACAGGGTTGCTGGACCCACCTAATGAGGGAGACACACACACCTAGTCCTCCTAGGACTCATCATCAAACCACTGCCACGTCTCTTCTCTCATTTTTCCGCTCCCTTCCAAAGGGTTTGGGTTGGCATGGACAATGGCCACCCAGAAATATGTTCCACATTAATTAGCAAGTTTCACGAAAAAGTAATGAATTGTTGAACAATGGTTTTTAGCCAAATTCTTTGAATTGGGCAATACCAGAACACCATTTTCCTCAAATGGAGCTCCCGGGTCCAGTTTTTACTTTTTAGTGCCATTGTTTTGAAGAAAAAGCAGCTGAGGGAGCCGAAGTCCGATCTGGACTTTTGATTAGGATTAATGCGAACCAAGATATTTGATTAGAAAACTGCTAAATCCACAACCTTTTTTATAAAATTTTCTCCTTATGGGTTTACTTCGGCTCTTTGGTTATATATATACCGGGGCTGCCAAGGTGCTTGAGGAGTTTAGGTTGCATCTTTTCTCTTCCCTTGTCGCTTTCTCTGAATTATGGTATATATTTCATCCAAGCTTAGCAGCTACAACCGCAATCACCTCGTCTTGGCCCAATTCAAGCTTTGGACAACTTTCAATTGGTGTAAGTCTTGCTCGAACTAATTGTTTTTAGATTGGTTAATTTCTGTAATTTATTCTATTAGTCTTTTGATAGTTTTCGGAATTTATGACCATTCTCCGCTACCATCCATTAATCTTTAAGTAGTCAAGCTCAGTTTTTTTTTCAAAAAAAAAATGATATGTATATATATTAAGTGTTCCTTAATACTTACTATTTTTTAGTATCAACTTTTAATGGGTGTGTGCATTGACGTTATAAAAAATTGATTATAAATAAAGTGAAAGTTACAATTACCGTAAAGGTTGCCGCTATTCTACAGCTTGCTCTATTTATTTTTGGAAACCCAAACTTTGTTCCTAATTTTTTTATACTATCTGATAACAATTTCTGAAACTGTAATTTAAATTATATGATAATTATCTTCTAGTAATGTCAATCTTTTCAATATTTTTTTTATAGTTAATAGATATTTTAAATCATTAGCTTTTTCTTTTAGTAATTGTATTTTTCTTCCTATAAATGGATATAAGTATTTTTTAAAAGTAGGTTAGCTATGAAAAAAATATTAAAAAATCTTTAAATTATTAAAATATATTTATCAAATAATTTAATTTAGGGTTTCAGAAATTATTATCAGACACAATCAAGGAAGTAAGGAGTATAATATAAATTTTTTTAAATAGAGAGAACAAAGTGTAAATTAGATCAAACCTCTCGACTATCCTTATCCATAATTACCTTTATATTTATATATATTTGATCAAAATAATAAAGCAATTTCTTTAGGGGTTATAAGAACCCTTATGTCCTGCAGACTGAGTCTTGGCTTAAGGGACATTCTGTCCTGACCACTGTCAATATTCAAGTCCCATCCACATCCCTTAAATCACAAATAATATCATTAAATATTGATTTGGTCACTTTTAAATCCTAAAAGTGTAAACATTTTTCTTATTCCTATGCTATAAATACCCCGTATATCTTATATTTGTGTATCTGATTATAAATACCAAAAAAAAGTAAGAACCCCTTATGTCCGACGTAAATTGTCTAAATTCTTTGGAAAAAATAAATAAATAAAAGAACCGCATAGACATATGCAAAATATGAGAACTAGACAGACTTTTTTATATTAAAAAAAAAAAAGTGCTATGTTTGGCATTAGTGTCAGAGTTTTAAAAAAATTATCCAATGGTAGCTTTTAGCTTCAACGTTTTCATCTCAATCATTAAATAATTTATCCAAAACTCTAACATTGATAACAAAAATTTTTCTCAAATGAGGCCTAAGTTATAGAGAGTCTAGTTGATTTGACGGCCCTGCGAGGAATGAGGTAAACAGAGGAGGTTGGACCAAATGATGGAGAAATTCACGTGAAAGATGCAGCGACCGGTATACAAACACGATGTCTTTAGAAGTTCTGCTCCATGTATGATTTCAATTTTCCATGTATAATTAAGAAATGGTACGTATGATTTTTCTAGTAGGAAACATCAAACATTTTAAGGTGATTCCCATTTAATTCGGACGCATAATTTTACATGTTTGGCAAACTAACGGTGTGTCACGCACTTCGGTTGGATAGTGACAGTTATCTAAGAAAACTTTTTTAAAATTTATTACTTTTTCAAAGATTACTTCACAATATCAAACGTTTTTTTGGTAGAATAGCAGGGAGTTCATTTTTCACTTAAGCAATGTCTTGGGTTTGAGCATTTTAAATGGAGAGGTAGACTTTCGGACAATTTATCTTTGAAAGGGTTTCAATCTGGCTCGATTCTGGAGTAGTCGAAGCCAATGTGACTACCGATAACAGAAGGCCTTGGACAAAAAAAAAATCAATTGGTAGCTAATGTAATTGTCGAATACTGGGGGTCTTGAATGGAAAAAAAAATTACTTCACAATAGTTTGTTAGTATATATTTTTTTCAGGTGAAGTTCATTGGGGTCATCTAACTTATTTTCATAATTTAAATAGGCACCTAACCTTCATATTGTCCTGGTAAATTATCTTTCCTCCTATTGTGTGTCTCAGTCAACTACTTTCCATCAATTACAGTGTTAAAATTGACAGAAAATAATAACATGACATAAAAAAAACTAAAATAAATCATAAAATAATAATTATAGTTCTCTAACTTTTTCTATTAACAATTTTAAACCCTAAAATTCTAAATATATTGTTTATGGTCCTAATGTAATGAACCCCCCCTCTCTCTATCCTTTCCCACATCATTGTCCTTTCTAAGTCATCCTCATCCACCTTCCTAGATCCGAAAGCTACCACCGACTTCAAGAATCATGCCAGTCGGTCACCAGCTCTATAGCCACTGCTCGAGTTGTAGCCACCACCTCCCCAGTAGTCGCCTCTCTCTCCAAAATCGCAGTTGCCACCATTACCCCTGCCAAACCCAAATTAACGGCCTTGGCACAGCCTTCGTCGTCACCCAGACCTAGTGCCTGGTTAGAAGATCCGCCGTTGCCCCAATTAAAGGATTCGCCATCGTTAGTGCCCATTTTATGCTAGATACGCTGTTGCCTAAATCGTTTATTGTCTCACGAATTTTGCCAATCCCATCACTCTGAATTTGCCCACAATTTTTGGGATTTTAAATTTCCCTTCCCTCAGTTTTATCTTTTCTCATTCTACTTTACCAATTTTTTTTCATGTTCTTGTTTGTTGTACGGGCTTTACAAGGAACTCTTTCAAACCGTTTCTTCAAGAATTAGGATACAATTTCAAGAATCATGTTCGTCGAATCAATTGCTGGGAAGGAAGATTGGCAACAATGAGGGCATTCCTGGCACAATTTGAAGAAAATTGGGATATGACGCAGGGATTGACGTTGAGAAAAAGGATTACGAAATGCTTGTTGAAATTATAATGTTTTTTTTTTTCATTTTGAAATTGTCAATCTGTTTGTGATGCTTGGGGCATGAATTATGGATTTTTGTTGTTATTGCCTTCTAGATGTTTTGATTGCAACTTAGTTTTCGGTTTGACGAGCAAGGAGCGGTAGTGAGGAATGGTGGTCTTCGAGAAGGAAAGATGCGAGGAGGGGCAATGGGGCTAGAGATCAAGAGGAATTCTTTACATTAGGAGTGTAAACAATAGACTTCAAGGTTTAGAATTGTTGATAGGAGAAGTTAAAGGATGACAAATGTTATTTTATGATTTATTTTAGTATTTTTATATCATGCCAGCATTTTCTGTCACACTTAATACTGTAATTAACGGAAAGTAGTTGATTGGAACACATAATAGGAGAAAAAATATCTCATTAATTAAAACAATATGAAGGTCAGAAACCCATTTAAAGACACAAAATTAAGCTAGGTGATTCAAACGGATTTTATCCCATTTTCTTATATTGACAAGAAAGAGAACTACTGTGAGATTAATTTTCAACGTTGTGACAAAATTCATAAATATTTCTAGAGTACTACCAGGTAATTAAAACTAGGGAATATCTATTATGATTCCTTGATAGATATTAGTCTTACAAGGATGGGGCTGTCGGTAATTGGTCGATTACCTTGAGCTTAGCGTACGTCTGGGTAGCTCTCTTTGTGTACTTCTTTTCTTTTGGCAATAAATTTCTTCCTTTGCAGTTCAAAAAAATAAAATAAAATAAAACAAGAGAATACTAAATGTACTAATTTACAGCTGTACACAAATTCCTGTTACTAAATGATGGCAGGAAATAATTGAATAATTGTCAGATCGTTTAAAAAGAGAAATATATGTAGCTGTACTCTCAAGACGGTTTCAAGTGTTCTTTTTTCTGTTAATTAATTACACTTTCATTTTTGGGTAAATGTAGAAAAGTTATATAAGTACTTTTAGGTATCGATCTTTCTAGTGTCTACAAATAAAACAGCACATTTCAATAGTCGAAAAAAATAGTTATAGATGATTAACAAGCAAGAATGAAAATAACAACTCGGACTTGGCATATAACTAGCCAGGGATAACAATTGAGTAAGTCGGATCAGATTTGGGTCAGGTCATTCAGGTTCGGGTCTAGTCGGGTTAACATGAATTCGGGTCCAGGTCGGGTCCAGGTCGGGTTCAGGTCGTTGATTTCGGGTGTTTAGGTTGGGTTTATACCGGTTTGGGGTTCAGGTTGGGTTGGGCCGGGTTTATTTGGGTTTGGGTTCAATTCAGGTTGGGTCAATTTTAGTCTCGGGTAACTTCAAGTCAACTTTCGGGTCAAATTTAAGTCAACCTTTATATTCACGTGGGTTAGTGAGGTGAAGTCAAAATGATTGAATCTATTCAATTTTTTAAAAAAATTTAAATCAAATAATTTGATTTTTTGTGTGATTTAATTTAACTTAAATTTTCATTTTTTAGTATATTTAATTAAAATATTCATAAAAATATTTTTCATTATAGTTTAGTACATATTTAAGTAATTTAACATTGTTAGTAATATTTGATTGTTTTTCTAAACCCATACCGTTTAACTATCATTGTACAGATTATTCAGATATTCACTAAACTATCACTTAAACATACACAATGACAATTTTATTATGCTTATGTTTCAATGAATTTTCTTTGAAATTATAATGAAATACAAATCAAGTTCATTATCAATGACTAAATTGTAAAATTTAAAAAATTTTGGGTGAAAGAATAAAAGATTTCAAAAATTTTAGGATCCATGTTGTAATTATTATGGGTGACTAAAATAAAATTTTTTAAAATTTAGATACCTTATTGCACTATACTTAAAAGTATAGAGATAAATGTTGTAATTTTAATAATTGCCTATTAAGATCATTAAACTTACTAAATATAAAAATTACTTCTGTTGAAAAAATCCTAATATGGATGTTTTTCCCCAAATAAGATACTTGTAATATATAAAAGTCCTAAAAAAATAGAAGTTACTAAATATAAAAATCCTTTCTCAAAATATGAAAATTATTAAACATGAATATCTTAAAAAAAGAAATGAAACTACTAAATATGAAAGTTTCATCTTCAAATATGAGACTTACTAAATATGGAAGTACAAAAAAAATGGAAGTTACTAATAACGGAAGTCACCATTCTTAAATATAATGCATATTGAATATGAAAGTCTAAAAAAATGAAAGTTACTAAACATGGAAACCTCCATATTTAGGACTGACTTAATATAGAAAATAATGAAAGAGGAAAGTTAAGGTTTATGGTAAGGGTTAAAATCGGGTATTGTCGGGTTTAGTTATCAGGTCATCTCGGGTTCAGGTCAGGTTAGTCTTGGGTTTGGGTCATTTCGAGTTCAGGTCAATTCAGGCTCGGGTCATTTCGGGTTTGGGTCATTTGGGTTCGAGTTTTCCTTTAATCGGGTTCGGGTTCAGGTCAGGTTAGACGCAATCGGGTTCAGGTCGTTGCCTTTTTTAGTCAAATCGTGTCAGGTCTGGCCTGGATTCATGTGGGTTGGGCCAGGTCATCGGGTCAGGTCCGATTTTGCCATCATATAGTTTGAAAAAATTATGTAAACGCACTCCTTTGTGTAGCCTTGCCCTGTATTAGTATTAGAGAAAAATCTGGTAGCTAGGCGCAATCTATATTCAATGCTATTGCTAGTTGATACATAAACTAGTTCCTACTCACTTTACTCTTTGTTGTTTGTTCTTCGTCTTTTTTTTTTTTTTCTATATTCAGAAGTAACATTGCAAGTAGCGGCAAGGAAGAATATACTATTACTTATAACTATCTTAATTGGGAGATATTCAATCTCTATCTTTCTTACGGATCATAAACAAGTCTTCGAAAACAAGTTGTTCTTAGGCAGATTAGTTACTGAATCCTTGTTTATGTTGTAAAAATTGTGCTTAGATAGAGCAGGTTTCATTAGCAGAGGAATACGCAGGCAGCATAAGCTGTGATTGGTGTATTAGTTATATTATTCATGCTTAGCTCCTTGCTCTCATGGTTGTTCCTTTCTTTAATCAAAGTTTTTCTTATAGTTTAGAAAAAAAAATGTATATGGGATGCGAATGTCAACTTTTTAGGATCTAGATGACAACTAAATCATTTTGTTTGCGGTATTGTAGAAGAAGCCTGAAGTCAAATTCTGAACTTATCCAAATGTTTCCTTGACCCTTAGCCATTATATGCTAGAAGGCTTGAGGCTTTGCTGTTTATTTTGTATAACCATCCTACTAGGGATGGCAATGGGGCGGATTTGGCACAAATACCCCTTATCTGTTATCTGTGCCTGCGGTTTTTTAAGTACCCGCATCTTCGCAGATATCCGCAAGTGAGTAAAAAATCTCACCCATGCCCACAACCCACGGGTAATCTATATCCGTGAGGTAACCCACGGTTTAAACTATGTTTTTTAAATTTCATAAAATAAAATATAAAAAATATATTACAAAGTCATTCTCTACATATAAAACAAAATCATAAAATACACAAAATCCTAGCATAGATACAAGAAAATATTTTATGTGAATTGGTATAAAATATTAGTTAAATGTAAGTGTTATATCCCACTATAATTAATAAGTGGAAAATTTACGATTGTGGGTTTCACAGGTAGACGAGATAGATTTACTTGTGATGGATACACCTATCCGCCACTCGCCCGTACTCGCTAGACGGGTATGAGTTGCTACCCACGTCCTCTCCATGGAAGGTATTTTTACCCGTTTACCCACCCGTCACAAATGGATATCTGCGGATTACGGATTTCACCCACCCACTTGCCACCCCTACTTCCTACTCTATTTCGGTAACTTTGATGTGTGTTAGTGTTACTTTGTTTCATTTTTTACTCGTGTCCAGGGTCAACATTGATCTCTAACAATTAAAGGCTAGCTGACTTTGGTTTGACCATGCAATTAGCTGGGTTAGGTTTTAGTATTAAGGGTTTAAATATAGTTTATATATTAATAATTAAGATCAATTTTTTTTAAATGGTTGAAGTTAAAAATAATTCTATAATAATTTTTTTTTAAAACTCTGACATTAATTACTAACACCAAGATTACTTTAAACTCCATTGAATACTAAAAGATTCAATTAATGACAACGACAGCGATAATGTGCAATAGAAAATTAAAAAAAAAGCACCATATGTAATCGAAACTTTTTTCATATTTCAGCCGCTTTCTATTTTGTCATAACAGCAATTGTCTAGTTGCTAAAACAAGTCACTTTTATAGAAAGTTCCTAATCAAAGTAGTAATTGGGTGCTTTAATTTTGTCCCATGGAAAGGGTGTTTTTGGGCTAATGTAATACGCTAGTGGTTGCTTTTTGGGTTTTTTCCCCCTTATATATATATATATATATTGGTAACCAAAAGCATGGAATTAAAAGGGAGAATAAGATAGTGTAAGGCCCCAAGGCTTACATGAGAGAGATGTGAGATTTATAACTTTTATACTTGACCTCAAATTTCAGCATTTGATTACTTACAACTTATCGTTAAAAATAGCCCATGCGGTGTGGTTGGAAGATGTTTCATTAACCGGTTTTTGGACTTGGTTCATGATAAAATGATATCAAAGTTGACCCAAGACTATGATGGTGTGAATTGTAGGAATCAATGTATGTTGCCCATGTAAGATTTATGACTTATACATATAATCTCAAGTTTCAACACTTGATCACTACCACCAAAACACAACGATCCAAATTCCCCATTCATGACATGAGTCCTTGGGTTAGACTTGCTATAGAGGTACTAAATTCCACGTTTCCTTGTATGGCTACCAGCATTTGCTTCAAGATGCGGATATGCAAGACCACACCCGATGTATGGCACAAAGGATCTAGCAAGTTAGCCACGAATACAAATGCCTCTCGAAGGCTATAATCTCTCGTAATGTGGAGTAACTAAAAAAGGGCATCCCCACGCCCTCAAATATGTTATATTTTGATCATTTTTTTAACAACAATTTTCATTGTTAAAAATAAAAGAAGAAATGATTGTCACAAAATATGACTATAACTTATCTTTGTTGATTCTAAGTCATTTTTTACATATTACGAAAAAGTGCAACAATTTATTATGGGCACGAAAGAGTGACAGAATGATCAATTATTGGACTTTTCAGTTACTTGCAAACTTTTTTTTTCCCTTCTAATACAAGAAACTATATTTTTTATGAAAAAACAAAAATAGATAACATTCATTTAATCATAATTCATCATTTGCGATGAATCACTACAAGAGATGAAGGCATCTGCTACATATGCTTGTGGTGAATAATTTCATAGCAATTAGCAATCATTGGAAAAGCAAGCTGTCACAATGACCAGTCAACAATAGAACATTACAATGATTTTGCTATGATTAGGCTTACGATGAAAAAATTCATCGTAGGTACTTGTGACAAATTGAGAGAAATTTTAAATTGTGACATATCTGCAGTGATTACAAAGTTTGACATAGAATCATCACAAAAGTCCAGCTTTGAAAATTGTATGAATTAATTGGGCTCCAAAACATACAAAGAATAGTTTTGTTGCATAGGATAAAGTCATTATTGTTACATTTTTGTGACAATCTTTGAACAAATAAGCACAGTAGTTATGTTTCGTAGCTGCAACGTGAAATATCATCAAACAAGTGTTGTTACAAAAACATCAGTATTATCTCGATTCTGCAATGTTTTTGTCCTTGTAACACAAGATCTTCCCACATTTTTGTACAACAATTTTTCACATCACATTTAATGCTTTTATAAAAGAGGTGGGAAAATGGTATGTGGGTGTGGAGATGGGGCTAGAGGTGTCATTAAAAGGGAGGGAGTGTGGTTAGTCTGAGGAGTTAGTAAAGCTATTGGAGAACACTAACCTTATTGAGGGAGTAGCTAATACTTGGAGATGGACTCTTGATCTCGGTGGAGTATTCTCAGTGAAGGAACTCTCCATGAAAATTGAGAAAGTGATTTTGATGTCATCAACTAGCAAGAAAACAACTCATTCAAATTCTTGGATATCTCAAGAAATTAACATATCATTTACCAACAAGATACAACCTGGTGCATCGAGGAATAAGGTTTGGAAATATATTTTGTCCTTTGTGTAATAATGTTGTGGGGACTTTGAATCATTTGCTTATATGGTGCAATGGTGCTTGCTTGTTTTGGGAGTTAATATGCAGATGGTGGCGAACTGAAAATATGAATGTAGCTAATGTTCAAGAATTGCTATATTTTATTCCTAGAAATATGAAAGAGAAATGCATGGGAAGTAGTTCTGTTTATTTTGGCATGGGCATTGTAGGGAACACTACTAAAAAAATTATTTTTTCTAACGGCTTAGCTGTTGGAAATTTCCAACACACAAGGCCGTTGGAAATTGTGAAAAAAAATCTTCAACAGCAATGTTGAAAAATTTCCAATGGGCACTTTTTCAATGGCATAAGCCGTTAGAAAATATGTAAGTTAAACTGTGCATCTTAACATTTATTGTTTCCAACTACTTAAGCCATTGGAAAATGTTTTTATTTTTCCAACGGCTTAAAACAAACATTTTACCAATGGCCTAGGTCATTGGAAAATATTTTATTTTTTCCAACTGCTAACATTTTTATTGTTTCCAACGGCTTAAGCTATTGGAAAATATTTTTATTTTTTTTAAATATATGTCATAATATGTATTTATCATAATATAATGTATTATATGTTAAAATGTATCATAATATATAATGTATCATAAGTATCATATATATCATAATTATTTAGATATAAATATATAAATATCATTTATTATAAATATTATGAGTAATATTTATTATAATATGTATGTATGTATATCATATATAAAATATTTATCATATTTATTGCATAATTTTAGAAAGCCAAAGTAAGTATTTTGAAAATAGATTTTGTTATAAAACAACAATAGTAATAATAATATATATATATATATATATAAACTCAATTTATTAGGCCCAACTAATTGGCCCAAAACTAACCCAAACCTATACTAACCTAGCTATATATACATATTTCATATCTTTCCACTTTTGTCTCTCTCATTTTTTTGCCTCTCTCCCTTTCCCGTTGCTCTCTTGGCTCTCTGATTTCTTTTCCCTTTGTCTGGTTTCTGCCCTCCGTCTCCTCTCTGTGCTCTATCTCTTCTCTGCCTTCCTCTTTGTGCTCTCCGTCCGTTCTCTCTTTTTCGTCCGTTCGACGTTCGCTCTGTCGTTCATAGCTGTTCATCCATCCATCTGCTCTACCGTTCATCATCGTCTGCTTATCGTTCGTCGACATCAGCTTGCCGTTTATCTCCTAGATCTGCACCAGATACGTCCGTTCTTGTCTTGCCTCGTGTTCTCCACCCAAATCTGCACCAGATCCGTCGCTCGCCATGGCTTTGCCACTCACCATTCACCTTCACTCCACCACCATTCTTCAACTGCCATGCTTTCAGATCTACTTGTTTGTTTTTTATATATATTTTTTTAAATTTTTTGAATCTCGCTTTATTTATTTTGTGGGTTTGTTGTATTTGTTGTCTTTTATTTTTTATTTGTGGATATCTGTTTTGAGGATAATTTTTCTAATATTTCATGGTTTATGTAATTTTTGATTTTGTTATTATTAGCCCATCTTTGTAATTTTGTGGTTTTTTCACTACTAAAAAAATTAGCCAACTTTTTCCAACTGCCATTTCCAACTGCCAGCCGTTGGAAATTTTCTGTTTCCAACGGCAGGCAGTTGGAAAATAGTCCGTTGGAAAATCATTCGTTGGAAGTTAATTTTCCAACTGCCCAGAAGTGAGCAGTTGGAACTTCCAACTGTCAGCCGTTGGAAAAAAGCAATTGGAGAATTTCCAACGGCTTTATTAATTTTTTTTATTTTTTATTTTTCCAACTGCCTCAGCAGTTGGGAAATTTTCCAACTGCCTTGGCAATTGGAAAATTTGCCAGAGCAGTTGGAAAATTTTCCAACTATCTGAGCAGTTGGAAATGAAGGCAATTGGAAAATTTTCCAACTGCCTAAGCGGTTAGAAAATACAGTAGACAGTTGGAAAATTTGGCAGTTGGAAAATTTTCCAACTGCCTGACAATTGGAAATTTTTTAAGCAGTTGGAAACATTTCCAACTGCCAAGGCAGTTGGAAAATTTTCCAACGGCTTTATTTGGAAATAGCTTCGAATTATTTTTTTATTTATATTATTTATCCATGTTCTGTTCATTCCAATTGAATGTTTAGTTTAAACGTTAACCTGTTATATTCCAGATAATTATATCGTATGTAGTCAAATTTTTGACTAAAATTTCATAAAAATATATATAAAATGACATAAAAACATACACAATTTAAATTACTAAGTCATGATATAAATGTACTTATAAATCCACATAAAAACATTTATACTAGAAATTACATGGTTTCATTCTCCAACTAAGTGTTTGTTTGTTAATAAACACACATAGTAGCATGATATACCTGATCTATTCTTAATCCGATCCCGAGGCATCATCATCATCTGCAGGAGGCGCGGGCTGGGGAATGCCAATTGACTTACATATGTACTCGAGCTCAGCTCGTTGTCTCCTCTTCAGACGCTCTAGCTTCCGCTCATAATGTGATGCTTGTTGTGCAGTTTGCTCCGCTACGACTCGCTGTACTTGTTCAGTGAACTCTGGAGTCTGCGTGACATCAACATGTGCTGCATGAGTAAGCCCTGGTCGTCGTCGTCCAGGCACAACATGTTGTTCTGATCCAAGGCCAAATACACGCCCTTTCTTCCTGCCCCCAGCAGCTGCACTCATGATCGCAACCTCATCTATGTCAGGTGCGCCACCTTCGTCATCCATTTGCTGCGTTGCTTCCTCAATTTCAGCAGTTATTATTGCCTTCATAAAAAGTAAAGATAATTTATTAGTAACAAGATCAGAAATATTGGCTGTAATTATGAGTCAAATAATTACCGCAACTTCTTCACTCCGCCTGTTAACGTATTCCCCGCTCTTTTTCTTATGAGTTTGCTGCATCACCTTGAACAAGCCAGGGTCCCTCTTCTCCGGATCTTTCTCACGCTACATTGGAAACGTACTAACATTAATTTTATTACAACGTAAGTAAGTTGAATTTTGTGTAAAAGAGGATGATAATTTTACCATTCGTTCTCGGTGTTCAGTAATTGAAACCGAACCTCCTGCATAAGTAGCACTGCATGCACCTGTGGAGTTAGATGACTGCGATGATGAAGCTCGCATTGTCTTACCCCTTGCCGATCGCTCGTTAAACTCCGTTGTAGCCCACCATTCCTCCATTTCTGTATACTGTGCGTCGGTCATAAAAGATGCCCTTGCTCGCCGTTTTTCCAGATTTTTCTCTTGGGGGATGTCACCCAACTTTGATCGGTAATGATTAGCCGCCATCATATGCCAAACGCGATAGACCTCATTATGGTGAGCTGGATCCCACTCACATAATCCCTGCACGTTAAAAAAAATATATAGTGTCGCATAGTTCGCAACATGGTTGATAAAGTCTAAATATTCATAAGAAAATGTAAACCTCAAATACGCGCCACCACGCTTGAATATCTGCTGGGCTTGCGCTCATCCAGTCATGATGTCCCTTGAAGTGTGTGGTAAAGCATCTAGTCACCAACTGTGTTGCTCTTGATGGAAGGAAGCTACATGAAATGCATGTTTCGACACAATAAATTACTGTCTTTTTACTGGGACTTCACATACTTGATGTTAAATAAACTATTAGGGTTCAAAAGGGTGCATTACTTACGTGTTTCCGTGAGGTCTTATCCATAAGTGTGCCTGAATCGGGGCTTAGGACACCGTTGACTGACCATTGGAATTCCCATTATCGGGTGAAACTACAGGGGCCGGAGTAGATCGACTAGCACTACGGCCGACTGGAGCAATGCGAATATCACCTGTGCGAGGGTGAGGCTGTGGAACAGTTGTTTGTTCTGTCGAGGGCTATGAATCTGAATGACGGGAATGCGATTAGCCTGCCCTTTCATGTCTAGCAATTGGTTCTGCTAATACTTCTTTCATCTGCTGAAATAGGCCTTTCCCTGGCCGACGTGTATACGTTGCATCTCCTTTAGGTGGCATTTGCATTATTTTAAAAACCCATACAACAATTTACAAAACTAACATACACCATTGAAAAAACTAGAAAAGCTATGTGATATTGCACCCACCATTTTTAAGTTCGACTTAGTATTTACATATTAAAAGTTATTCCACGTTCACATTACATTTTATAAGTAATTGCATGTTTACATTATTGTCAATGGACTACATCATCCTCAGTTTCTGTCTCTGATTCGCCACTATCAGTATCCCCAAATTCAAATTCATCTTCTTCATCACTTCCTTCAAGGGACTCCTCATTGTCAGATTCATCGTCATGTTGCAAAGTTTCTTCCCTGATTGCCATGTCATCCTCTACAGCTTCACATACTCTTGTTTTAGCTAAATTGTCGATTGGGTCATCCATAATTATGGGAGACCTGTTCACATCAGCCAATAATTCTTCCTGAAATGCATCTTCGACATCATTTCATTATTATGAACGATGCGTCTAGGTTTTATTTTCAAAACCGCTAACCAACCCGTTTTTTCACGTGACTTTGTTGGGTAAGGGGTGTAGTAAACTTGATCAGCTTGGGATGCAAGAATGAACGGGTCAAACTTCCCATATCGGCGACCATCACGAACCTCAACTATACCATATTGTTTATGAACCCGAGTGCCACGATCTGGAGTAGGGTCAAACCAAGCACACCTAAACAATACAACATTTTTGTGTGGCCAGCCAGGATATTCGAGTTGAATGATTTCTTCTAACACCCCATAAAAATCACATTCAACCTCACTTGATCCTAAAGTCCTTATACATACTCCACTGTTATATGTTGCTTTGTCGTGACCCCAATCGCTAATGTAGAACTTGTACCCATTTATGAAGTAAACAGGCCAACTTTCAACATGACGGGATGGCCCGCATGCAACATCCTACAGGAAGCAGTTTGTGATAGTGTTACGCAAATCATTCACCTAGTTACACATAGTCATAATATGAATATGTGTTTACCCTTCAAAAGCAAAATATGGGTAAAATTTAAGTGTAGATAACTTACATAGTTTCTAAGCCATGTCTCAAAGTTATTCTCAATGTAGACATCCAAGTCTGACATATGTATATTGGGTTCATGCATACGCACTTCATCAACAAACAAACTACAAGATATAGAAAGGTCGGTTGATGGAGCATAAACTTGATGAGTTTAGTATAAAAGAAGAAAAGTATTATTATTTAATAGAGTTTATAAAGAAAATAGGTGTTATTTCACTTACTCGAGGTACGGCTTCACCTCCTTACAATTCAGTAACACATATGCAGTAGCGACCCTCAATTCATTGTCATCAAGATATCGATATCTTGATACACCATATGGACGACCCGGGTATCTAAAGATAGACCACACCGATTCATCATATGGTCCTTGTCCGCCATCATCATTACGAGGTACTCTAGTTGCCATATGTGGAATATGGGATTCAAAGTAGTGAGAGCAAAATGTAGAGGTCTCCTCAATTAGATATGCTTCACAAATTGAACCCTCTACATGAGCCTTATTTGAAACCTTCATTTTGAGGTCATGCATACAACGCTCAAACTTGTACATCCACCTATATTGAACGGGGCCTCCAACCCTTGCTTCGTAAGGTAGGTGAACCGGCAAATGTTCCATCGAATCGAAAAAAGTCGGTGGAAAAATTCTTTCCAACTTACAAAGTATGACAGGAATATTGGCTTCCAAATCGACCTTGTGATTTACATCTAACTCTGGAGAGCATAAATCTCAGAAGAATTGGCTTAACTCGGTCTACGGTTTCCAAATATTTTTCAGGAATTGCTTCAAGTGTAATTGGGATGAGCCTCTGCATCATTACATGACAATCATGGCTTTTCATACCAGACATCTGACTTACATTACTATCAACACACCTCCCAAGGTTCGATGCATAGCCGTCTAGGAGTCTAAGTGTTTTAACCCAATTCAGCACATCAGATCTCTGATGTCTGTTTAGTGCAAAAGTGGCTTTGGGTTTAAATGCTCGGCCGTCGCCTTGAGGAATTAAATTTAGCTCTGATCGACTGCACAGAATCTCAAGGTCCTTACGAGCCTTCACGTTGTCCTTAGTTTTATTGGTGACATCCATCACTGTATTCCATATATTGTCAAACACATTCTTCTCTATATGCATAACATCCAAATTATGGCGGATTAAATTACTCTTCCAATACGGCAACTCCCAGAAAATACTTCATTTTGTCCAATTATGAGTTCTGCCATAACCTGGTATGGTTACAACCTGTCCATTGTGAACTACAGAAGGCAAATTTGAGATACGTTCAAATATTGTTTCAGGCGGTAGACGCTCAGGAGGCAACGATTTCTCAACTTTTCCTTTCTTAAAGGCAACTCTGTTTCTTCTATATGGGTGATCCAACTCGAGAAATTGCCGATGACAATCAAAGAATGAAGTTTTCCTCCCGTGCTCAAGTTGGAAGGCTTTACTAGCATCCATGCAAATAGGGCAAGATAACCTCCCATGAGTCATCCATCCTGACAACATCCCATAAGCCGGGAAGTCATTTATGGTCCACAAAACCGAAGCTCGGAGCTGAAAATTTTGTTTAAGTGAAACATCCCATGTTTCGACACCATCCTCCCATAGCTGCTTCAATTCATGAATAAGAGGTTGTAAATACACATCAATATTCTGACGTGGACTCCGAGGGCCAGGTATCAATGCAGTAAAAAACATATATGGTTTCTTCAAACACATCCACAGAGGCAAATTATACGGAGTAACAATGACAGGCCAACATGAGTATTGTTTACCAGAGTTTCCAAAAGGCACAAAGCCATCATAACAAACTCCAAGGCGAACATTTCGGGCATCCGCCGCAAACCACGGGTACGTGGACCAAAATGTTTCCATGCTTCCCCATCTGAAGGATGTTTTAAAACATTTGGGTCGGATTGATGCTCACTGTGCCACCTCATGTGCCCTGCAGTTGAAAGTGAAGCATATAGTCGCTGAAGGCGAGGAGTGAGTGATAAATAGTGCATAGTCTTTCTTGCTCTATCCTTACCCCGCCCAGCTTTTCTCGGCTTAAACCGAGATTCACCACAAAACGTGCATTGTATATTATCTTCATCATTATTCCAAAACAACATGCAGTCGTTAACACAAGCCTCAATTTTAAGATGGGCAAGACCTAGTTGTGAAACTAATTTCTTCGTCTCATACCAATTGGATGGCATCTTGCTGTCACTTGGCTATGTCTCTTTCATCAAGGCGGCGATACCATCATAACACCCTCTTGGTATGTGATATTCTGCTTTAAGGTTTAACAAACGAACTGCAGCAGACAGCTCAGAATGCTTATCACATCCATCCCAAAGAGGTGTACTAGCGGAGTACAGTAAATCAGAAAACCGTCTAAAACCTTCATTAGGTTCTTCATCCACTTCAGTGAAATTCTGATGGGAACTTGGTCCCACTGCATCAAATATCATTCGAGCATATGGGTTTACATTTGAACTGAACTCAGCATGCTCATACCAATCACAATTATCAAACGGCTGATGCGGAGGCTCATTAAATGGCTCCCCATGAGCTGTCCAGTTGGTGTAATAAGGCATGAAACCCCATTTGTATAGATGAACTCTAACGTCATCACAATCCTTAAACCTCAAATTTTTACATCTCCTACACGGGCAACGTATTTTGTTTCCATCCATATGACCTGGGTTACTACAGGCAAATGTTATGAACTGCTCAACCCCTGTCTCCCACTCCTCTTTGTACCCAACTCGACCAGGTAAATAACGACTACTATACATCCAACTACGTTCTTGTTCCATGAAGTCCTACCAATAGATTATTTTATATTTAATCTAAACCATGACATTTAAAAAAGCATGAACTGTAATGACTAATTAACGGTTTACGTAAGGTTAAAGCATATTGGAATTATTAAATCCACGAATAGGAAATAAACGCAATAGGATATAATTAATAATATTCTTTCCATATAAGTATTATTATAATTATAAAAATAATTACAATTTCGTGTACTATTACTTTACTACTACTCATACAAACTGCAGTATTAGTACAATTATGAAATATTATGGTTATAATAATAATAATTATTATTATTACTATAATTATTATTCTGTTTATAATAGTAGTTGTAATTTTTAATTGTCTTATTGGATTTATTATTGGTATACTAATAATAATAATTATGATATATGATGGTTAATATTATAATTAAGATTATGACTATTATTATAATTATTATTATTGTTATTATAATTAGTATTCTGTTTATTATTATTATTACTATTATTATTAATTATTATCTCTTTTATTATTATACTTTTTTATTATACTTAGTATTATTATTATTTTTATTATTATTATTATTATTCTGTTTATAATAGTAGTTATAATTTTTATTTGTCTTATTGGATTTATTAATGGTATACTAATAATAAAAATTAATAGTATTACTACTATTACTTTACTACTAATCTTGCCATCATATGTATTGTTTCAAATATAAGTTATTATTACTAATAATAATAATTTATTATATTATTATAATTGATATTACTCGTATTCGATTAATTAGATCAGAAATAATAATACTAATTCATAATATTATTTTTACTATGACTTTACTACTACATTTATAATCCCATATATTATTCTTCATAATATTATTAATATTGACATATATTATTTTTGGAGGTCAATTTATTTCACTAGATATATTTTGTACAATTTATATTAATGCCAATAATGAAAACATTGTAATCAAAATTCCAAAATAACCATTCTACGTTGTAACAAAATATATAACCCAAACAATTGACTTCAAACTAATTATTTGTAACTAATTGCACACATAATTATACTACATAAATAATTTAAATAAAACTAATTATTTGTAGCTAATTGCACACATAATTATACAAGATAAATTGTACTACATAAATAATTTAAATAATTTGCCTAACTAATTGCACACATAATTATACAACATAACAAATTTAAATTAAACTAATTATTTCTAATTTTGTAACAATTTCCGAAATAAAAAAAATTAGTTAGAAAATCCAAAAAAATGTACAATTACAATGGGTACCCCAAATACTTCACATCCCACCATCAACATCTACATCTCAAATACTAATCACATATTTCAACCCAAATAAGCATGAAAAATTCGGATTTAAACTAATTAATAGGGAAAAAAATTAAACTTTCGGATTAAGTAAAAACTAACCTCAAATCCGTAATACAAGTTGCTTCAAATGGCTGGGAATAGGTTCGAATCACCTATGTTTTCCAAGAAATTGAAACCCACAGTAAAAAAAAAAACGCATCATCCGAAAAAAAAAAAAATTTGAAAAGTCTCTAAAATAACGTACTAACCACCAAATCGAGCAAATTGAGGCCAGATCCACGTTAAAATCAGCTTCACGACGTTGATAAACCCCTTAATCGAGACAAGAAACGTGCTGTGTGTGCGTGTGAAGGATTTGTAGTGAGAGAGAGGAGCACAGCGTAAGGGAGAGAAAGCTGGAGGAAGAAGACGAGTCCGCTGCGAGGGGGGGGGACTTTTTAAAAGTAATTTTCCAACGGCTTAAGCCGTTGGAAAAAAATTTCAAAACTCAGCGTTTCATAAAATGAATTTCCAACGGCTAAAGCCGTTGGAAATAATTTTTTTGTTCTTTTACACATTTTCCAACGGCTGTAGCCGTTGGGAATTTCATTTAAATTTTGTTTATTTCCCATTTTTTTGTTATTTTTCACATTTTCCAACGGCTGTAGCCGTTGGAAACAATTTTTTTTTCTTATTTCACGGCTGTAAATTAAAATTCTTTGTCTCTGTCCCATTTCCAACGGCTATAACCGTTGGAACATAACTATTTGTTGTTTTCTTCTCTGTCCCATATATTGAAATCATTTTGGATATAATTTTCTTGAATTTTGTGAAGATGTAGCTTATTTTACATATAATTTTAAGAACGTTTGTAAATATGTTGCTTATTTTATGAAACTTTGTAGACATACTATATTATATATACCAAAATTTATATATTTTACGCAAAAGATCCATATTTATATATTTATATATTATATTATGTTTATATATCTAAATTTTAAGAAAGTTTGGTAATATGATATATTATGTAAATTTATATATTTAACTTAACTATATCTTTTTTTTCCTTTCAGCCGTTGCAAATATCATCTATATCTACATTTGTATAATTAACATTCAAAAATCTATAATTAATATAACTTATATAATTTAACCAACAAAATCAATATTAATTTTTTTTTCCGGGGTTTTCCAACGGCTTCAACCGTTGGAAATATTATATATGTCTACATTTATATAATTTCTGCACAAAATTCTTTATTTTCCAAAGTTTCCAACGGTCTTAGCCGTTGGAAATATTATTTATGTTATTATTTATAGAATTTACTAGGTAAATCCACATTTTCCAACGGTCTTAGCCGTTGGAAATATTATATATGTCTACATTTACATAATTTCTGCACAAAATTCTTTATTTTCCAAATTTTCCAACGGTTTTATTTTCCAACGGAAATATTATTTATGTTCTTTTAGCCGTTGGAAATTCTTTATTTTTATTTTCCAACGGTTATTGGATTTATAGTCTAATTTATATAATTTAGGCAAAATCCACATTTTCCAACGGTTTTAGCCGTTGGAAATATTATATATGTCTACATTTATATAATTTCTGCACAAAATTCTTTATTTTCCAAAGTTTCCAACGGTCTTAGCCGTTGGAAATATTATATATTATCTATATTTATATAATTTTGGAAAACACTCCATATTTCCTCCATTTTCCAACGGCTTAAGCCGTTGGAAATACTATATATATTATGTAGATTAAATACTCTAAAACTTCCAACTGCTAGGCAGTTGGAAAAAATTTTCTCCTCGTTCCAACGGTTTTGGCAGTTGGAAATTTCCAACTGCTTGACCGTTGAAAATGAGGGCAGTTGGAAATAAAGGAATTTTTAGTAGTGTTGGACTGAGTTAATGTTTAGGAGGTTAGGTATCTGAGTCATTTGAGTTTGAGGACTAAAAATGTCTTTAGGCCTTATTATTATTATTATTTTATTGTTCCAAAAAAAAAAAGATATGAGATGGAAGGGAACTTCTTAGGGTGGTGATGACAAAACATTCCTTTCTCATCATCACACATGTGTTTTCCCTCTTACCGTCATTAGCCTTCTCAGTCTCATTTTGTCTTGCCCCAGAGTGTGGCTCAGATGCTTATGCCATGACCACCTTAGGTGCTAACTTGAACCCCAAGCCACCCAAGTGGTCTCCATCCCTTAATCGCCCCTCCTCCACTTACTGTGACTGGTATGGCGTCACTTGTGATGTCTCTGGCTCTGTTACTGAAATCGACCTTGAAATCGATGAAGCTCATTGGCCCTTTGCATAATCCATTCCTACCTTTCACACAGCTCATAAGGTTGTCTTTGTCTTGCAATAACTTGTCTAGTCCTACCCTCGTTGCACAATCTCAACTCATTGATGGTTTTGAGCTTGGGGGCCAACAATTTCACCAGCATAACAATGGAGTTCTTTGAAGGACTCTCCCCAACTTTGGAGGTATTAGACATCGACTTCGATGACTTTGCTCCTCGAAGAATTCCCACCCAAATGTACCAAGCAATCTCAGAGAATTCTATGCACATAGTGCAAACATTGTTGGAACTCTTCCTGATATTTTTCAGTCTTTTCCTTTAGACCGTCTGTGATTGCATAATAACAATTTGGTCATCCTCTACCACCTTTGATGGCAAAATCCAAGCTTTCTTATTTGGTACTTGGGAACCAAGAAATCGGATTCTCAGGCTCCACTGAGGTATTATCAGAGATGAAGTTTTTATGATTTGTTTTCATCGAAAATAATAAGTTCATAGTTCCAATACCAGATCTCTCCAATTGCAAGGCTTTATAGCTTTTGATGTTGCAAAATAATCAACTCGCTGGAGCTGTCCCAAAGTCTGTAAAGTTCATCTCCAGTGTCCAAAGCATTGCAATATCTATACCTAAGTCACAATAATTTGACCGGTCCAATCCATGCTAGACTAGAAGGTTTAAATGATCTTCAATTGTTAAATATTTCTTATAACAATCTCATGGGAACAATACTACCTTTCAAGCCACATGTGAAGCTGAACACAACAGGAAATCTTTCGCTCACGTCAAGTGGCTCATCTAAAGGTACAAAACTGTACACACTGTAGAACCAAACAACCCACTCTTCATAGAATTGAAAATTTTCTCCTTCTTTATTTACTCATTATGTGTTCTTCTGGTTTGCAGGAAAAAAGAGAAGGAAAAAGTTGATTATTGCATTAAGGATATCAATGGCGGGTACAATTACAAGTTTCATTGGCATGTTTTACTTAAGAAAGATGCACTTGGGTATGTAAATATGTAAGTAATAATTACTTGTCTAATTAAATGTTTATAGCATGTGACTTATAATGTTAAGCAGATATATTTGATGTACTTTTACAATGACTACTTTTTAATATGGTAGATAAGGTTAAACGAGACATGCTAGAGAAAGGTAAAGCATATTTAGAGTTTCTTGATTTGTTTGAGGAAAAAGAAAACCGAAAAAAGATTCGAGAAATCCAACTATAAGTTTCTAGGATTTGCTAGCTATAGTAAACCACTTCAATCAAAAGAATAAACTAGGTGTAGCAACGCGTTTTTTTGGAGTCGCCACTGATTGGTTTCACGTAGGTCGATTGGATACTTTAAAATGATTTATAAGAGTTCAAGAGGTTTGGAAGTACGGTTACACTAAAATAACTTTGTTATAACGCCAAAAATTAGCACTTTAGTTTGATTTAAGTTTTACTTTGTTTGTTTTAATTAATTTGATTAATATCCAAACCATGGATTCTAATCAAACCACATGGATATGGACTTCTAAACCTTCCTAATTGATTTTATTTATTTTATGAAATTTTAATATTTTTAAACTATAGATCCTATTGGACCACCTGAATGTGGAACATAAAAACTTAACCTATCTTTATTTATCTTTTAAATATTTTAGTTTATTATTAATCCAAACCATAAAACTTATAGGATCATTTGGATATGGATCTTAAAATTTATTGTTATCCTAAATTCATTCTAGGGTTTTATTAAACCCATGCGGAATGAATTTTTCTAAAATTGATTTTTAAGATGCATATGAGATTCAAAATAAAAACAAAATTAAGCTATTCTAAAAAAATTAATAATAAACAAAGAGATAAATAAATAAACGTATTAGGTTATATTCCTATGTGAATTTAATGGTTACGTTTAAACGCATGGCTTAACAAACAAATAAACAAAGAAACAAAGAAAAAAACAAACAATAAAAGATTGCGGTTAATGACTAATCTGAAAAAAATAAGAAAGTTAGTGACTTGGGCGGATACAATAAAAAGTTAACTGGGTACTCAGGAGTTTTACCCAAAGGGAATATGGATGGGTTGGATCCCAATGAAAATGGGTCGGGTTCGATGTTTGAAAAAGGTGAGCCTCTTCAATTCTCCATCTCTGGCGGCGATTGGCGCGATCGGTGACCAACTGTTTGGCCGAGAGGGGGCACCGACTTAGGAGGGAGGAAGAGACGGCTTCCGAAGACGAGGAGGAGGTGGCGGACGAGATCGAAGCAGATGCGATTCTCGTCCCCTCCTTCAATTGGCGCCAGCAGCTGAGAGGGGTCTTTGGAGATAGCGGTGTGGGGTCGGACGGAACAATGGAGGCAAGCTAGGTCCGTTGGCGGTGGCAGGAGGTTAGGGTTTTGGGGGAACGGCTTGCCAAAAAGCAGGGCTCATACTGCGATTTTTCCTTTTTCTGGCTAGGAGCTTAGGGTTACAAATTTCTTCTTTCTTTTTCTTCAAATGATGACCTTTATTTATACTAGAAAGGTTTTAGGCGAGATTAAACTACAATGGATATCATGGACATATGTCTAATTAGACATAGTAGTTAATTTTGTAATTTTACCCTTAAAGTTAAAACAGTTCTCTTTCTCTCATTGTTCTTTTTCGGTCTCTTTCTTTGATATTTCTCGCCGTTCTCGTTGTTTTTCAATCTCTCTTCCCTGCTCTTCAATCTCTCTCGCCATTCTTTGATCTTTCTCTGTCGGCTTTCCAATCTCCGATCTTTGTTCTCCACAGGCTCGTTGATTTTCGATTCACTTTGAGTTACTCCAATCTTTATTCTCTGTCGGCTCGTTGATCTTCACTGACAATGGCGGCTTTGATTTAGAGGCATGGCCAGCCGCAGGCAAGGCGAAGCCAAGCCTAAGGAAAGGCGAGGTCCGAGGCGTGGCGGTGCGAGAAGGCAGATTGACGCGGTAGGGTGAGGCGAAGCCAAGCCCGAGGAGAGGTGAGGGCAGAGGCACGGTGGTGCGAGGCGAGGGCAGAGGCGCGGTGATACGAGGCGAAGGCAGAGGCGTGGCGATGCAAGGCAAGTGCAGAGGTGCGGCGATGTGAGGTGAGGGCTGAGGAGTAGCAGTGTGAGGCGAGGCGTGGTAGTGCGAGGGATGAGCCCGAGTCTGAACGGGAGGGAGGGCGGTTTGTGGTGGTTGGGGGTTGTGGAACGAGGGTTGCAGCATACTTTGCTTAGACTATTGTTTAGACATTTTTCTATTGTACTTTAGACATTTTTAAAATTTTTGTTTGGACCTTTTTTTAGACATTAAATCATATACCTTTATTTAAACATTTCTTTAAATATTTAGACACTTTTACATGTTGATTTGAACACTTTTATATATTTAATCAGACACTTATTTTAATTATTTTAGATATTTATTTTCTAAAGGTAATAAATTTTTCAGAAGTTATTTAGTCAAACACTTTTATATATTTCTTTAGACATTTTTCAATATTCAATTAAACAATTTTACTTATTGATTCAGACATTTTTTTATTATATTTTAAATATAATAAATTGTTCAAAAGTGATTCTATCATTTTTTGTTTAGACACTTTTACATGTTTATTTAGACATTTTACAATATTCAATTTGACATTTATTCTCATAGCTTTAGACCTTATAATAATTTATTTTATATTACTTTGTAGATACTTTCAAATACTATATTAGACACATTTACATTTTATTGCAGACACTTTTGCTATTCGGAAGCAACAAGGGCGCGCATGGAGGAAACGATGAGAAGCAAGATTCGGTAAGTGATCGACGAGATCTGGCGGGTGATGACGAGATTCAGCAGGTGACGACAAGATCCAGCGGGTGATCGATGAGATTTGACGGGTGACGACAAGATCCGATGAGTGACGATAAGATCCGGCGGTGATGATGAGATCTAGCGTGTGATCGACGAGATCTGGCGGGTGACGATGAGATCTGACGTGATTTGGAGTTGAGCAGCTATGAGATCTAGAGGCGGATGATGACTATAAGATCTGAAGGTGATGACGGTTCATCAGAGGAGGAGATGGCGGCGGCGGTGGCAGCGGCAGAAGTGGCGACAGATGTGAGTTTTCAAGAGTGAGGGTGAGTTTTGGTTCAAGGGCAAGTCAGTCAACTTATTTATTGATTTGTGGGTTATATATAGGGAATTAGAGCTAGATTAGTATGTCTAATTAGACATATGTCTATAATATAATATCCAAGATTAAACAGGTTTTTTAGAAGTTATAACTCATCCAAATCATATTTGATAGAGCTTAAATCTCTTAGGATGTTATCTGGTCAAAATACTTGTCCAAGTCCAGAAAAATTCTTAAGTTGCTGATTTTGTCCTCGACTCTACACGAATTTGGAATTTCACCTAATACTTCTTTGATTTGCCAATTGAGCACAAAAGTTCATAAAAATGCCAGATTTCACCCAGAATTTATACGGTTTTACCATATTTGCCTCAAACTTTTGGGAATTTGCCTAAAACTTTCAAAAAACCCCACGGTTTACACCCAAACTTCTCTCTTTTGGCTAAATTGACCCTACAAAACCTTTTGGACTTCAAATTAGTGCCTAAACTAAGTGAATTCCTATATGGCTGTTCTAAACACAAAATGACAACATAATCTAAATGCACCCGACCTTATCAACTGCCTAATCTCTAAAATGACCAAAAAGACCAAATTGTCCTAAAAAACAAAAATGCTACCTAAACTAATTTTCCTAACCTAGAACTAGACAAAAGTTAGTGCCTGGATAAAATTGGGTGTTAATACTAGGTCAAGGTGGCTTTTGTCCCATGTACAGGGTAGTAATTCCTTCATGACAACTCTGTAAATTTGCAAGGTAAGTGCCTTTGGGTTAATTTTCATGTTTTCTTGTTTTTTGGATTTGGATTATCCTTGCAGGGAAGATTTAAAGATGGACAAGAGGTGCCCATAAAATGATTTTGTAGTGCATTTGGACAAGGGCTAGAAGAATTTGTCAATGAGGTAATGGTGATCTCCAAAGTACAACACAAACATCTAGTCAAACTTGTTGGTTTCTGTATTACAGAAAAAGAAAAAATGTTGGTGTACAAATACATGCCAAACAAGAGCCTTGATGCTATTTTATTTGGTAAGATGATCGATGCTAAACACTATCCTTCTTTTTAGCTTGAAATGAATAATGAAAAAAAAGTATGAGAAAACTCTTTTATGTTTTATGAACTAGTTTTCATGTGAATTATATTATGTAGATCCTCAAAGCCATGCATCATACATAAAGACCTCAAGGCAAGCAACATTTTGTTAAATGGAGAATTAAATCCAAAAATTTCAAACTTTGAAAGGGTAAGAATTTTAGGGGCTAATGAAGACTAAACCAATACTGAAAGGGTTGTATGAACATTGTAAGTAGCCATTCTTTTCCCTTCCATATGCTTCTCTATTTCACATGATTGTGTCCATCAATACGGGCTTATATATACTTTATTTGAGTGATGAAAATAGCGGCTACATGCCATGCGAATATGCAATGGACAAATGATTTTCAGAAAAATTGGATGTGTGCAGCTTCGGTGTGATAATTCTAGTGATGATTAGTGGAAGAAGGAACACAAGCTTCTATAATGATGAGAATTCCCTTAATCTTTTGGAACACATAAGTCCTTATGCTCACAGTTAATTAGCCTATAAAACCACATCCATGATCCTTTAATTTGTGGCTCTGGTATCTATCTACAAATTTCAGGCATGGAAACTATGGAATGTTGGAGAGTTCTTGGCTTTGGTGGATCCACTAATCTCTAACCCAAATTTTCACAGGGAAGTTTTGAAATGTATACATGTAGGGCTTCTTCGTATGTGTGTAGGACGCGGTGAAATATAGACCAACCATTTCCATTGTGATTTCTATGCTTACTAGTGAGCTAGAGAACCTTCCAATTCCAAAGTAACCTAGTTTCCTTGGACCAAAAGCTATCGTCGAAGACTCTATTCAAAACCAAGACATCTGTTTTATCAATAATGTCACTATCACATATATTAGACCAAGATATGAGTTTTTTACTTAGGATTATTTTTCAGAAGATAAATTTTGTTTCTAAGATAAATTTCTTACTAAATTGCACTATTATTTCTTCTTAAACTATATCCTTTATTGCATCCAATGTACGAATAACCCTTTCCCCAGTCTATTAAGCATAATTAAAAGTATCACTTCTCATGCTTAAGTTCCAGAAAAAAAAGGTTAATTTGCTACTATTATTTGCCCAAAAGGCAATTCGCCACCCGTGATTTTTTAATGCAAATTTTCCACTAATAGTATCATGTGGGAGAAAATTTGCCACTAAATTTATAAATGAGAGTAAAATAGCCATAGAGTATCTAAAGGTGGAAATATTTCATGTAAAAAGAAAATATTATGTGCCACATTAGCAACGATCAAGTTAGTAAAAGTCTAGACCTAGTTTTTGAAAATTTTCTCTTTAACTCTTAACTATCATAACCTTATAAATCTATTATTTGGATCTTCTTCTTTATCAAGTCCAATCAAGGGCGGGGCTTCTTTACTAAGGCACCATTTGCTGCAATCTCAAGTAGATTAGGCCTTTCCTAATGGTATGTAATAACCTTTGAGAATCAAGCAATAACGACATTTAAGCATTAAAACAACAGGATTGTTTATGAAATCAATGAGGGAGTGGACTTACGATTGAGTGTCCTTTCATTTTTGGTTGGGGTCATCATTGGGTGGTGACACCTCGTCTCTGTAACATAGATTGAGGTGGAGAAGTAGTAGCGATTCACAACTAATGGGTTGTTAGTGATGATACTTATAGGCTAGGCATGTCAAAGGTGATGATAAGAATGAAAGATTAAAAAACTTAGGGGGCTAGAGTTTCGAGTAAAGAAAGCATTAAATCAAAGCATGAATTTTTCTATTTTTTTTATTTTTCACATGTTTGCAATTTTAATGGTGAATGACAAATTCACACAAAAACATAATGCTAGTGATAGATTTGTGATAAAAAAATAATGGTGGCAAAGTTACCTTTTCAGACAAACAAGAGTGACAAATTAGTTTGTTTCAATTTTGTTACCAAAATTTTAAATTTAGCAGCCAAACTACTAAAGTATCATAAAAAAAAAAAAATCTATCTAATGAATAATGAATAAATATAATCATATGGTAATAGTTCATTAAAATGTTTGAATTTATTCATCTATTAGTTACAGCTATATGAAAATACCGAAATCCTT
Source organism: Aquilaria sinensis (assembly GCA_005392925.1). Taxonomy (NCBI): domain Eukaryota; kingdom Viridiplantae; phylum Streptophyta; class Magnoliopsida; order Malvales; family Thymelaeaceae; genus Aquilaria; species Aquilaria sinensis. The sequence goes on along the minus strand of SMDT01002121.1, from coordinate 58,247 downwards.
ATAGATTGGTATTGTGTATATTTCCCCTATCCCAAATTGTTTGCGCATCATTCATTTTTCCATAATAATTAATTTATGATTTTTTATATTTAAAATATTTATAGTATATAAATAAAAAAAAACCTTTATATATATAAATAATAAAATGAAGACCTATAGTTTATAAAAATATTTTTTTAAAAAAATTTCTATAAAATAATAATATAAATAAATTCATTTTAAATTTAAGTCAAAAAGTAAAATGTATTAAAAATATAGGATAGATGTAGTATTTAAGAGTCCTAAATCTTTGAAAATGTTGAGAGAAGTCTTGAAACCTTTAAAATATTTTTTAGGCAAATATTTTTTTTTATTAAGAATAAAAGAACCTTTATTCACAATTAACCCTCAAGGGAGCTAATACAAAACAAGTTGGGAGGTTTTGATTGACCCAATTCATGGTTGTCCATATGATTGGTTGTTGGAGCTTCCACTTCATCATTAGTGTACAAAATTTTGGCTTCTTAGAATGTTCATAATCTTGATACTCAAAATTGATGGGTTTATCACCACTAGCTCTAATATTAACTTTCAATTGTTCTTCAATAACTTCTGGTTGAAAAGGTATAATCCCATCATCAATTACTAGAGCTTGTTGGTCAAAAGCTTTCTTCTCTCTATGTTCTTGAAGTCTACATTCAATTTTAGCTTGCATACAATCATTTCCTTTATCAAATTCTTCCATATTGCCTTTTATCTTTTTTCAAGTTGCTTGTACCTATGGAGTTCTTGATCTGCAGGGTTTCATGTCCACTATTCAAAAGCTCTTGCTTCATTTCACTAAGACCAGCATGCATGTTAGTTATCTCTTCTAACACAAATTCACACAACTCATCTTTGAGTTGCTATTTCAACTATTGAATTTTGCCATTTTTGCATTTTAGTATACTCCTAAATTTTAAGTATTCTGATCTAAATGAGGCACTGTAGGTTGTTCCAACATAGTTGTCCCATTTTTTATTGAACAGCTTATCCAAGTATACTTCATCATCATAAATCTTATCTTCTTGATTTACAATTTTTTTCTCTGTAATCAAATTCTTTAATGAACGAATATTTTCATGATTACCAATCATAATTTTTATCCGACATTCACCATAAATAGCTTCCCCATGTAAGGAATATGTAGCTAGTGATGCGGACCAATGACTTGCATATTGAATAATAGCAGAATAATCATAAGATTCATCGAGCACAACAATATTCTCAACATACATGGTTATAAGATGCGAATACTTTCCAAAGTAACTTACTAACTACTAAAAAAACCATTTTTTCCAACATTGGAAATTTTCAATGCGCTCAGCTGTTGGAGGCCAAAAAAATTTTTTTCCAATGGCTTATTAGGTCCAAAAATGGTTAGCTTAAGATACGCAATTTCCAGCAGCTTAAGCCGTTGGAAAATGGTTGTTGTTTTATGTTAACGGTTTACAATGGTGTTAGCTGTTGGAAAATTTTCAACTGTGTTGGCCGTTGGAAAATTTAAGATTTAATTACCAACTATATTGGCCGTTGGAGAATATTAGTTGGAGTTATAGAATTAATGAAACGCTAAATTTTGGTTTTTATTTCCAATGGCTTAGGTTGTTGGAAAGTTTAACTTTAAATCGTCCCCTACCTCCAGCCTGGTTCATTTTTGCGACTTAAGTTTCATTTCTCTTCCTCTGTTCTCCACACGCACACACCGCACATAGTGACAACGGCGGCCGACGAAGCTTCCAACCCTGTTTTTGACACCAGCATTGGGTTTTGTGGAGGTCAAATATCTAGATCTGGTAAGTTTTTTTTTCCCTTTTTCGTTTTGAATTTTGGTGTGTTTTGTTCTTTGAGGTTTAAGATGTTAATGGTCAAAGATCTTGCTTGTCTTGCCAAATTCGAATCGATTCCCACCCATTTTGAAAGTTGATTTTCGGATTTGAGGTAAGTTAATAATAATATTTATTTCCTTATTTATTTACATTTTTTTTACTGAAAAATTCTAGTAAATCCGTTATTTCCTAAGTTATTTTAGTTTGAAATATGTAAAATATATGTGATTTGTAGTTGCTAATGGTTGGAAGTGAAGTATTTAGGTTGCCAATTGATATTTTGAATTTTTTTCAATTTTGTCAATTATTTTTAATTTTTGGGTTTAATTTAAAATTAGGGTATAATTAGTTTTGGTTAATTAAATTTTTTAATTGTAGTATAACATTTATGTGTGAGAAAAAGGTAGGACATCGTTATAGTTTTAAAGTAAGATGTTTGATTGGATTTATTATTAAATTTTTTAAGTCATAAGGAATTAATATCAAGGTACAATATTGTTATATTGAAAATAAGTTTGTTTGATTAAGTTTGACTTTTAATAATATATGTATAATAATAATAATAATATAATAATAGAAATAATTAGTAGTATAGTAGTAGTAGTAGTAGTAATATAGTATAGTACTAATAATAATACTATAATAATAAATATAATAATAATAATAATAATAATAATAATATTAATAATACTATACTAATAATAATAATTATTATGAAGGTCCATGCTTTACAATATGCATTAAAAAACCACAAAATTAGTTAATGTTTAGGGATATAATGATATAATAATAATAATAATAATAATAATAATAATGAATAATAATAATAATAATAATATATACCTTCGTCCCAATAATCTTGCTCCCTTCGTTTTTAGCAATAATGTTTTTTATTAATACCATAAATTAGGATATCTTTATGTTTAAATGATAATTCAAGATATGTAGTTTCAAAATTTTCGTATTCAACTTTATTTATTTTTTATTTTTTTTAACGAACAATAATATGATTAAAAAAATTAAGTCAAAATACAAAAAAATGCCAAATGTATCAAAATTTCTGGGACGGAGGGAATATCATATATGTAATAAAAATAATATGTTTGATTATATATGATACATTATAGTATAAATGATACATACATTTTAATATATTATTCATTATATCCCTAAACTCTAATTAATTAACCTTAAGCCTAATAAGCATTAACACTAAACCTTAAATACAAACCTTAAACCTATATCCCTAAACATCTTATAAACCCTAAACTCTAATTATATTCCCTTGAACCCACAACCTTAAACCTAAGTAGTATTAACCCTAACTAAACCCTAAATCCTAAAAACACATTAATATATGTAATTTTTGTAGAAGGTTTTTAAATTTTTCTGATTTAATGATTTAATTAGAATTTAGTATATACTTAGTTTCAACTTACATTGTTTAATTGAGTGAAATATTAATGCATGCAATTAAAAACAATATGTTGGCTATTGATATATATAACTAGGTAAGAATTTAATTTTTAATTTTTTTTAATTAATTTTATGGTATAGTTCATGCTTTTCGAGATGTCGTAAAGGTAAATATATAATTTGCATTGGTAGGACTTAATAGAACAAGAATGTAGTTGGATGTATAGTAATTGGTTTTTATCCGAGCGAGTTGGGTACAAAAAGAAGTGGGAGGCAGGGGTTGAGCAGTTTATAACATTTGCCTATAGTAATCTAGACCATATGGATGGAAACAAAATACGTTGCCCGTGTAGGAGACGTAAAAATTTAAGGTTTAAGGATTTTGATGACATTAGAGTGCATCTATAAAAATGGGGTTTCATGCATTATTACACAAACTGGACATGTCATAGGAAGTTGTTTAATGACCCTCTGCATCAGCCGTTTCAGAATTGTGATTGATATGAGCAATATGAGTATAGTTCAACTGTAAACCGATATGCTCGAATGGTATTTGATGCAGTTGGACCAAGTTCGCATAAGAATTTAACTGAAGTCGATGAATAACCTAATGAAGGTTTTGTACGATTTTCTGAGTTATTGTACTCGGTGACTACATCTTTATGAGATGGATGTGATACGCATTCTGAGCTGTTTGCTGCAGCTCATTTGTTAAACCTTAAAGTAGAATATCACATACCGAGAGGGTGTTATGATGATATCATAGCCTTGATGAAAAAGACACAGCCAAGTGACAGCAAGATGTCATCTAATTGGTATGAGACAAAGAAATTAGTTTCATAACTTGGTCTTGCGCATCTTAAAATTGATGCTTGTGTTAACGACTACATGTTGTTTTGGAATAATGATAAAGATGCTACACATTACAATTTTTGTGGTAAATCTTGGTTTAAGCCGAGAAAAACTGGAAGGGGTAAAGATAGGGTAAGAAAGACCATACACCATTTAATACTAACTCCTCGCCTTCAGTGACTATATGCTTCACTTTCAACTGCAGAGCACATGAAGTGGCACAGTGAGCATCGATCTGAGCCAAATGTTTTAAAACATCCTTCAGATGGGGAAGCATGGAAACATTTTGATTCCATATATCCATGGTTCGCAGCAGAGCCCCAAAATGTTCGCCTTGGAGTTTGTTATGATGGCTTTGTTCCGTTTGAAAACTCTAGTAAACAATATTCATGTTGGCCAGTTATCGTTACTTTGTGTAATTTGCCACTGTGGATGTATATAAAGAAATCATATATGTTTTTTACTGTATTGATACCGGGCCCTCAGAGTCCACGTTAGAATATTGATGTGTATTTACAACATCTTATTAATGAATTGAACCAGCTGTGGGAGGATGGTGTCAAAATATAGGATGTTTTATTGAAACAAAATTTTCAGCTCTGAGCTTCAGTTTTGTGGATGATAAGTCACTTCTCGGCGTATGGGATGTTGTCAGGATGGATGACTCATGGGAGGTTATTTTGCCCTATTTGCATGGATTATAGTAAAGCCTCCCAGCTTGAGCACGGGAAGAAAACTTCATTCTTTGATTGTCATCGGCAATTTCTCAAGTTGGATCACCCATACAAAAGAAACAGAGTTGCCTTTAAGAAAGGAAAAGTTAAGAAATCGTTGCCTCTTGAGCATTTTCCGCCTGAAAGAATATTTGAACGTATCTTACATTTGCCATATGTAGTTTACAATGGACAGGTTTTGATCATACCAGGTTATGGTAGAACTCATAATTTGACAAAACAAAGTATTTTCTGGGAGTTGCCTTACTGGTAGAATAATTTAATCCGCCATAATTTGGATGTGATGCATATAGAGAAGAATGTGTTTGACAATATATGGAATACAGTTATGGATGTGTGGAATAAAACCAAGGACAACGTGAAGGCTCGTAAGGACCTTGAGATGCTGTGTAGTCGATCAGAGCTAAATTTAATTCCTAAAGCCGATGGCCGAGCATTCAAACCTAAAGCCATTTTTACACTAAACACACTGCAGAGATCTAATGTGCTCAATTGGGTTAAAACACTTAGACTCCCACACGGCTATGCATCGAACCTTGGGAGGTGTGTTGATAGTAATGTAAGTCATATGTCTAATATGAAACGCCATGATTGTCATGTAATGATGCAGAGGCTCCTCCCAATAGCCCTTAAAGCGATACCTGAAAATATATGGAAACCATTGACCGAGTTAAGCTAATTCTTCTAAGATTTATGCTCTCCAGAGTTAGATGTAAATCACATGGTCAAGTTGGAAGCCAATATTCATGTCATACTCTCCAAGTTGGAAAGAATTTTTCCGCCTGCTTTTTCCAATTCGATGAAACATTTGCCAGTTCACCTACTTTACGAAGTAAGGGTTTGAGACCCTATTCAGTACAGATGGATGTACAAATTTGAGCATTATATGCACGACCTAAAAATGACGGTATCAAATAAGGCTTATATAGAAGGTTCAATTTGTGAAGCCTATTTAATTGAAGGGACCTCTACATTTTGCTCTCATTACTTCGAATCCCATATTCCACATATGGCAACTAGAGTACCTTGAAATGATGATGGCGAACCAGGAGCATATGATGAATCATTGTGGTCTATCTTTAGATACCCGGGTTGTCCATATGGTGTATCAAGATATTGATATCTTGATGAGAATGAATTAAGGGTCGCTACTGCATATGTCTTACTGAATTGTAAGGAAATGAAGCCATACTTTGAGTAAGTGCCATAACACCTTTTTTTTTTTTTATATACTCTACTATAATATTAATACTTTTTTGTCTTTATGTACTATACTTATCAAGTTTATGCTTCATTGACCTTTATCTATATGTTGTAGTTTGTTTGTTAGTGAACTGCGTATGCATGAACCCAATATAGCTATGTCAGACCTGGATGTCTATATTGAGAATAACTTTGCTACATGGCTTAGAAACTATGTAAGTTACCTACACTTGAATTTTAGCCATATTTTCCTTTTCGAGGGCAAGACATATTCATATTATTGATATATGTAACTAGGTGAATGATGTGCGTAACACTATCACGGACTGCTTTTGTGGGATGTTGGATGCGGGCCATCATGTCATGTTGGGAATTGGCCTATTTATTTCATAAATGCATACAAATTCCACATTAGCGAATGGGGTCACGACAAAGCAACATATAACAGTGGAGCATGTATAAGGACTTCAGGGTCGAGTAAGGTTGAATGTGATTTTTATGGGGTGTTAGCAGAAATCATTCAACTCGAATATCCTGGATGGCCACACAAAAACGTTATATTATTTAGGTGTGCTTAGTTTGACCCTACTCTAGATCGTGGCACTTAGGTTCATAAACAATATGGTATAGTTGAGTTCATGATAGTCGCCAATATGGGAAGTTTGACCCGTTCATTCTTGCCTCCTAAGCTGATCAAATTTACTACACCCCTTACCCAACAAAGTCACGTGAAAAAACAGGGTGGTTAGTTGTTTTGAAAATCAAACCTAGATGCATCATTCATTATAATATAAATGATGTCGAAGATGCATTTCTGGAAGAATTATTGGCCGACGTGAACAATCCTCCCATAATTATGGATGACCTAATTGACAATTTAGCTGAAATAGGAGTGGTGGAAGCTGTAGAGGATAACATGCCGATCAGGGAAGAAACTTTGCAACATGACGATGAATCTGACCATGAGGAGTCCTTTGAAGCAAGTGATGAAGAAAAATGAATTTGAATATAGGGATACTGATAGTAGTGAATCAGAGGCACAATCTGAGGACGATGAAGTCCATTGACTATAATGTAAACGTGCAATTACTTCTAAATGTAATGTGAATGTGGAATAACTTTTAATATGTAAATACTAAGTCCAAATTGAATGTTTTAGGTGTAGTGGCAATACCAAGATTTTTTCCTAGCATATTATTTTTGTGAACTATTGTATGGTTTTTTAAAATAATGCAGATGCCACCTAAAGGAGATATGACGTATACACGTCACCTAGGGAAATGCCTATTTCAACAGATGAAATAAGTGTTAGTAGAACCAATTGCCAGACATGAAAGGGTAGGTCAATCGCATTCCTGTCATTCAGCTTCACAGCCCTCAATAGAATAAACAACTGTTCCACATCCTAACCCTCGTACAGGTGATATTCGCATTGCTCCAGTCAACTGTAGTGCTAGTCGATCTATTCCGGCCCTTGTAGCTTCACCCGATGGTAGGAATTCCAATTGTCAGTTAGCGGTATCCCAAGCCCCGATTCAGGCGTGCTTACGGATTGCACCTCACGGTAACACATAAGTAATGCACCCTTTTGAACCCTAATAGTTTATATTACCTCCAGTATGTGTAGTGCCATTCAAGAAAATATTTATTGTGTCGGAACATGCACTTCATGTAGGTTTCTTCCATCAAGAGCAACATGGTTGGTGACTAGATGCTTCACCACGCACTTCAAGGGACATCATGACTGGACGAGCGCAAGCCCAACAAATATTCAGGTGTGGTGGTGCGTATTTGAGGTTTGCACTTTCTTCTCATAATTTCAATTTTAGTAATCATGTTGCCAACTATTCAACTCAATATATTTTATTTTACGTCCAGGGATTATGTGAGTGGGATCCAGCTCACCATAATGAGGTTTATCGTGTTTGGCATATAATGGCTGCTAATCATTATCGATCAATACTCGGTGCCATCCTCCGCGAGAAAAATTCAACAAAATGGCAAGTAAGGGCATTTTTTCTGACTGACACACAGTATGCAAAAATTAAAGAATAGTGGGCTTCAACAGAGTTTCATGAGCGATCGACAAGGGGTAAGACAATGCGAGCATCATCATCGTAGTCCCCTAACTCGACAGGTGCATGCAGTGCTACTTATGCAGGAGGCTTTGTTTCAATTATTGAACACTGATAGCGAATGGTAAAATTATCAACCTCTTTTACACATAATTCAACTTATTTATGTTGTAATAAAATTAATCTTATTACGTTTCCGATGTAGTGTGAAAAAGATCCGGAGAAGAGGGACCCTAACTTGGTTAAGGTCATGCAGCAAACTCATAAGAAAAAGAGCGGGGAATACGTTAACAAGCGGATTGAAGAAGTGGCAGTAACTACCATGCTAGATAATATGACCTGTTTACATACCATTTCTGATAGAGTTACTAATAAACTATCTTTACCCTTTATGAAGGCAAAGATAACTGCTGTGATTGAGGAACAAACGCAGCAAATGGATGATGAAGGAAGCGCACATGACATTGATGAGGTTGCGATCATGGGTGCAGTTGTTAGTGGCAGGAAGAAAGGGCGTGTATTTGGCCTTGGATCAGAACAACATGTTCTCGTTGGACGACAACGACCGGGGAATACTCCTGCAGCACATGTTGATGTCAGGCAGATGCCAGAGTTCACTAAACAAGTATAGCGAGTGGTAGCGGAGCATACCGCACAACAAGCATCATATTATAAGCAGAAGTTGGAGTGTCTGAACAGGAGACAAACGAGCTGAGCTAGAGTACATATGTCAATCAGTTGGCATTCTTTTGGCCGCACCTGCTGAAGATGATATAGATGCCTCAAGATCGGATCAAGACTAGATCAGGTATATCATGCTACTATGTGTGTTTATTAACAGACAAACACTTATTAGGAGAATGAAACTATGTAATTTCTATTGTGTATGTTTTTAGGTGGATTTATAACTACATTTATGTAATGACTTAGTAATTTTAATTGTGTATGTTTTTATGTTGTTTTATAACTACTTTTATGTAATATTAGTTCAATATTTGGCTATATACGATACAATTACCTGGATTGTAACAGGTTGACGTTGAAACTTAACATTGAATTGGAATTAACAGCACGGGGTAAAAAATATATTTCAAAAAAAGAAAATTTTCCAACGGCCTAAGTAGTTGGAAATATGGGCAAATTTCCAATTGCCTCTCCAACAGCTTAAGCAGTTAGAAATATGGCTAAATTTCCAACTGCTTAGACAGCCGAAGATTTTTCCAACCGCCTTACCAGTTAGACGGTTGGAAGAAAAAAAAATTAGTTACAGCTATTGGAAATTTTCAACGGCTGATTTTCCAACAGCTGTCATCTGGGCCATTGGAATCAGAACTTCCAACGCACTGATTACCAACGACTTCGTGTTGAAAACTTGAAAATTTCCAACTGCAAGTCGTTGGAAATGGCAGTTGGAAAATGACTCTTTTTTAGTAGTGGTAATAAGGCGTGAAGAATTATGCACCTTTATCGATATAAAACAGTCGGCTTCCATTAATTTGCAAGAGAATATGTAAGTCAAGACACCTGCTGGCAATTAACCAATTCAATTAATGGAGTTGTTAACCCGCAACAAAAGGAAAACAACCTACTCCCACAAACAAAGGATTCAAGGGTGGTAAAAGAAGAGCCTTTCCTTGTTGCGTTGTTCATTGACAAAATTTCCCTTTAGATGGAGGAAGATGTTGTTGGTTTTTGAAAAAGTGAGTGAAAATAAGTCAGTTTTCACAATGATGCATTATTAGACAAAGGTGATTTAGCGATGGCTAAAAACAATGCTAAAAGTTAGGTGAAATTTTAGTGACGACGTTTGTTGCTAAAATTTAGTAATGACATACCTTCGTTAATTTAGTGAAGGAGATTCTAAAAATTAGCGATGGTTAGCCTTCGCTAAGTCTCCACAAAATTTAGTGATGACTTGCTCTTACTGGTTAGATATATTTTATGCTAACTTGCCATCTATTTTAACCTAGATAACATTTTATAACATATGTACTTCAGTAGAGATACGGACCCAAAAGTTCAGTGAAATTTTAACGACGGCTGTCCGTCGCAAAAACTTAGTGATGACAAGCCTTTGCTAACTGTCGCTAATCTTAACGATGGCTTGCCCTTGTTAGGATCATAAAAATTAGCAATGATTAGCTTTCGCTAAGTCTCAGCCAAATTTAGTGACGGTGGCTAACCATTACTAACTCACCGATAACAAGTCGGTATAGGAAAAATTAATGACTATCATTTTTGCGAAGGTTTGCTGTCACTATTTAGCTAGGCTTCCATCACTAAATTATTTTGAATTTAGTAAATAAGAAATGGAGCGAGATCAAACTTTCCCTTAGCGTATTAGAAATGTCAGGTCTTTGATTGATGTCATATATGTTCTATTTACCAAATCAAATTTCAATGCTTTGAATTAATCATTAATTAATTTTTAGAAATCACTCATTTTTTTTATTTACTACTTTATTTATAATATTAGTACTATAACAAATATGTATATTTTATTGACCCATACATATTTGCTTGATATACAGTAGACTACGAGCCCTCTTCTAGCTTGTTTCTACAACACTATTATTGCAATAATTTATTTTAATGATTCTAGACACATTTGCCAAAAAACAAATATTGATGGAAATCAATCAAAACATCACAAAATAAAACAGTAGGATTTACAGCCAGGTTGAGTTTGACTAGAATACGGTCGGGATAGGGTTAGGGACATACTATAAAAATTGAGTTTCAACCCAAGTTCGATCTTACAACCCAAACTTTTATCCCTAGGTAAAGGAGATAGTTTATTTGAATGATTTTAAACGAAGTGTACTTCATGTGCCATAATAAAAGAGATCCAGACAAATTTTGTAATTTTTCCATCAATATAGTTGAACTAATGAACTGACTCACATGTTTTTCAAAGTTCAGGAGCTTATATTTACTTAGTATTGAGTTGTAGACCAACTCATGCGAGTTGGGTAAGTTTAGGGGCCAAATGTATAGTTTGACCTATAAAAAAACTAATTATATATAGAACAAGTTTTTAGATCGTTCCATGTGGACCGCTCTTAAGTTTTGAACCGTCTTTTCAATAACAAAAACTTATTTGAAAGAGTCTCATTTTTCAGTGTTAGTGTGTTAAAAAGATCATTAGTCTCTATCTACGGGAAGATTGATACTTGAAAGATAGAACAGGAAAATGATGTTGCATTTTTGGTGCTTGGACAATCAGCACGTAGCTGAAGTGATTGCATATATATCTGCTGTTAAAAACGAGCGTTACGTTTGCCATTTGCCTTCTTAATTTTTTATTTATTTAGCCGGCTCGTGGTGTCCATATACAGTTTTCTTTTTCTTTTCTTCTTCATTTTTTTTATGGTGTATTTAGCCGGCCCGTTAGATCTCGCCATAGGGATTCCCTTTTGTTGTCCCATGTTTGGAATGACCTCTAGGTAGTTTTCTTTCTTTATCTTTATGGTCTATTCTTTGTCTTAACCAAGAATGGATTTTATTCATTATTGAGCGTAGTTATTTATCTTATTTGGCACTATTTGGAGGTATTCTAATCTAATGAGGGTCAGGCAATCTTCACTTGCTGTTCGTGAATCGTGGCTGCTGCATAGCCAATATTTTCTGGATGAATCTTGCGTGCGCAAGGTTTTTCTGTGCGCCCGGACACATAAGTTCTGTATACCAAGTGTTTAGCTTTTCGACAGATTTCCGTAATTGACGAAACGGTTAAGAATTTGGATAAAAGTTTTGGCGGCGTGGGTTCGAGGGTCCTCCAGCCGCGTTTTGTTTCCTTTTTCTCCCTTTAAATTTTGTTTTCCCTTTTCTCTTCTTTTATGCTTCTTTTGTTTTCCTTTTTTTCCTTTTTTCTTTTTATTTCTTTTGCTTCTTTTTGCTTCCTTTTTTTGTTAACATATAAAAGAATAAAAAATCAAACAGGAATTAAAATAGCTAATTTCTTTCTGTTCTTTTATTAGTTCTTATATGTTCTTTTATCATTTTTTAATGTTTTTATAACTTTGATTTTTTCATTTATCAGTTTTTATTTGTTAGTTTATTAGTTTTATCCATTCTTTTGATTTCAAATTTGTCAACTAATAAAGAAAGAAATATTTCATTGAGCCAAAATAAAAAATAATTAATAGTTAAAAAATAAGTAGTTTATCTAAAAGAACAAATGAATGTTGATGAAACAACAGACAAAACATCTCATTTTTAATATTATTTTATTTTTTAGTTTATTCTTTCTTATTCCATTTTTTTTTCAGTTTCCACTTTTTCCTCTTTTTGTTTTATCACTTGAAAAGAACAAATATCTCATTGAGACAAAAAAAAACCAACAATTAGTGGTAAAAGAGATAATTCCTTTAAAAGAACAAATACATAGTAATAAAAGAGCAACTGGTTTCTATTAGTTTTATTTGTTTCTTTATTAGTTTTTATTTGATTTGTTATCAGTTTTATCAGTTCTTTTAACAATTATATTTGTTCTTTTATTAGTTATTATTTATTCTTTTATCTTTTCTATATGTTCTTTTAACAGTTTTATCTATTTTTTACTTGTTATTATTTGTTCTTTTATCATTTTTATATATTTTTTATTAGTTCTTGTTTTTTATTTTATTATTTTTATATGTTCTTTTATAAGTTCTTATTTATTTTTTATCAGTTTTATTTTTTATTTTATTAATTTAAATAAATTATTTTTTACTCTTTTATTATTATGTGCCTCTTCTTTTATGAGTATCAATTAGTTTTTTAGGAGAAATTAAAATTTTTTTTATCATTATCAGTTTGTTCTTTTTGAGGAGCCGTACATTCTTTTACAAGTAATAATTTTTTCTTTTAGATTCTAATAAAGGAATAACTAGTTCTTATTCATTTTTTTATCACTTTTATTTGTTCATTTACTAGTTAAAATATTTGAAATAAATAAATAAAAATAGAAAATATATAAAAATCAAGAATAATATAAATAATAAAGAGTGAATAAAACTAAGAAGACAAGGTAGACAAATTAGAAAGAAAAACAAAAAACAAAAAAAACTAGAAACCGAACAAATAATACCAAAAATAAAAAATAAAAAATATAAATATAAATTGAAAAAATGAGAGGAAAAAATAAAACTAGAAAATGAAAATAAAAAGTAAAACTAGACAAAGAGAATAAAGAATAAAACAAGATAAAGAAAATAAAAGGACAAAGAACAAGTATAAATGAAGAACAAAATAAGCAAAGAAATATAGCAATTTGGGGGGGAGGGGGTGGTTGCTGGAGGTTCGAACCCCTACATCCCAACCTTCCCCTAACAGGACACACATCACCTGGCCAAATTCGTACATTTGTCCCTAGTGGGAAAAAATTTTATAAATACTTTTAGTGGTATAGGGTTAACATGACAATTTGTCAATTCTTTAAGGATGGTGCACGGTATAAGCCTGGCTTAGGGAAGACGGACTCATATTTTCTTGTACTACAAGATTGTAGAGACTCTAAACCCTTGACCTTTATAGCTGAATATCTTAACTAAGGTCTTACATCTCGAACAAACTCTCTTAGTTTACCTTCTCACACAAATTCCTCCATGAACATTCTAAGCTCTTTATGGGCCTCCGTATCATGTCTATAGTCCTTATGATATCTATTATACCTCATCCGATGCATCAAAAATTTGGTGGTTATGGGGGCAAGGCCATTTAGTCAACATGTTATGGCATTCAAGGGCATAAAGAATGTTGTCCTTGATGTCTTATAGGGATGTACAAACTAGCCTCACCAGTCTTTTCTTCTTGTCGACCTTTTGCCACTTGTTGGGCTGACCCTTTTTTGATTCATTTTCTTCATCATAACAGTTGGTATCCTTTGCTAAATGTAGCAATATACTGGTTGTAAAAATCCTTCATACTTTCGGCAAGACTCGCCTGGATGAACTAGGAGAAATGCAAGGAAAATTCTCTTAGTCAAAGGTAGTAGTTTAACATTTGAAGAGATATCAGAAATCAAAACGGCCTCTGAGTTAAACCTCGACAAGTTGTCTTGGAAGGGCTTACTCTTCTCATTTTTTTTACATCCAAAAGCTAGTTTAAAGTTTACTTGGAGGGTGACTTCCCATGGACTGCCACAAAAGCTCTTGTGATAACTTATTGAAGGAAGCAAATCTCTCCTTATTCAACATCCCAAACCAAGTTGGTGCTGTTCATGAGAGTGTATAGTTGAAACCTTTACACATGATGGCATTACTAGCCCCATCTAGGTTCATTGTCGTGATTTACTTTTGCAGGTAGTTGATTGGATCTATCAATTCATCGTACAGATCACCTTTGACATTTAGAAGTCGTGGGGGGTTGGCATATTTTGGATCTTATTCATGAAGGGTTGAAGCCACATGTAGTTGATATCTAGCAATGGTTCCTTCAAGAGCCTATGCTATTCCCTTAAGCAATTCTCCTTCAGCCATTTTTCCATCTCTTTTAGTCTTTGGAGGACAATCCTAATGTTATTGACCTTCGACTCCTCCTGAATTTCACTATTCAGCCGATCTTTTAGGAGGTTTTCTATTCCTTTAGGCACGAAGGCTTGCCTAGCTATATCTTCATGATGGCTCTCCACCTCATCTTTTAGCACCCGGGGGAGAGCCCTCCAAATTCCCTATCATAGTTGCTATTAGAGATCCTTCAATAAAGCATTCATAAGAGCATTGAATTGCTCATTTTTTATGATTGCGAGAGCCTTCCTTCACACTAGATTACATGGAAAGGAAAGTAGATTTGCTGCCTAACCTCCAGATTGAAGTTCAACATATTCAAATTAGGTAGGGGTATCTTTCTACCTTGATCAAGGTGTCAGCTTTAATCTTCTCTCAATTGGTCTCATTACTTAAGCGCGATCTCCTAGTCGCAGCCATAGTTGGTTATTCTCATAAATGATGCCAAGTTGATCACCAAAATTCTTAGTGGGATGCTTGAAACCTATAAAGATGGCTAGACCTAAAACCAAAGACAATGTTAGGGGGCTCAAAAGTTGTGTGCTTGGAGAAGACATTCTGATACTTAAGTTAGTGAAGGCTTGAGAATAGTGTATAGCTTAGGAAAAACTATATGTTGGTAGGTAGCACATGCCTCCTAGTGCTATACAGGGTATCTAATATAGGCCTGGGAAAAGTGTGATCATGGGAGGAAACTCCCTCCATTATATATTTGCCCCTATGATCATGGGGATTTCTCCCTTAATGTTGGTTATTCCTCCCTAATGGTTGATCAATTAACATTTAGCCCATGAGTGAGCTCTAATGGGCTTCTTCATGGTTTATGCTAGGACTATGAGTAAGTTTCCAATGGATCTCACCAAGTAACAGGCCAAAGCTCAACAGGGTGTTAGTAAAAATTATGAATGTTAGACCATGTAAGTTATTGCATATTTGTTTTCCAAAAACATATCATTGATAATAATGCAACTGCTTTTGATTTTTTTCTGAAAAATTTAATATGATTACACTAATTTTGGATGAAAATACGAAAATATGTTAACAATGTACATCGCAACAGAAATTTTTTATCAACTCAAAATTTTTAAATCTAGTCCAAGTTTGTATGATTTTCCTCTTAGCTCAAAGGTTATTAGAGTCACACATTGTAATATGATGGTCATCGGTTCAATCCCTATAGGTGTCTTTTTCTATTTATTTTTTTACATGACTGATAAGATTTTTTTAATTCAGAGAAGATTGAAAGGGATTCTTTATCTTTTTTTATTTTGCCTAAAGGACAAACATCTCTTTGTTATGTTATAGAAACTTCTAATTATGAATGACAGAGTTATATCTTTTCTTCTGGAGAATAAATTAAGGGGGAAAAAGAGAAAAGGTGCAATGCTCCCTACCTTTTACGTCTTATATATTTACATTTCAATATTATCTTTCATAGCATAAAACAAGTGCAAGCACATTAAATCTCGTATTCCCCTAAATTGGAGATATGTACAAGTTAGATACCAAATATATCCAAACTTAATTTATAAAGAAAGTGAGAGATGTATATAAATAATATGTAATATATGTACAAATAAGATCACATAAATGTTATGGGTTCAACATTCTATAAAAAATAGATATGAACGCATCAAATCTTGCTTCTTGCCAAAATTGGGCCTATGGATAAATCAGGCGGCTGTAGATATGTACAAAATTTGATGTGTAAAGCAAATTACAGATATATATAAAAAATACGACACAATGTACAAATGAGATTAGAGATATACCACAGATGTGTGAGTGAATAAACTTTTACATATGAATACTAATGTATTTAACATTATTTGTACAAATATAAATGAGTTTATTCTTTTGCACACATGTCATTATATGTTAGTATCATTCTATTTCTTTATATGGTATTATAATGTGATATTAACAATGTTCCTATATTATTGCGTATGTATATAGCTTTATAATATTATTTGTATCGTGTTTTTACATGTATGTGTGTTTGGAAAAGTATAAGGATCAATTTAAAAAAAATAGAATGATAAGGAAACAAGGTAGTTTATTCCAAAACCTTAGTTCTAATTAGTTTCTTCCAAAACCTTTGTTCTAATTCCTTTTAGCCGCTCACCAAATTCCGCCGCCTCCCAATCTCTCATTCCCTACTAGCCACTTTGCTTTTCTGTCGCGTCTCTGCTACTCATTTCTCTCTTTGACAGAAATGACAATCTAGCTTCCGCTTAGCTCTCTCCGCTATGTCTCTGCTTCTCATTACTATCTCTAGGAGAAACGTCTTCTCCTCTCCCTGTTTTTAGCACTCGCTTCTGACTACGGGTGCTTATAGCACTGCCAAAAGACTGCGTCGGCACTTGTTTGGGGGTTTTCAATGCCGTTCTGTCGAGACCCACCCCACTGCCAACTCCACATGTTGCCACCATCGTGAATCAAAGAAATGAGGTAGAGAAGCTAAATTATGACAGGGTGGGACATCCTTCAGATTTTTTTAATTTTATTGGGGGTAGAAGAGTAATTTTAGAGATATCACATGCTGATGATGAAGTTTATTTTTTACCAATACAAGAGAAAAGGCAACAATCCTGATTACCTGGCATATAGGGCGTAGAGGTGGGACCTGGGTCAGGTCGACCAAACAGGAAGTTATGCCTAGCTCAACCCAGTTAAACCTACTCTGGTGAAAGCCCATTAAGATATGGGTCCGAGAGGAGGAAGAGGTGCAATGGACCACCCCGAAGCAGGACACGACTTGTGAACCGAGCTGCCCTGCTAGACCAAACCGAGCCTGGCACCCAACGGCTTCTGCGCACAATAGAAACCTGCAAAAAAATTATTTTTTAATGGGTTAATTACACAGCAGACCCTCCAACGGTTTTCTACTCTATTATAGCCTTCGAAATTCCATTTTCACCCTTTCCAACAACTAAATTTTAAGGACTTTTTGGTCAAAATAATTTTTTGCCTTTCCCTATAAATACCAATGCCATTTTTACTCTATTCTCACACAATCACTCAATCTCTCTTCTTCATCTACTATATTCTCTCAAACATTCTCCTTATTTTCTTAATTTCTTTCAAATTTCTTACTAATCTCCCTCTAATATCTTCATAATCTTCTCTTAATTTTTCATTAATCGTTACTATTAGTTCATGAGTCATGGATTCAAAAGGAAAGGGTAAGTCGACAGAAAGTTCATCTTTTCGCACCACCGGCCTCCGAGCCTTGTTCCGTCGCCGTTCTTGGTCTGCCGATAAAGGTATTTCAATTCAAGAGTTGCACGACGATGATGCCGGAATCAATATGACGAATTACGATTTAAGTTTCGACGATCAATTATCCGATGATGAAGTGGAAGAGTAAGATACGATGACGTCCGGGAATCCGTCAACAGAACCAACGCCTATAAGTCATGGCCGTCATAGAGGAAACCCAAGCACAAGGCAAATTCCCGAGACTAACTGCTTGGGTTTGAGAGCATTATGAGCTCATATACGAAGAAGAGTCAAGGTACGGGAAATGCAAATATTGCAGGAAAAAATTGGTGCATAAAAAGAATTCCGGCATTGGAACGTTAAAGCGGCATATTGAAAATCAACATCCTAACGTCCTCCTCAGTGTCGAGACTAATTCTGAAGGACAAACATAACTTGGGTGTACAACTAGCGCCGGCAGGCCAGGTATATTTCGTTTTAACCAACAATATTGTAATTGGATGATGTTTACCGAAAAACCTTTCTCATTATCTGAAGATGTCCACATAGAATCTTGGATAAAATCACAGTTAAATCTTGCATTTAGAAAAGTATCTAGAAAAACCGCTAGGAAAAAAAACTTTAGATTATTTGAAGTCGGAAAATCAAATTTGCGAGCCTATTTTTCTGCTTTTGATCATTTTGTGGCATTTACTTTTGATATGTGGACATCACCTATAAGTCAATCATTCTATTATGTTACTTCTCATTAGATTGATTCTGATTGGATAATACAAAAATGAATTTTTTCATTTAAGGTTATTGAAACAAATCATACTGGTTATCATATATTCAATTGCATCTTAGAAAGTTTACGTGATTATTTTTGTACCGATAAAGTCTTGTGCATTTCATTTGATAATGTTTTAAACAATGATGTTGCCGCTCGTCTTTTGAGTCAAACATTGAAACCACCTCTCAAAGGTGCATTTTTTCACATTAGATCCATGTGTCATATTTTGAACCTTTGTGTGTAAAAGGGGTTAAAAGTTCTCCAAAATGAGATTCTGCCTATTCAGAACTCATTGACATATTTGATGTCCAGACCTACTGTATTTTGTAAATTTAAAAGCTTTTGTTTTGAAAATTAAAAAGGATTTTTTTGGAAATAGTTTAAGTTGGATTGCCCAATCCACTGAAACTCCACGTATTTAATGTTACAAGATATATTCCCGTATGCAAATTTATTGTCACATTTCATGAATTTCATGAAGTTTGGGAAAAATGTTCCAAAACTGGTAAGTTGCTTAGTTTTTTTTACGAGGTAACTAAAATTTTCTCTGGTGTTTACTACCTAACCATTTATCAAGTTTTGTTTCATTTAGTGAACATTGTATATGCTTTACATCAGTTTTAAGATGATGAGTTGTTAAAACTGACTGTCGAAGCCATGTGGGTTAAGTGGCTTCCGTATTTCAAAAACATTCCACCTATCTTTTTAGTCGCTTCTTTACTTGACCCATATGTCAAATTAACTGGCACAACAATATTGCTTGAAGGAATTTTTCATACTTATTTAGAAATGTCTCATATAAATGTTTTGGCTATGTCTACTACTGCTTCCGAGTACTTGCATTCTTTATACAAGTTATATTATGAGCGGTATTTGAATAAGGTAAGATCCGAAGCTCTTCAAACCGAGCCTCCAAAGAGATCAATTTCCTCAAGATTCAACCCAGCTCTCCAAATGCTCAAACGACCCCGATTGACGACATTGGAGTTAACTGACGTCGATGACTATCTTAACACATCATTTAAGGCAAGCGACATCGACATCTTGGAATGATGGAAACAAAAAAGATCAAGGTTTTTGATCTTGTCGATAATCGCACGGGAGATTCTTGCCATTCTAGTATCAATCGTTTTATCCGAGGCAGCGTTTAGTGCCGAAAAATGAGTGATATTAGAGAAACAATCAAGATTAACACTCAACATGGTAGAAGTATGAGTGTGCAACCAAGATTGGGGCCTCATAAGACTCCGGCAGCAAGACCAAAAGAATTTGGATGAGAAGGTAGTATCCGATACGGAAACTTGAATTTTTTTTTTCAATCATACTTGTAGTTTGTATTTGATCTGATTATGCTGTTCAGCACAGATCATAGGTTTCTATTATTCATCATTTTCAAAACATTTTTGCCATTTCAAAATGTAAGGGCCGTTTCGATTATTTATATGTACCGTTTGGTTTTTTAATAAAACTTACATTGGAGGTGGTTTTTTTTCTTAAAAATATTTATGACATATATAATTAATTATGTTTCTAATTTAAAAAAAAAATTCCAAACTTGCCCTACCCTGTCCCGGACCCAGCTCGGGACCTCCCCTCCTGCGACCAGGTTGAGCCTGGTCATCCTGACCCAAGACAGGGGTAGGCCGGGCTCGGGTTGGTCTCGGGTCGGGCTAACCTAGTTCCCGCCTCTGATAAGGCAGGGAACAGGCCTAGTTAATATTTAAGATTTAGTAGGGTTTCTATGGAATAGTTATACTAAAATCCATTTCTCATCTAATATAGCTTAGATCTTTCTCAACGCTAGGAGAGAGAGAGAGAGGTTTAGAAAGAGAAAGCAAGATGTCTGGAGCAAGTTGTAACAGGTGGTCCCTTCAAATGATGACTACTCTGGTGACTGGTGGAACCAAAGGACTCGGGTTGGTCTCTCCCTCCCCACCTTCTCTTTTTTTCCAACTCTTTTGGATAGTTTATTTCAACTTCTTGAACTTCAAATCTAACCATCTCATATGATCCATATCGTTAGTCTGAATAATTACTTTGATGTTTCATTATCGTATTGTCTAATTGAAAACATGAAACTGGGCGGAGGTAATAATGAACGACCGTTGATTTAAGTGCCAAGTAAATTTATTCCCCTTATTTAAGTTCTTGAGTTCGAGTGATGTAAATAGAGCATATAGATGTTTGAGCTTTGCTCCTGAAATGGGTCGACCAGAACATTGTTGTTTAGCTTCAAATGGTTTGTTTCCTTATCATGTGTGACAGGTATGCTATTGTGGAAGAATTAGCAGATCATGGAACAGCTGTTGTATAGTTACTGCTGCCATGACAGTAAAAAGTCAGATATTGTGGTTTTGATGATCCTAAGTTGGATAGTTACATGTTGTGGTCTTGACGAAACTGATTTTTGAACTTGTGTGGCTAGGTAAACAATGTCGGCACCAACATTTATAAGAAAGCAGTGGACTTTACGGCAGAAGATTACTCATTTCTTCTGTCTGTGAACCTTGAATCGGCTTTCAACTTGTCCCAGGTTGCGCATCCATTGTTGAAAGCCTCAGGAGCGGCAAGCATTGTGTTCATGTCTTCTGCTGCTGGAGTGGTCTTAATGGAAGTTGGCTCTGTTTATAGTCTTACCAAATGTGTGTGTTCTATTCTGTTTTCTCTGCTTATGGGTCCTAAAATCCATATGCTGGAGAAGATATTCTTATTTAAGGTAGTGAATGTGTATTGTAGGAGCCATGAACCAACTTACCAGAAGCTTGGCATGTGAGTGGGCGACAACATTCGGGTTAATGGTGTGGCACCTTTGTTCATCAAAACTGACATCAATAAAGAGGTAACCTATTTTCAAGATTCCACTTCTAACATTGAATTAGTTTAGTGCTGGTTTTTGGTGATCCCTTTGCACTTATGAATAATTTGTCATGCCTCGAGTGGATTTGGCTTGCAATAGTATATATTTCGACAAATAACATACCCTACATGTCTTTTGTTGTTCAGTTTCTGAGTGATGAAAAGGTTTCAGAGGCTGCCAACTCTTGCGCTGCCATGGGACGAACAGGGCAGCCGAAGGAGGCTGCTGCCGCAGTGGTGTTTTTTTGCCTTCCAGCGGCCTCCTACATCATCGGGCAGATGATTTGTGTGGACGGAGGGGCTACTGTGAGGGCGACTGTGAATGGTTTCGCCTTGCAAGATTTCAATTAAATGAATAAACCAACCCATGTACCAATAATTTTACGACGTATGTTAAAAAAAATATTTGGACAATATTGAGATGGTATGGCTGGTACAACGTGAGACGTTCAGTATACGTGGTACCTGCAGATACAATCCAGAACAGAGGACAATCTTTATCTTGACTTTCCTGTACTGTTTCTGCACTAGTATCGGAATGTGCTGTGATTTTAAACCCTAACTGCAAGCGTATAGAAGACGTTAAAGTTAGGTGAGAACGAGTATCGTTTTCACAATAATTGATTAAATTGCTTACCAAGTACCACTATTCTAAATTAATTTTATCTAAACAATCAAAGTTAAATAAAGATTTACGCAAGATATACAAGTAACTAAACTTAGCTAAATGAAATGCTACTAACCTAGAAGGCAGTAATGTAATGTAAATTTGTGGATCTTATCAACTTACCAAAACACACTTCCTATGGGTTTACTGCTTGTCTTGATTACGTGGTAAATTTAAGTGAGTCAGTTAGTTTTCAATGCTTATTGGTAAAGTTACATAATTGAATTCTTACTTTTCCAAGTGAAAAAATTAATCTCTCTAACCTAAACTCAATAAGGGTTTTTATCTGATTACAAGCTTATGAAGAGGTATTATAGCTCAATTTATTTTTACTTAATGACTTAGGCTAATTTCTCAACAAACATATATCCATTAAACTCTTTCCTAGGCCAAATAACTTCTAATCTTTTTCAAGAGTTTAAAAGCAATTTATAGTGCAACCAATTGTGGCAATCAATTAGTTAACACAATAATAAGTTCAAGAAAAGAATAAAAAAACATTTGATAGAAAACCTATATTACATAACCATAAATTGATCTAACATAACCAATCCAAGTAGCTACATCCATAAAAAGTGCTAAGGAAAGCTACGCCATAACTAAACTAGACATAACCATGGAAATAAAATAATGAGCATTCATGTTCAATACAAAAAGAAGGAAGGAAGTAAGGAACCCAAAGCCTATATATGCCCAATTTCTTAAGCTTCTATATGTCTTCAAGTGTTCCAAGCTTTCTTTAAGAAATGTCCAAGAGTGCTCCACACAAAATGATGAAAAATACAAGATACAGTGGTGAAAACCTAGCTCAAAACTTAGAGGAAGAAAAGAATACCCACATGTCTTATGCTTAGTTCTAGATTTTTCTTCTCTTGAAGATGTCCTTGTTATAGACCTACCAATTTAGATAAAATTCCTTGACAAATATCATATTTAGATTTAAATTAGAGATGGGGGACCACTTTTATCTGGATGAAAGAGCGCTAGGGTGACCAAGAAGGTCATTTGGCGCTGGAGCACAATTCTTGTACCAACAAAAATTGCGTTGATGAGTATAAGGCAATGTTGTCAAAGCTGGACGAGACTAGTCGATTTGACTAGTTTTACTTTGTATGGATTATCCTGCCACTGTATAGGTCGGTCTTCTTTTTCATTTTCTTTTTGCATTTTTTTTTTGCTTTCATTGTATTACATATTGTTGTTAAAATCACGATTCTAATCGTAAGATCGCATAATTCTATGATTCTGATATAGAAAACCTAGTCAAAATGTTGTATGATCAAATGTATGGAAGGATTGTGCTAGGATATTGACTAGGATCATATGATCGAACGATCTTACTAATCCTACCCGGGTATTGATTTTTATTAGGGATAAATTACTTGGATGATCCCTAAATTTTAATGATCATTCTTTTTTCATCCCAAGTCTATCAATTGTTCTATTTTGACCCAAAACATATTAAAAATGTTCTATTTTGGTTCTAAATCTATTAAAAAAATTTCATTCTTGTCCCTAGTTTGATGAAATTTGTTAACTCAAGATAACTGTCTAATAGCAACTTTTTAAAGCATAATTTAAATTATTCAGTAATTATCCACAATAAATTTAATAAAGAGAAAGAGAAAGAGAGAAAGAGAGAGAGAGAGAGAGAGAGAGAGAGAGAGAATAATTTTTTTTTATAGTTAATAGACATTTAAAATACCAGTTTATCCTTTTTGTAAGTTGAGCTTATTTTATTTAGAAAGAAAAAATTGCTAATTAAAATTATCTATTGATTGTAAAAAAATTACTATATATTTTAAATATACTGAAAGTCAATTTTTGAAAATTTAAATTAGAATTTTTAAAGCTTATGTTAGACAATTATTTTGAGATAATGAATTTCACATTTTGAGGAACAAAGCAAAACAATTTTAATAGGTTTATAACCAAAACAGAATATTCAATAGGGTAAGGAAAAGTTATCAACATTGTGCTTTTATTTTATTTGTCAATGACATGTTTGTTTATGAATTTCTTTTAGATTTATATTGATTATTGTATTGATTATGTTGATGTATACTCTGTTAAAACTTGAACTTTACTTGTATTATATCAATAATTGTACTGTATCATTGCTATTACACTTAAACTTTACTCAAGTTTCTAATATAATTGGCCTTACATGAATTATATTATTTATACAAGAAATTTTGAGTTTTTGATAAGATCTTATGATTTATGATATGATCTTATAATTCTGATCTTATATGATAAAAAATGATTCTAGGTAAGAGCCTTATCTTTACAACTTTGGTATTATATATCTTGTTCTTGTTTGTTTTGCTTGTGCTTGTACTTTTTTCCTCTTTTTTGTTGTTTTGCAGTTTTTGGGTTCTTTTTGTCTTGTTTTGTCTATCCTTTCTCTTTTGCTTTGTTTTAGAGCTTTTGTCATTTTGCTAATGCCTTGTTTTGCAATACTGGGGAGTACGAGGGATTTGTGCTTTAAACACTTTAGAGTTCTGCATAAGATACCTGATTAAGTATATTAGTCTCTAATCTGATTTTAGCGTGTGGGCTAAATGTCTAGTACGTTTCTCATTAGCATATTCATACTCAGTCACTAACTTTGACAGGTATCAAAATTGAAGCAAACTTGTATTTAATAAAATCCTAACCTTACGGCCTGTTTGGCAGATGTTAATACCCCAGCATTAATGAGTTTTTTTATAGCAGCACATGTGCGCGGTGTTGGACTAGTAGTTTAGTCTTCTTATTACCGCCTGGCTTCATATTATTTATGATCACTTTACCAGCCTTCTGCTTTTGTCTTTATTTCTGCAATTTCTTGTGAACTGACACTGCAGGCCAGAAGCTACCAGCAGCCTCTTTCAAGTCTCTCTTCTTTGTTATGAATATTATGAAAGAACCTAACAAAACAATAAAGGTTTCGAGAGTTTGGTAGCCGCTGGAACAGTGGCGGAGCCAATAGGGGCTGGGGGGTGCCCCCAACTTTTTTACAAATTATTTATATATATGTGTGTATATGTAAAAATAATGATAAAAAAATTATAAAAAATAAAAATAATTTTTTAAAAGTATATATATAAAATGGTAATAATTTTCTCTATCTCACTAAAATTATACATAAATGTATGTGGTTGATTTGTATGAGAAATGTAGGAAAAGTCTAACATCAAACGGTTAATTTTATTCTCTCAATAAAAAATAATTAGTTATATTCTAAAATGTTAGGAATGTAAAAGTATAACTTTTTCGCTTCTTTTGAAAATTTTTGCATTAACTAAGATATGTTTTATGAGAAACAGAGGAAGTACTTTAGCAAATAAATGATGAGCTTCTTATTTTTTGTATTGTTTTGAATTCCAAAAATTTTTATAAGTCTTTTAATGTTGAGAACATATGTAGATTGACCGACAATTTTATCCTTCAAATTTCACTGAATAAGAAAAGATTCATTTGAAATATTAGCTGCAGCATTATGAGTTTGATGTGCCTCACCATCCACAATTGAAAAAATGTATCTACAATTACTGATTGTATAGAGGACTAAATGAAATAAGAAAGTAAGAAATTTATCCTTGGGTGGATAGATTGATTCGTCTTATATTGACTCTTCCTGTTTTGACTACAACAACAAAACAAGCATTTTTAGTAATGAAAATTGTGAGAATAAGACTTCATAATAGCATACGTGATATTTTTCTCAAGAATCACTTGATTGTTTATATTGAAAGAGAGATTGTTGGGATCTTTTTAATAGACAAGAAAATAGATGATTTTTATGCATTTAAATAAAGATGTGCCTACTTCAAGATGCACAAGGTATTATGTTTTTATTTGCTATGTGATATTAATTGAACATATGTACAGGTATAATAACATAACTAATTTTTCATTGAGAGGAAAACACGTAATTTGATATAGATTTGAAGCTTATAATCGCCTATTCATTATATGGATAAAAACTAAGATTTAGTAAATTTTACTTGCTATTTTGAAAGTGTATAACCTATAAGTATAGCATGTTAATAGATTTTAAGTTATTTTTGTTATTTTTTTTACATTGTAGAAATACATCTAATTCTTAATTCTCTAATATTTTCAAAATAAAATTCGGCCCCCTCCAACTTAAAATCCTGGCTCCACCCCTGCGCTAGAACATCCGTTTATTCATGTTTTGGTTGGACCGGAATGGGAGGATCCACGTATATTGGGCCACAGGCTCCATTAAATTTTTAATTTCTTTATAAGATGTTAAATAATTTTTATATTCAACTCACTGGAATTTATCAAGTGATTCTACTAATTTAAGAAAATGAAAAATAAAATAAAATAAAAAATGAATAACTAAATTTTTTTTTCCTATAAGTACATTGAAATTAAATTAAAATTTCACATTTACTTTTATAAGTATGTTGTGTATAAAAAAAACTAATTATATCGGAAAGCCCTAAAAAAATATTTCTAGATTCATTCATTTGGACCAGTGGTTTAAGCGGGTTGAACTATCAAGCGGGCGAGTCAGGTTAGTTCTTTGAGAACATTTGTAGAAGGGGCCGGCACAGACACGTTAAGTAACTGATTTTAAGTTTAGACCGCCTTTTCTATAATAAAGACTTGCTTGGAAGATTATCATTTTTGTTAAAGAGCTTAGGCTTAGTCTTTATTTATGGGACGATTGACACTACAAACGATGGCGGAGCCACATTAAAGTTCCCCACTAAATTTTGAGAAAATTACATATTTAGTATTATATTTGTAATAAAATTTATAACTTGACCTTATATGTTTTAAAGTTTATAGTTACATATTATAAAAAAATTATCCATTGTACCTGATAATATTTTTTGGCTACGTCTTTGACTCCAAAGATAGAAAAGGAATATAATGATGCATTCTTTGTGCTTGGACAATCTGCAGGCTGATCCAATCACGTAACTGTTCCTGTTTGTTTTTGTGGAAGATTTTGCATATCTTCGGACAAGGAAAAGTAAGAGTGCTTTACGTTTGCCATCTGCCTTCTTAATTTCTTATTTATTTAGCCGGCCCGTAGTGTCCATAGCTTTCTTTCCCCCTTTTTCCAAAAATATTAAATTTACAACTAAAATTTTGGAGTGGGAGAAGATATACCATTATAATTTTTTTTTTAATCTCCTATAAATATTTTAAAATAGATTGAATATACCATTGAAATTTTAAATTAAAATTAAATGTGCCACAGGTCATTAAAAATATAATAAAAAATGTTAAAATTTTAAAATTTTATTATGATAATGCAAGTTTTAACAAATTTTAAAGACTTTTCATAATTAAATTTTCTCTCTCAAGAATGCCAGTGAGGAGATTGGATCGTAGAGATAGAGGGAGAGCGATGATAGTATTAGGGCACTGGTGATAAAGACAACAAAGTGGCTAATGCACTAATGGCAGAAATAAAATTTTTTTTTAGTAAAAATCTTAAAGGTCCTGATATTTTTTTAAAGATGTATAATAACCTCAATATTTTAAAACCTGTTATGTTTACTATTTTTTATTATTTTTCTAACCGGTAGTAGCATATTTGATTTATTAAAACATTAGTGAGAGATAGAATTAAAAAATAAAATATTATGACATATCCACTTTGCACCTAAAATATTAGTGGTAAATTTAATATTTTTTTCCTTGCCCGGCACGTTTGATTTTGCGATAGGGATTCGCTTTCGTTGTCCCTTGTTTGCAATGGCCTCTAGGTAGTTTTCTTTTCTTTATCTTTATGGCTATTGGTCTATTCTTTGTCTTAACCAAAAACGGATTTTATTCATTATTTCCCGTAGTTATTTATTTTTTTGGTACTATTTTGAGGTACCCAATTTGTTTTAATTTAAATTAATTAACTATAAAATAATTTATTTTTATTCTTACATCTTTTTTACTTAAAACTAATTTTAATTAAAATTCAATATTATGTAGCTGCAATAATTCATTGAAAATATAATTTTTATAATCTTATTAAATTTTTATAAATTTTTATAGTTTAAAGCATTAAAAAAATTCATAAAAATTTAACAACATCATGAAAATTTACTTTTAAATGAATTATTACATTTACATAATATTGGCTTTTAAATTAAATTAATTTCAAGTAAAAAAGACACATAAAACTAAAAATATTTCAGTCGACTTAAGTTAAAATGAATTGGCTCGGCAATCTCTACTTGTTGTTCATGGATGACACAGGCTTAATAATATTTTGTACAATGGAAGACTGTAAAGACTTTAAACCCTCAACCTTTATGTCTTAACCAAGGTCTTACATCTCGAACAAGCTCTCTTAGTTTGCCTTCTTACACTGATTCCTCCAGAAACATCCTAAGCTCTTTATAGGCCTCCGTATTGTGTCTATGGTCCCTATGACATTTGTAGTACCTCGTCTAATCCATCGGGAATTTGGTGGTGATGGGGCAAAGCTAGTTAGTCAACATGTTATGGCATTCAATGGCATAAAGGATGTTTTCCTTACAGACTGGCCTCACTGATCTTTTCTTTTTGGTCAACCCTTAGCTACTTGTTAGGTTGACCCTTCCCTGATTACTTCTTGTCATGGTGGAGTAATTCAAAATTTGGGGAGAGGTCAAGAATCTATAGAGCCTCTAAGTTAAACCTCCACAAGTAGTCCTCAGAGGACTTGCCTTTCTCATGTTAGACATCCAAGAGCTGTTTAACAGTTTTCTTGGAAGGGCGGCTTCCCATGGATTGCCATAAAAACTCTTGTGATAACTCATTGAAGGAGATGAATCTCTCCCTATTCAACATCCTAAACTGAGTTAATGTCGCTTGAGAGAGTGTAAAGTTAAAACTTTTACACATGATGGCCTTCCTGGCCCTCTCTAGTTCAATTATCGTGATGTACCTTCGCAGGTAGTTGATTGGATATGTCAATCTGTTGTACAGATCCCATTGGTATCCAAAAGTCATGAAAGGTTGGCATGTTTTAGATCTTATCCATGAAGAGCTGAAGTTGCATGTAGCTGATATCTAGCAATGGTTCTTTCAAGATCCTACACTCTTCCCTTAAGCACTTCTCCTTCAAGTGTTTAGCCTCCCTAGTAGTCACTCCATTAGTATTTAGCCCATGAGAAAGGCTTTAATAGGCTTATCCATGCTAGGCCTGCCGTAAGTCTCCAATGGATCTCACCAAGTAGCAAGCCAAAGCTCAATAAGAAATCAGTAAGACTTATGAATGTTAGAACATGTAAGTTATTACATATTCTTTTTTCAAAAATATCATTGATAAATAGCATAATTACTTTTGATTGCTTCTGAAAAATTAAATATGATTGCACTAATTTTGGATAAAAATTTCAAATGTTAATGTGGGTAAACTCTATATTGGGTCTTTTTTTTTTGTCCTAACCAGGTCACGGAACTTCATTTGTCTTAGTAATGTACCTTAACTTATATGTCATGTCCTATTTGGATCTTTTCCATTAGTTGAATTGTTAATTTTAATAGAATCTTGGTGAAAAATAACAGCTCCAGTCCCTAGATTTTATTTAATCTACTCCTAGCACCCTAGACTTTATTTATCCTGATTTTGACACCATAAAAATTATAAACCTAATGCCCTAGACTTATTGCAGGAGTCGAACTAGTTTCTCTTTGCTATGCTGACCAGAAGCTTTGGATTCCCAAGTAGATTTATCGAAACCCATCCAACCTAAAATAAAAATGATTTATCTTCCCGATAAGTTTAGACGTTGCAGAAGAATGCCTGTCAACAAAAAATGACTCATGAATTGTGATATCAACTAATGAGACAAATCAAAACATTAATTAGTTCAATTATTTATAAAATAATTAAAATTAGATACCTTAGACAACAAATCTGAATCTAAATCGTACATTCTTTTCCTCTCCTTGAACAACCCACAACCCAAACGCAAAATCAAACAAAGCAACACTGATATACAAAACCACAGCTCCATAGATACGAGACGATCCTCTTCCTTTTCCTTCGTAAATATGATGCTGTCTAGGCGGAGTAGTTCGGCTACCAACGGGTGGAGTAGGTGAGGGTTACCACCCCAATCTCTCTCTGCTCTCAAATCCAAAAAAGATGCGTAAAATCAGGGAACCAAGTTCAATCTCAAACGCAAATCAAGTTTGAACGAAACTAACCAAACTGATATGAATCTAATTTGATACCTATGAAAGCCTTGAATTCAACTTTCTTGGTATATGAAAAGAGGAGGCCTCCATGTGATGATGGAGGATTTTGTTGTTTCTAGGTACAAAATCCTGGTGAGAACAAGGGTCATGGTCAATGCCTGGGCCTTGCTCGACCTCAACGTGCTCTTTCTTGCCAATCCTGACCATGATCATTCATTTTGACCAGTTGATGCCAAGTTGCCATTGCGCCCCAAATTTGGACACAGGTGGAGGTCCAACAAAAACCAAAACCAGCAGTTGTGATTGCAACAGCAATGGGCGGGGGCAGTTGTGGTTGTTGCTATTAAGGTTGAGGTTGGTGGGTCGTGATTCTCTTTCTCTGTGAAGGGGATCTCGGTTGGGATGAGGATTTGGTTCTGGCATTTCTGGTTTTCATTTTGAAAATTCATCCACTTCCTTTTTCTTCTTTCTCTTTTTTGAAGGTCTGGGTTACGGAATACGAGAGGCTGGTGTGCGAGTGATATTAGTGGTTGATGTAGTAGATCTTAAATTTTTAAGGTGCTAGAAATACGATAAATGAAGTCTACGGTGCTAAAAGTAAGATGAATAAAATCCCGGAATTCAGTTGTCATTTTTCACTAAAATTTCATTAAAATTAACAGCCTAACTGATAGAAATGACTCAAATAGGATGCAAAATTGACTCAAATAAGATGCAAAATATAAGTTAGCGGACCTTACTAGAACAAAATGGAGTTATGCGACTCGGTTGGGACAAAAGAATAAGGACGATGACCCAATATGCAGTTTATCTCAATAACACATATCTCGGAAGAAATTTTTTATCTAACTCAAAAGTTTTAAATCTAGTCAAAGTTTTGTATGCTTTTCCTCTTATACTTCATAATACCTTCACATGTAAACTACTTAAGAGAAAATGACAAAAATTGGAAAAAGTGTTTAAATACATAAATTTAACAAATACTTTATGACAAAAAATAGAAATACTAAAATATATTATAGAATAGAAGGAGTATTAAAATTTTATCCCTACCTTACACAGCATAACTAATTTCTCAAAAAGGCTCTCCCTCCGTCCTAAAACTTTTGCTTCATTTAACTTTTTTTTTATCTTTTAACTTGAATAAATTCATATTATTATTTGTTAGAAAAAAATTAAAAAAATATATATTTAGAAGCTATATGTCTTGATTTATCATTCATATATTTAGAAACTATATGTCTTGATTTATTATTCATATATAAAGATTTTTCATTTATATATTAAACTTTTGAAAATAAAAAATTCTAGAATTATTGCCAAAAATAAGTGAAGAAAAAGTTTTGGGATGGAAGCAATAAAAGTAAGTAGAGGGAGTTAACTTTTGCATTTGGACATGTGTGTATGATAGTGTGCTTATGTGTGTGATAGGAGAAGTAATGAAGGTAGTAGTGAAAAAATAAACAAACAACTTGAGTAAAACTTGAGTTCAGCTCGGTTTAAAACTAGTTCATGACTCATTTGAAAAGTTATGAAGCTAAGCCAAAACAAAATTTAAAGCTTAATATACAATTTAAATAAATCTCGATTTGTTTACAATTAGGCTCGATTCGATCTAATTTTAGATTTTTTTCCTTAATTTAAACAAACAGCTCGAGATTGATTCGAGCACAATTGGATAAAAGTTCGTTCATAGCTTGTTCATATTGTTTTCAATTCAAACGTGAGCAAAATATTAAGCTCAATAAATTATTCAAGTTAAATAAGATCAGCCAACTACTCGACTCGGCTTGACTCATTTTCAGCCCTAAATGAAGAAGATATCGACAAGTGTTGTTTTGTTTGGGGTGAAATGTCACTTTTCATGCTTAGGTTTTTCGCTTTATTACAATTTTGATTATTGCAGTTTAGAATATTGCCCACAGCAAAGAAATGTTAATATGACAAGTGGAAGAGGTGTGATGTCTTAATAGCGGCATTGGGCATCCATTTCATAGTCTTGTTCATTTGGGTCCTTCAATATTCAATATAGTCAGTTATATTCCTTAGGAAGAAAATTTCTTATTGTTTTTTTTTTTTTTGTGATTTCATTAATTACTATATGTCATTTTCATTTTTTGGTCATTTTAACATACAAGATTGTGGTTAGATTAGGCATTTTAGATGCAGTCAGGTGAAGGGGGAAAGGATTGGGGTTTGAATGAGTTGAATATTTTATTATTGGGCAAAATCCTTTGTAAGTCACTTAGCTTATTTTCTTGTTCTAAACGGGTACCTCACATTAAGGTATCCTAGCAAGATACCTTTTCTTTTATTATACATCCTATTCAACTACTTTCTATCAATTTCGACGTTAAGTATAATGAAAAATGCTGAAGTGGCATAAAACAATACTAAAAAAATTGTAAAACAACACTTGTAATCCTCTAGCTTTTTTATTAACAATTTTAAACCTAAAATTCTAAATATATTATTATGCTCATAAATCACCTTCTTTCTCTTGCTCCCTCTGCCCTTGCTCGCATCTTTCCTTCTCGAAGATCGTCACATATCTGGGCGATGGTGTCAAATCTTGTCAGAAAACCTAATTCAAATTGGGAGAGATGTCTAACATTCGCCTGCCTTCCCTACTGACACCCATAATCGCCATTTGCCTGGTATTTGATGTCGCTCAAACCGTTGCCCAGATTCAGCATGATTTGCACGATTGGGGTTCAATGATTTACATATTTGGGATTTGCACATAGGTTTGATGATTTGCACAATTGGGGTTTGTCAATTTGCACACATGTTCAACAGCAACAGGTTTGATGGCAGCACAATTTGGATGCTTGAACCAACATGAAATGAGAAAAAGATTGGCGATAAGAAGGCTGGCGGTGGGGTTAGTAGCTGGAGGGTAATCGACAGTGGCAACTAGGTGGGCAGCTTTTAAGGTGGCAGTAGTAAAGATGAAAGGTTAGGGTTTTTGGGGTAGAATTGACTTGAGTGAAAATTCAAGGGTTAAAATTAGTAATTAAAATAATTTGAGGACTAAAGTTATCATTTTAAATTTATTTTAGTATTATTTTATGCCATATCATCATTTTTCATCTAATTTAACAATGAAATTGACATAAAGTACATGGATAGGTCATGCAATAACAAAAAAAGTATCTCGCTAAGATAATCTTAAGATCATGTACCCAATTAGGCAAAAAAATACATTTGGTGAGCTTGTGTGGATTTTACCCTTTTATTATTAGGTTAAATCTAGTGATAGGTTTCCATAAATTGTTGTAATTGTAGTTGCACTTGAGTTACCGAATATTAGACGATGATAAAGTGTTTAATGGCTCTCCAATACCTAAGGCTAGATCATGAAGGTAAGTAAGTTTGAGCCTAATATTTTATGCTTTGGAACTCCAGATTCAAGCCAAGTATTAATCTTGGTAGTTTCACGTTGCAAAAAAGGGATATTTTGGTAATTTGGGCAAAGTAGGGCCAAGAAAGGCAAAATCATAATTTTAACATAAAACCTTATTTTGTGTCTTGAATGAGAAAGGAATGTGAAATTAAGTGTTATATTGATTTCTAGCTCCAAATTTATTCATGAGAGAAGAATTTAAGAAATTTGGAAACCAAAGGGCCTAAGTGATCACCTAATTTAAGTTTGGAAGCTTATCTTGGTATGCCTTTAATCCCTAGCTAGACTTGAATCTAATATGTTTTTATTGATCAAAATAAGGTATGGATAAGTTGGGTAAGACATTTCTAAGCTTGATTCTAGCCTTTGAAGATAGAATTCCAAGTTATTAAACTGGTTATGCATATGGAGTCCAAGGAAACTTTGTTTGGTCTCAAAAGGGATAGGGGTAAGAGATCTATTTTATTGCTCTAATTGAACCTTAATTAAGTATTCTTGTTGCTCGGTAATCCAGTTGATAGGCTAAGATCAAGTTGTTACATTGAACTTAAGAAAAGTGCTTGAATGGTTCTTGATTGTTTATATGGATGTTCTTGGCTTGTGATCTTGCTTCAGGCTTTAAAGTTTGTGTTTAATAGATGCATTTGAATGTTATTTAGCATGTAAAAAATTTTGGAAAGAGGAAGCTAAGTGGTTTGGTCAAGCAAGATGGTTTAATGGGGTATTGTGGACAAAAGGCATGAAAACATAGTAAAGCCCCTTAAGGTGCTCTAAGCCCACGGCCTTAGAATTCAAGGTTGACGTCCTAAGGCATACCAAAAGACAAAGCCTTTGGTTGAGCCTCCAAGGGGTTGTCCCAAAGACAATGCCCATAAGGGGGTCCCAACACCTTGGTTTTGATGTCTAGATCATTTTAAGACATGTGGGACCTCTGAATGGGTCTTAGAACCACTTTTAAAGTGAGTTAATTGCATCTATTAAGAAAGTTTAGATAAGAACAAGATGTGTCTTAATGACTAAGTAAATATGCCTTAAGTAAGTTTAGGAGTGCTAAGTTTTCAAGAGAGGCTTTGAGCTTCTAAAGCACCCTAGCTAAGCTATTTAAGTTAGAAAGTTGAGCTACTAAGTTTAAGAAGAACTCATTTACAATATGAAAAGTAAAGAAGTGGCAAGTCACCATGTTCGCTAAGGTAAGAATGAAGTTCTTGTCAAATGGTAAGATTAATTTGAGATTAACTTTGCACAACATAATTTTTTCTAGTGGTCATTAGTTAAGACCTCGGAATATTTTGAGCTTAAGGTTTTTCTTGCATGTTAAGAAGTAAGAAATCTATTATTGACAATCATTGTATTATCACTCTCTTACTTTCATATTTGTGCAGATATATTTATTTAAGCATGACAGCAAGTTGTTGGTGTAAGTTTTGGTTTTATGTAAGTACAAGTTATTTGAATTTAAATTCTATTCTAAGTTTTATAGTTTATGATTAGTCAATTGTATGTACTAACTAAAGTTGTTTCATGGATCTAGTGATGGCTAAGCAATGAAAGAGCACAAGAACATTGTGGAACTCTTTATATTTAAGAAAGTAAGCTCAAGTTGGAGTTTTATCATTAATGTCAGATAGTCTATAGTTTGTATGCAAGTGTGCTAGGTTATGCCTCATAGTAACAATAAAAGTTTAAGATGAGTTTCAAGCATGTATTAAATACATTGACTGTCTTTAGATGTACACAAGTGTTACTTGTTGTATGTTGAGTCTTTGCTTAAAGTTTAAGAGAACTTATTATTTTAGTGACTTTGGTTATGATATTTTTCATTGTTTTTAAATGTCTGAACTAACAAGTGTGTTTGTTTTAATAGTTGTTCTCATCTTGTAACTGAAGCTAAGTATACATATGATATTGTTATATGTTAAAGAAATATTGGCATGAAAGTTTTAATATATTACAAGCAATGACTTAGCTAATTACAATTAAGAGCAAAGGGTCACCATAATCTTGATTATTTAAATTATCCTTGGCAATCCCCCTCAAATAGTGTGCTTCCATTTATTTCTATTTATTTATTTTTTCATTTCAAATTAGTCTAAAAACGGTTGAGTCATTTATCATTTATACTTTAATTATTTAGACTTACAATATATAAAATAAGGAAAATTTGCAAAACCCCCATGTGGTTTGGTTTAACAGACACTTTGCCCCTTATATTTTAAAAAACCTACACTTTACCCCTTATTTCCTTTATAGTATCCGACAGCAACTTCTAAAATTCTAATTTAAACTGTCTTATAACCATGTTCTAGCAATTTCAAGATTTTTGAATTTTTTCGTAGCTAACCGACATTTAAAAAATACTAATACACCTTTACAGGGAGAGAATTGCATTTACAGAAAGAAAACATTGATAACTTAAAATGTTTATTAGTTATAAAAAAAATATTAGAGAGATTAAAATTACTGAAAGATGACTATCATAAAATTTAAATACAGTTTCAAAAGTTTTTATCAGACAGTGTAATAAATATTAAGAAAAAAGTGTAGATTTTTAAAAATAGAGGGACAAGTTGTAGGTTAAGACATACATTAGGAGATAATTGTAAGTTTCCCATAAAATTATTATAGCATTAGGAGTTCAATAAAATCTCTAATACTATTTATAGATTTGATTTAGAACTCTAAACTAAATTTAACGAAAGAAATTTAATTAGAAATTATTCAATTTGATTGTTATTTAACATTTAAATAAGATATAATTTATCCTTAACAGATAAATTTCGAAGAGTTTTCCTAATTCTCATGTATGAAATTTTTTTTTTTAGTTAAACCCACTTAGCTCAAAGGTTAGAGCATCACATTGTAATACAAGGGTCATTAGGAATCTTTTTCTATTTATTTTATTTTTTTATATGATTGATAAGACTTTTGGAAATCAAAGAAGATTGAAAAATATTTTTTATCTTGACTTTTTGTCCAAAGGTAAAAAAATCTCGTTGTTATGTTGTAGAAACTTCCAATTATGAATGATGAAGTTATATATATATTGGAAAATAAATTAAGGGAAAAAGGTAAGTCAAATATGTCTCTTGCCCCTTATGTTTAAATATATTTACATTTCAATACTATCTTCATAGCATAAAACAAGTGTGAACATACCAAATCTTGTGTTTTCTCAAATTGGGAATATGTATAAATTAGATACTGAATATGTATAAATTTTATGTATAAACAAAGTGAGAGATCTGTATGAATAATGTATAACATATGTACAAAGAAAATTATACTTATGTTACGGGTTCAATCTACCATAAAAAAAATGTATAAACACATTAAATCCTGCTTCCTGCCAAAATTGGACATATGGATAAATTAGGTGGTAGATATGTATGAAACTTGATGTATAAAATAAGTTATTGGTATGTATAAAACATATGACACATATGTACAAATGATATTAAAGATATATTACAGATATGTAAGTCAATAAATTTTTACATATGAATAAAATATATTTGACAGTACAAATACAAATGAGTTTATTCTATTGCACTTATGTGATTACATGTTAGTATCATTTTGTTTATTTGTTTATCTATATTATAATGTGATATTAACCATGTTCCTATATTATTGCGTACATATATAACTTTATAATATTGTTTGTATCATTTTTCTTAATGTATGTGTGTCTGGAAAATTATAAGGATCAATTTTGAAAAAAAAAAATAAAAAGATTAGGAAAAAAAATAGTTTCTTCCTAAACCCTAATTCTAATTCTTTTCAACTGCCCACCAAAATCTAGCAGCCCCTAATCTATCATTCTCTACTAGGTAACTAGCTGCTCTAATATGTCTCCACCACTTATCTTTTTCTCTGACAAAAAAGACAATTCAGCCGCTGCCCGGCTTCATCCGCTATGTCTCCACCTTTCATCACTCTCTTTGACAGGAACTCTCTTCTTCTTTCCTAATTTTTGGAACTTGCTTCTGATGACCGATGCTCGCAACACTGCTTGAAGACTGCATCAACACTTGTCTAGGGATTTTTCGGTGTCGTTTTGTCGATACTCATTCTGTCCCAATTGCTTTGCATTATTTCAGTCTTTTGACTTAGGTTTAACTTAAATTTATTTGTATCAATATTTGCTATTTTAAAAAATTTATTTAAAAATTATAAGTCCTATAGTTTCTAAATATAAATTTATAAAAAAATTTCAGTAAATATTAATATAAAAAATTTAAATCAAACTTAAGTAAAAAAAACTAAAATTATGCAAGGAGTATGGGATAAAGGTAGTATAAGTTATTGTTAATAAAAAAATTCCTAATAACTTTTCTAATTCCCATGTTTGCATAATTTCTTTTATTTAAGCCTACTTCACTCAATGGTTAAAGCATCACATTTATAATGCGATGGTTATCCGTTCAATTTCAATTATATTTTTGGCATTTAATGGGTGATACTATTATTGAAGTGGCATTAGCTTTTCTTAATAGAGGATTTCTTCTTTATCAGATTAACCATACCTATATGACCCTAATCTTAAGTTACAAGGATGCCTAGATGATTGGAGACTATAAGCCGATTAGTTTGTTTAACACTTTCTACAAGGTAGTAACTAAGACTTTGGTTAATCGGCTTAAGCTACTATTATCTAATCTAGTCTCAGAGTATCAAAATGCTTTTGTACTAGGAAGGAGTATCCAAGAGAACATGCTTATAGCTCATGGGATTTTTCATGTTGTAAAAAAGATAGGGACTCAGAATGGACTTCAAGGTCATAAGGCAGTGCTCAAACTTGATTTCTACAAAGCCTATGATACTTTTCAGTGGTTTTTTATATATAAAGTTGTAGCGGCCATGAATTCCCCAAAAAAATAGAATCAATTAATGTGATACAACAGTTTCTTATTTGGTGTTGGTCAATGGATGTACAATTAACTAGTTTTTCTCAGATAAACGTATCCATCAAGGTGATCCTTTATCATCGTACCTATTCATCCTTTATGCAAAGGTATTTTTGTCTTACTTAATTTAGCTCCAGAGATCGAGGTTACTTTTAGGTCTCAAAGCCAGCTAAAATGGTCCTCCAATCAATTACTTGTTTTTTGTAGACGATTGCCTCATTCTCTTCCAACCTTCTAGGGAGGTAGTCTAGACTCTTTAACATACTCTATTTCTTTATACGATTGCATTTGGACATAAGGCCAATTTTAGAAAATCTGAATGTTCATTTAGCAAAAACATCTCCCTTTACATTATGTCCATGTTCAACATTCTTGTTATTTTCTCTGACTCTATCTCCAAGAATTATGTTTGGCTTTGGTGGTCAAGATCTAGAAATTTAAAGGGTATCCATTTAAAGAAAAAAGCTATTTTGTCTCTTCCAAATGTCTCAGTAGGTTGGGTGTAAAGGATCTTAGATTTTTTAATCAAGCTTTCTTGGACAAAACATTCTAGCAAATTTTTACAAGGGATCCATCTAGCTTGGCCTTTAGAGTCCTATCTGCTAAGTATGGATCATTCTATTCTATATGGTCGGTTGATGCAAATAACACAACTTCATATATCTGGAAAAGTTTAATATATGGAAGAGAATTATTCAAAGAATCTCATAAGTGGAAGATTGGAAATAGAACCCCGATCCAAGTTTAGGAAGACTAATGGATCCTAAGTATTAGCCTATCCATGTTGTCTTCTTCTATGAGTCCTACATATCATTTGAGTAGTAATTTTTTAGTGGCAGATCTAGGTTTCCCAGATAGATTGAGATGAAACATTCATTTGCTCAGGCAAATTTTCCCTAAATTGATAATTAACCATATTATTTGCCTCCACTCCCTAGCAACTTTTAGAGGAAGAGATGTTGCTAGTGATTAGGAACCCCTGGGGGCATGTACACTACAAAGGCAAGATATTCAAAACTGGTGATAGATTAAGTTTCCCATTTATCTCACCCTTAGGGGGGTTTAATTAGAGCTCCCCATCACTAGAATTTTAAACAAGTCTCGAGGAAGGTGTAGGGATTATAATTGCCATAAAAATCTAAAGTCTTTTTATAAAAGTGTTTACTAAATGCCCTTCCAACTAGAAGCAACCTCGTAATCCATGGTGACCTCTACAACTCTTTGTGTAAATGGTGCAATTTTGAAGAAGAGACTACTTTTCACATCTCTTGGGGTTTCACTAGGTTTATGGAGATTTTGGATAATATATATACACTATTACCATTAGATAACTCATTTTGATTTGAAGCCTAGTTGACTTATTCTTTTGCCTCATGTGGAAAATAGTCTTTTGATTAGGTTATATTCTTAGTCTCTATTCTATAGATTATTGGGTTAGGAAGAAATGAATTTGTCTTCTTTCATGGGCCATTCGACTTTCGGTCTTTGATTTCCAGGAGAGAAGTTACCATTCAGCAAATTGCATCTTTTAGAGACTTCCTGTTTGCCTAGAGGATTTTCTTTGCAAACCCAGCCAATAAGTTTTGTCATAGTTAGGGTAAGAATAAGTGGTTGGCTCCAATTTGAAACTTAGTTATTTTTGTGGTGGATGATGGGTAGGGAAGACCTTTAGGACTTGTTGTAATGGTCTAGGTCTGGATGGGATTTAATGTCGCCCTTCCAAATTATCAAAATTTGAAAAGTTGGTATCATTGCTCTTTGACATTGGAAGCAGAGTTAATGGCTATTCTGGGATCAATAAAAAATTCTTCCCATTTTGTCAAACTGCTCTCAGGCACTACATGTTCTTTATGACCAACACTCGGTGGATCTGGCCTTAGTAAGCCTAGCAAGTTTAGTTGTTGCAAAGATGAGGACGTTTGATCAACTGCTTGATAATTATAATTCCACGGCAAAGTATTTCTCTTGCACACAACCTTTTAGCTTTTCTCTTTCCTTAATTTATGTTTCCTTTTTTATGTTTCTCACTATAAAAAAAAGGTAAAATTCATTTATGGACCCCTAGGTTTTATAGTTACCCTAAAGTAGTCCCTTACCTTACATCGTGCCATCATAAGGTCACCTACTTATCATTTTGCATCATAAGGTAATGATTTCCATCCATCTTATCATTAAACCTGACAGAATGTGATGACATGGTGAGTTGTTTGCTCCCATGTCTGTTCAAATAGCATGTTTAGACCCATTATTCCACCTTGGCATTTATCAAATGAGTAAATAAAAATTATGGGATGCCTCATTTAATTCTACCAACTATCCCACCCTCGCCTTCTCTTTTATTTATCCAAAGTTCAAAGAAATCTCCAAAGAACATTAACCTTAAGTAAAAAAACTGAAAAATTCTAAAGTCCATTCCATTATTCAGGCATCTAAACTGGTACTAAGACAATGACGAGGAAGTTGAATACGTAGGTAGGGTTAAGGAATCGTTAGACGGAATGGAGACTAAACCCGACAAAGGCGACTGGCATTATCATAAGGCATTTATTCCTGGAATAAGCAACATAGATTTACTGTGAGACAGATGTAAAGGGTGATTTTGGCGAAACTTGGAGGGTGTTTTATGTGTAGCCATATATTATTGTTTGGTGGTAGGGTAAAGTGTTAGAAGGGTTAAATGTGTGTCGAGGCTAGTGGGGGACCAATGGTTTATTTATTATATGGTTTAATGTTTTAAATTGGTGACTTATTCTGTGGCATTTGTTTTTTTTTTTTTTTGGTTCAGTGAAGAATGATTTGTGGTTTAGTATAAAATTCCATCATGGCGGATACTTTGTACAACTACCTTGGAAAGCATATGTGGGTGGTTCAGAGGATATATTTGATTTATGTCCTATGGATAGGATTAGCTTGGTTGACCTTCATCAAATGGTAAAGGAATTGAGTTACAGTAGGTTTATGAATTACTGTTGGGCTCTTCCCTACCTGACTTTACCACTGGAGGATATTTTTAGGGACTTAAAAATTGACAAGGACATCATGGATATAGTTATGACAAATTTGCCACATGAGCACAAGATATCTATGTACATTGTGTCATTGACACCTTAGGAGTGTTTGGAGCAAAAGAAAACATTTGTGGAGGAAATAAAAAGCATCTTTAACTCCCCTAAAGAAGATAATAGAAATATAAGGGGAGGATGATGGCGTGCAACCGATGAGTAGGGTTGTTGACGGTGTCACTAGTAA
Source organism: Aquilaria sinensis (assembly GCA_005392925.1). Classification (NCBI taxonomy): domain Eukaryota; kingdom Viridiplantae; phylum Streptophyta; class Magnoliopsida; order Malvales; family Thymelaeaceae; genus Aquilaria; species Aquilaria sinensis. The sequence goes on along the minus strand of SMDT01002121.1, from coordinate 16,396 downwards.
GACATGTTAATTGGGTAGAAATGTAACAATTAGGCATTTGTGTTTAACCTGTACTAATGCTTGATCAAGTTTAGATGGTGGAAATAGTAGAGATTCAAAAAATGTGGTTGATAGGGTTAGAATGATTGAGAAAGAAAAGGTGGCAGAGCATATTAAGGTTAACAGGGGCAGTGATAAGGCAGAAGATCATGGTGGAAATTGATGTGAGGAAAAAGCCATAAATAAAGTAGGTTTAAAAGAATAAAGGTAGTCTTCATGCTGATGAAGGTGGGTTGAGGGATAAAGGTAGTCTTTATGATAATGAAGGTTTTAAAGATGAGGAGCATTCATATTTTGATGACAGTAATGATGAGGACTACAAATGGAAGAAGGATTTTTATAGTGGGACTTGTGATATGGAATTTGATGAAACTGAAAATGAGATTGAACATGATGATGATTACATGAATGTAGAGGTGGAAGTGGATCCAGGAATTGAGATGATGGATAAACCTAAGAGATCTCATCCAGGGTAGCAAGGAATAAATGGTGTTGGTGTACAAGTTAAGGGTGGCGGTCAATCCAGGTCTTTAAATAAGCGTAAAGAATACATTTTTATTGATGTTGATAGTGAATATGAGACATTAGCTAGCAAATTAAGAAGTGTACATGAATCAAGCTGTGATGAAGGTGAGAGAGTATGTGTTTTCAACCTAAGTACATATATGTAGGACCCCAAGTTCAAGCTAAAAATGGTATTCCTTTTATTTGATTGTTTGAATAGAACAATTAGAATTTACTTTATAAAAAACAGACATCCAATTGACTTTAAGAAAAATGACAAAAAAGGTCAAAGTTGGTTGCAGAAAAGGGTGTCCATGGTTGTTGAAGGCTAGGAAGTATAAAGATGGTCCAATAGTACAGATTAAGAGGTCTGATGATGTGCACACTTATGCTAGGCAAGTAACTAACAAGTTTGTTAACTACAAGTGGATAGGTGATGAATATCTGGAGGTAATCAGATCAAACCCTGAGATTCCTATAAATTCCTTTGTTGATGTGATAAGAAGGGATTTCAATATAAAGGTTCACAATTCAAAGGTAGGTAAAGGGAAACACCTGGCTTTAAAGATGCTGAGGGGTGATGAATCCATCCAGTATGAAAAAACTAATAGATTATAAGGAAGAATCGAAGAAAACAAATCTAGGGACTAAAATTAAAGTTAGGATTAGACAATCTGTTCTTTCAAAGGGTGTTTATCTATATGGGAGGATGTAAAAATGGATGTTTGGATGGTAGGAGGCCAATTATCAATTTAGATGGTTGTTTTCTGAAAGGAAGATATGAAGGGCAACTTCTTGCAGCTGTTGGCATTGATACAAACGATTACATATAGTGCAGTACATATGCAGTTGTGGAGATAGAATCCTATAACTCATCGAGTTGGTTTCTATAACTATTGTCAGCTAAACTAAGAATTGAAGAGTCTAGGTTTTGGATATTTATGTCAGATAGCTTGAAGGTAATCTGAACTTGAAGATGTTTATGTTATTTAGTTTGTTTTGCTTTTACTAATTAAAAGGTTGTTTTTGTTATAGGGATTAATACCTGCAGCTGAAGAATATTTCCCAAATACTAAATCCAAATTCTATATCAGACATCAGCACACAAATTTCAAAATAAGCGTCCCTGGTGTTGGTTTGAGAGAAAGTGTATAATGTGCTACAAAGAGCTGATATGATGGGCAGTTCAAACAACAAATTGAGGTACTGAAATTTATGGGTGCTAATGCTTGGGTGTGGTTAAATGGTATTGACCCTAGCCAATAGAGTATGAGTAGTTTTCGAGAGTTCCCATAATTTGACATATTGTTGAATAACATGTGTGAATGTTTTAATAGGTTTGTCTTAGATGCTAAGGATAAGCCAATCTTGACTATGTTAGATATGATTAAATATAAGATTATGGTGAGGATAGCCAGGAAAATAAAGATGCAAAAGAAATGGACATCACATTTTTGCTACAAAATAATCAAGAAGTTGAACAAGATTATTGACTTGGCTAAGAACTGTTGTCCAATGAAGTCTAGGGTAATAGGTTTTAGGTAGGCTCTCCACTTGCACAACACGTCATTGACATAGAGACAAGGACATGTTCTTGTGGGAAGTGGCAGCTTACTAGCTTCCCTTATAATCATGCATGTTTTGCCCTTTCTTTGAACAATAGTAATATTCAGGAATATATAGATGACTATTACACAATTGAATCCCATAAGAAAATGTATACCAATGTCATAAACCTAGATTAAGAGTGTGAAACAGTGGTAGAATATAGGTCATAACTAGATAAAGCCCCTAAAAACTTATCTGTTTTGTAGAAGTGAAACAAAAAAAAAAAGAGAAGTTGGGGAGCCAAAAAGTAATTCAAAAATAAGGAAAACTGGGATGATAATACATTGCTCAATTTGTGGTGAAAGTGGGTATAACAAGAAATCACGCAAAAATAAGCAAGGGCATCTGGCACCTAGAGGCAAGAAAGTCAAACCATTGGGGAAGCATCATAAATCGCAAAAGAAACAAGTAAGACTCAGGAAAAAATCTCACAAGTTTTATTCATTTATTGTTCGTGTATAACATTAGTTTGTTCTTCTGATACAAGATCAAAATGCACAGGGGCAAATACAAAAATCATAATCACAACTAGAACCAGTGGGTAGCAGTGCATTTGTATCCATAATGGTTTTGTTGGTAAGAGTGAATCAATTAGGTGTTGGAAAATATAAAGTGTTTGTATGACTTAAACGTTTGTTTTCTCTCCAATATGTAGGATCAGGCAAAGAATCATGCACCAGACCCAACACATGCAATGCAACTAATAAGCTCATTTATTGACCCATGGGGATTTTAGGCATCTACTGATTCTGATTCCTAAAATGCTGGACAAAGGGTGTGCAGGGTCAAGGACAATGGATGGTTAGCCAAGGGGGTGTTTATTCCGATGTTCTATGAATTGAGCTTGCCTTGTATTAGGGTGCTTTTTTATGCCTATGGTTAACTTGTGCTATATTTGGATTGAGAAAATAAACATTTTGGATAAAATGTTCCTGACCTAGTATTTTGATGCTTATTATAAACATGGCATTTGATTGAATGAATTAATCAAATTTTTTGCAAGTTGGTCTTCTAATAGGTGCATATTAAAAAAGCAAGCATTGGTCCACAATCACACATTACATGTTTCATTTCAACAAAAGGGGATTTGTTACACATTTCAAACCAAGTTTTGGTGCACATGCTTCCTGCCATTCATTTCACCCCACAAGAACTCTCTCTTAAGCCACCTACCATGTGCACACACACTTAAAGACCCCTTTTTATTTAAAGCACCACAACCAACTTAAGGCACTACCACCTACTTTAAAGCCCCCCCTTTCTCAACCAATTAACTCCACTTCACATTTCCCTCAAAGCCTCACCAATACATCAAGCAAAGAAAGAAACCCCATAACACCAGTAGGCATTGCCTTAGTTTCTTGATTTTCCTTCTAAATGTCTTCAGTTCCTCTTTTATTTCCTTCATTGAATTTCTCATTTTTTTATTTTTCCCACAAACTTTCTTCAACTTTGCCTCTTTCCCCTCTAACATTTCAACCACTTCCTTCAGATTTGTCTCGCCTTCATCTAATATTGCCCGTTATCTACACATTTTCTTTTCAGTTTCATCTAATCTTCTCAGTAAACCATGAATCACAACTTTGCAATTTTTGGGAGTTGGATCATCATATCATTGTCAAAAATGGCAATGCGCCTTCCCCTACACCAAAATCAACAAAACACCCATGTAGCCCAAATATATTTCACACACAAAAAACTCACAAACAAACTCATGACAAATAATACCTCTTAGTTCTTGCAACCAAAGAACCTCCGACCAACATCTTTTTCTATCCAAGCCAACTTTAGCTCTGCAACATCACCACATAAGCATTTTGACACAATAGTTTTCTCTTCAATGCCAACATAACCACTGTAAGAGCTCATCATTATTCAATAATTCATCTACCATGTTCTACCCTTTCTCTGCTTTCTTTTTTCCCCATTCCTTTTATAAAATATCACTTAGAATAGCTCCTTCCCACCATATTTATGCCTTTTCCCGCTCTAAATTATGATTGCTTATTCAAGTCCATGAAAAAAATAGATGCCAAAGTAGAATAATAGGTCCAGGCATGTTATTCGAATAGACACAAAGGCAAACAACGTAGCACGTCATCACATTCTATCAGGTTTAATGATCAGATGGACAGAAAAGACTACCTCATGACACAAAATGACAGTTAAGTGCCTTAAGATAACCCGATGTAAGGTAAAGGACCACTTTAGGACAACCGTGAAAGCTAGGGGACCGTGAATGGATTTTACTCATAAAAAAATAGTTGTCTTTTTCTATTTGTTTTAATTTTTACATGATTTTTAGGGTTTTTGGAAGTCAAATAAGATTGAAAGAGCTTCTTTATCTTTTTTTTTTTGTTTTTTTTCTAAAGGCAAAAAAAATCTCTTTGTTATGTTGTAGAAATGTACATTTATGAATTATGGGTTAGATCTTTTCTTTGGAAACTAAATTAAAAAAAAATAAAGAGAGAGAGAGAGAGAGAGAACAACTATCCTACTTTGCCTCCATGTAGTGCAAGCAACAAGCCTACTTGATATTTAAAATTTATTAGGGTTTTTGTGGAATAGTTTTAGTACAAACCACTTGGTGAATTGGCCACATGTTACGGCAGACAATTTGTTGTTTGGGTATTTGAACATAAATAACTAAAATTTGTGACTTAGGAAAATGAATAATAATATTTTAGGAGGTCAAATACTGCAAATCAGAGGGTCAACTGTCCTAAAGAAAAGTGTGGCAACCAAAAATGGAAAACGTAAAATTTTAGAGTTGCGGCAATTCAGTATGTGGTAGCATTTAATATAAACATAGTATAGTAATCATTAAATAAAAAAGTTAGGCGTTGAAAAAAGGAACATTTAGAGTCCTAATAATTAAAAGTGAGCTTAACTATTGATCAAAATAAAATTTTGCATGAAAATAAAAAAAAATTCTGAGTTTGGAGTTGATTTAAAATCATATATATTCTTTATATAATAAAATTTTGAGATTAATGATGTAAAAAGCGGAATTTAAGAACTAAAATTGGTATTTTACTATTGATACAAAAAAGAATAATAAAAAATGGAATAAATTGGGGGTTTAAATGGAAGTCCAAGTAAAGTATGGAAATAGTTCAAGCAATGCCCAAAAAAGATAAACCATAGTGACTAAAATTTTATCGTAAAAGATAGAAATAACCTTTTCACAAAAAGGTAATGTCTAAGCATTGGTACAAAAAGTTAAAGTAAAGTTTTAGAATCAATAAAGTAAATGGAAAGATTACAGGTAGTAAAGGTTTAACATTGAATTTGTACAAAAAAAAAAAAAAAAGAAAAGAAAGGAGAAGAAGGGCCAAAATGGCAAACATATAGAGTTTAGGGACTAGAACAGAAAAAGGGAATTTACATGGGCTGAAAGAGAGGTTATACTATTATCTAAAAAAAAGTTAAAAAAAAAAAAAGGGATATTGTTCATCTACGGTGTTTCCAAACTGTCATTTACTGTGTATATGTATATGTGTGTGTGTGTGTAATTTGTTCTCTACTAGACTACTATAGCTTGGATCTCTGCTAATGCTCACAGAGAGAGAGAGAGTGGTTTAGAAACAGAAAGCAAGATGTCTGAATCAAGTAGCAACATATGGTCTCTTCAAGGGATGACTGCTCTGGTAACTGGTGGAACCAAAGGACTTGGGTTGCTCTCTCTCTCTCTCTCCCTCCCTCTCTCTTTCTCCGGATCTTTTGGATTAGCTCTTTTCAACTTTTAAAACTCAGATTTACCCATCTCATGATCCAATAGTTTGCTGTTTCATTATCGGATTGTCTAATTGAAACACGATAAGTGGCAAGTAAACTGATTCCCCTTAAATATGATCTCGAATTCGAGTGATGTAAATAGAGCAGGTAGATGTTTGAGCTTTGCCCCTGTAAATGGGCCGACCAGAACATTGTTGCCTTAGCTGCAAATGGTTTGTTTGCTTATCATGTGTGACAGTTATGCTATTGTGGAGGAATTAGCAGAACATGGAGCAGCTGTCCACACTTGCTCGCGGACAGAATCTGAGCTCGAGGACTGCTTACAACAATGGAAGTCCAAGGGGTTTCAAGTTACTGGTTCGGTTTGCGATGTTTCGTTCCCCGACCAAAGACGGCAGCTAATCAACACTGTCTCCTCCATCTTCAACGCCAAACTCAACATCCTTGTAAAATCTCTTGCCTTTTACTTCCAGGGTTCTGCAACCATGTTAAAATATTCAACTTGAACTAATTGGTGATCGGTGGAGAGCGGCCACGACAATAAAAAGTCACATATTGTGCTTTCGATGATTCTGAGTTGAATAGTTACATGTGGTTTTGATGAAACTGATTCTTGAGCCATATTCTTGAACTTGTGTGGCTAGGTAAACAATGTTGGCACCATCATTTTTAAGAAAACGGTGGACTTTACAGCAGAAGATTACTCATTCCTTCTGTCTGTGAACCTCGAATCAGCTTTCAACTTGTCCCAGCTCGCACATCCATTGTTGAAAGCCTCAGGAGCGGCAAGCATTGTGTTCATGTCTTCTGCTGCTGGTGTGGTCTCTATGGAGATCGGCTCTGTTTATTGTCTTACCAAGGGTATGTGCTCTGTTCTGTTCTGTTCTGTAGTCTCTGCTTATGGGTCCGAAAATCCCTGTGCCGGAGAATATGCTCAAATTTAAGGCAGTGAATGTGTATCGTAGGAGCCATGAACCAACTTACGAGAAGCTTGGCATGTGAGTGGGCTAAAGACAACATTCGGGTTAACGGTGTGGCACCTTGGTTCATCAAAACCGCCATCAACGAAGAGGTAACCTATTTTCAACCTTCTACTGCTACTCCCTTCCAAAACTGAATTACTTTAGTGCTGTTCTTGTGGTGATCCCTCTCCACTTATCAGTAATTAGTTAAGCATCAAGCTGATGTCTTTTGTTGTTCAGTTTCTGAGTGATGAAAAGGTTTGGGAGGCTGCCAACTCCCGAGCTGCCATGGGACGAACAGGGCAGCCGAAGGAGGCTGCTGCCGCAGTGGTGTTTTTCTGCCTTCCAGCGGCCTCCTACATCACCGGGCAGACGATTTGTGTGGACGGAGGGGCAACTGTGAACGGCTTCGCCTTGTAAAATTTCAGATAAATGAATCAAGAAACCCATGTACCAATAAGTGCACTATGTATTAGGAACCACCTTTGTGGCCTGCTCTGTTTGTTTTCTTCATGCGTCCTACTTACGGCTCTATAAGTCATGTCTTGTCTGCATGGTACTTGCTTCCTTGCTTACCGATCATCTATATGGTCTGTGGTGACCTGTAAAAAATCTGCTTGGATGTCACCCATGTGTTATGTTACTATATTATAAACGGAAAATAAAAGAGTTTTATGTAATTATTCAATTTATTAGGTCCTATTCGAGTGTCATGTCATATTAATTTTTAGGCCTAAATAACTATTGCTCCCCTAAACTATAGTGACTCGGACAGTTTGTTCTCTGAACTATAAAGTGGATCAATTCGAACTCTAAACTTTAGAAAATCAGTCACTTTAGTCCCCTGGCTCAGCGACCTAATGTCTTTAAAAACATCCGTCCATTAATAAAAAGAAAAAATTATGTAATAGTCATACAAAATTATATTTTCTCTTTTTTCCACTCTAAACTTTCATGCCCAACACCTAAACCACCATTTCCAACACCCAACTTTGCCTCTAGGGCGTTTAATTCCATCCATTTACACCCACCTCTACTCTCACTGTCATCGCCACCGAACCCCACTTACAAAGCTATCAATCCGACGAAGACATCCTCGCTCCCACCACCTCCGCCACCATTTGATTAGATTATAGATGACGCTAGTCGTGAAGAGTTTGACACAAATGATGAAGATGATCCGGGGTAGCTGGACTCTTATTTGCTTGAACTCCGCTCTGGCGATATGGCCCTAGAGGTTATAGGCGAGGCTGATGTAGTGCTGCTAGTCATCAATGAATTAAAAGATGCGGTTGAGCTAGAGGACTATGAAGAAGCAGGTGAGAATGCCAACGAGGTCATTGGCAACAGCATGGGTGTGAGGCAATCGTTTGATTAATGGAGGAAGGAGAACCACAGAGGGATGTTGGTGAAGGTGGAGGAAAGGAGAACCCAATTTGATCGATGGGGGAGCTTGAGGGTCCATCGGAGGATGATTCCCTCACCTTCGTTCAAACCCATAATTAGGCATGATGGAAGAACGCATGGGCGAAGAAGGGCAGAAATGGGGTAAAGGTAGGGACAAGCGGAGGAGGGGCAGCCGAGTAGGGAAGGGGTGTTTGTGAAGACGCCACTGTTTCTTCTCTGTTAAGTTGCTCATGCCGTCCATAGCACGTGCAGTCATGTGAGGCTTTTTTTGAGTTAAGGGACTAAAGTAATCAATTTTCCAAAATTCAAGGTTCGAACTGATCCACTTTATAGTTTAGGAGGCAAACTGTTCGAGTCACCATAGTTTAATGGAGCAATAGGCATTTCGGCCTAATTTTTATAAATATAAGTATTGTCTTGTCTACTTGTTACTTGCTTCCTTGCTTACCGATCATTTATATGGTCTAATTGATGGCGGCCTGTAAAAAAATCTACTTGGATGTCATCCACCTATTATATTATTATAAAGAGGAAATAAAAGAGTTTAATGTAATTATTCAATTTATTAGATCCTATTCAAGCATCATGTCATATTAATTTTTATAAATATAAGTCATGTCTTGTCTCCTTGTTACTTGCTTTCTTGCTTATAGATCATCTATATGGTTTAATTGATGGTGACCTATAAAACATTTGCCTGGATGCCACCCATGTATTATATTATTATACAGAGAAAATAAAAGAGTTTTATGTAATTATTTAATTTATTAGATCCTATTCGAGTGTCACATCATATTAATTTTTATAAATGCTAAAATATTACCTCAGATATATATATATATATGTGTGTGTGTGGGACCCTTCTAAAATCCACCACCGGTACCGATACATCCTCTTTGTTAGCTAGTCCTCAAACTTTTATTATTTTTTCAGTTAAGGACTTGAGTTAATAAACCATTAAAAAATGCCATTAGACATATTTCTACCAATGCAACCTGTTGTCCTGGTTTACAGGTTACATTGTTGGAGTGGCACCAAATTATGATTTGAGTGGTACCAAATTATGGTTCCAATGGTACCAAAGTATGGTTCTTATGGTACCAAGATAAGGCTATAATGGCACCAATATGTGGTTCAAGTGGTACCAAGTTAAGGTAAAATTAGTACCAAGCTAAGGTACCTTTGTAATCATAACTTGGTACCATAATAAACTTAACTTGGTACCACCATAACATTAACTTGATACCACTATAACCTTAAATTGGTACCTTTATAACCTTAAATTAGAACCACTATAACCTCTACTAGGTACCACCACAACCTTAACTTGGTACCACTATAATATTAATTTGATACCACCATAACCTCAATTTGGTACCCTTATAACCTTAATTTGGTACCAATCTAACCTTAAGGTTATGGTGGTACCAAGTTAAGGTTAGACTGGTATCAGGTTATGGTTATTGTGGTACATAATAAAGGTTATAGTAGTACCAAGTTAAGGTTATAATGGTACCAAGCTAAGGTTACTTAACTTGGTACCACTGTAACCTTAAATTAGTACCATTATAACCTTAAGTAGGTACCATAATAGCCTTAACTTTGTACCATTATAATCTTAACTCAATACCACCACAACCTTAAATTGGTACCACTGTAACCTTAAGTTGGTACCACACAACATTAAGTTAGTACCACTACAACCTCAACCAGGTACCCCAATAACCTTAACTTGGTACCATCATAACCTTCACTTGGTACCATTATAACCTTAATTTGGTACCAATCTAACCTTAAGGTTACGGTGTACCAAGTTATGGTTAGACCGGCACCAAGTTAAGGTTATTATGGCACTTAGTTTAAGTTATCGTGGTACTAAGTTAAGGTTATGGCGGTACCAAATTAAGGTTATAATGGTACCAAGTTAAGGTTATTGTCCTAGTGTGATCGGGTATACGGGTAAAAGTGGTACATAAATTAGGCTAGAGTGATACCAAGTTAAGGTTGTAATGGTACCAAGTAAGGTTGTTGTACTAGTGTGACCGGGTAGACCAGTAAAGATGGTACCAATTTAAGGTTATAATGATGTCAAGCTAAGGCTAGATTGACACCAATTTAAGGTTATAATGGCTCCACTTAACTTGGTACCACTGCAACCATAACTTGGTAACACTATAACTTTAATTAGGTATCACAATAACGTTAACTTGGTACCACTGTAGTCTTAACTTGGTACCGCCAGAACCTTAACTTGGTACCACCATAACCATAACTTGTTAGCACGATAACTTTAACTTGATATCACTATAACCTTAACTTGGTACCACTATAACCATAACTTGGTACCACTATAACCATACTTGGTACCACCATAACCTTAACTTGGTACCACTATAATCTTAACTTGATACAACTATAACCATAACTTGGTATCACCATAATCTTAACTAGGTACCACCATAACCTTAACTAGATACCATTATAACCATAACTTGGTACAACTATAACCTTAAATTGGTATTACTACAACCTTAACTTGGTACCACTAGAACCTTAATTTAGTACTAATATAACCTTAAATTAGTACCACTATAACCTTAACTAGGTACCACCATAACCTTGGGACTTTAGCAACTCTACCAAGAAAAATTTAATTAAATATTAATTAAGCATTTTTTAAATTAATTTTTTTATTTCTTAAAAAGATTAGGTAAATTAAAATTTTTAAATAATTGTATAACTAGTTGAAAATTATAATCCTCTATATTATCAATTTTATTAAATTAATTTGTGGCTAAAATGAAAAATAAATAAAAATAAAATAAAAAAACAAATTACCAAAGTTGTCAATACCTATTTTGAAAACATAAAAACATTTAGGATGAAAACAAACTAACATAGAAATTTGAGGGCTAAAGGTAAGTTTTACTGAGTTAGGGTTATTGTGGTACTAAATTAAGGTTCTAGTGGTATAAAGTTAAGGTTATTGTGGTACTGAGTTAAGGTTCTAGTGATACCAAGTTAAGGTTATACTAGTACCAAGTTAAGGTTCTAGTGGTATCAGGTTAAGGTTCTAGTGGTACCAAGTGGTACCAAGTTAGGGTTAATATGGTACCAAGTTAGGGTTATTGTAGTACCAAATTAAGGTCCTAGTGGTATCAAGTTAAGGTGATTGTGGTACTGAGTTAAGGTTCTAGTGATACCGAGTTAAGATTATAAAGGTACCAAGTTAAGGTTCTAATGATATCAAGTTAAGGTTCTTGTGGTACCAAGTTAAGGCTATAATGGTACCAAGTTAAGTTTATAGTGGTACCGAGTTAGGGTTATTGTGCTACCAAGTTAAGATTATAGTGGTACCAAGTTAAGGTCATAGTGTACCAAGTTAAGGTCATAGTGGTACCAAGTTAAGGTTGCAATGGTATCAAGTAAGGTTATTGTCCTAGTGTAAACGTGTGGACGAGTAAAAGTGGTACAGAAATTAGGTTAAAACGATACTAAGTTAAGGTTATAGTGGTACCAAGTTAAGGTTATTATCATAGTGTGACAAGGTGAACCAATAAATGTGGTACATAATTTAAGGTTGTAGTAGTATTAAGTTAAGGTTAGACTGGTACGAAGTTAAGGTTATAATGGCACCAAGTTTAAGGTTATTTAACCTTGGTACCACTGTAACCTTAATCTTGGTGCCACTATAACCTTAAGTTGACAGCATAATAACCTTAACTTGGTACCACAATGACACTTAATTTAGCACCACGATAACCTTAAATTTGTACTACTATAACTTTAAATTAATGCCACCATAACCTTAATTTGGTATTATCATAACTTTAAATTGGTACCATTATAACCTTAAATTAGGTATCACAATAACCTTAACTTGGAACCATTATAACTTTAACTTGGTACCATGATAACCATAAATTGGTACCACCATAACATTTAACTTGGTACCACCATAACCTTAAATTAGTACTACTATAACCTTAAATTGGTATCACTATAACCTTAAATTGGTATTAGTATAACCTTAAATTGGTATCACTATAATCTTAAATTGACACCACTATAATCTTAAATTAGTATCACTATAACCTTAAATTAGGGTTTAGAGATTAAGGATTAGGGTTTAGGGTGTAGGGTTTAGAGTTTAAGATTAGGTTTAAGGATTAAGGATTAGGGACTCAGGGTATTAAGGTTTTAGCGGTTACAGGTTTGGGCTTAGGGATTAGGGGTTTAGAGGTTAAGGTTAAGGATTATGGATTAGGGTTTTATGGTTTAATGAATGAGGAATAGGGTTTAGGGTTTAGGGTTTAGGATTAGGGTTAGGCTTAAGGTTTGGGATTAGAGGATTTAGCTTAGGGTTTTGGGTTTTGGATTAGTAATATGATTAGGTGTAAGGCTTAGGGTTTAGGGTTACAAATTAGGCTTACAAATTAGTGCAAATTTGTCTAAAATTTTAAATAATAAGATTATGGATTAAAAATATGAGATATGTCTGGGAACTTTTCTGACGTCCACCTAGAACAATTTACTTAAATATTTATTAAGTATTTTAGCATGCCTTTATTCAATAAATTTTTGACTTCTTAGAAAGATTAAGTAAATTAAATTATTTAAATAATTGGATAACTAGCCTAAACTTATAATTCTCTATATCATCAACCATATTAAATTAGGGTCAATTTATTTTAACTTAAATCAACTTAATTCAAAATAATTTATTTTTATTTTTACATCTTTGTTTTTTCTTGGAACCAAATTCATTTAAAAGTTCAATATTACGTAGATATGATAATCCATTTGAAAATAAATTTTCATAATTTTATTAAATTTTATGATTTTTTTATAATTTTAGGAATTAAAAAATCATAAAAATTTAATAAAATTATTAAAAATGATATTCAATGAATTATTACACTTACATAATATTAGCTTTTAAATAAAATTAGTTCTAGGTAAAAAAAAATTTAAAAATAAAAATAAGTCATATTAGATTAAGTTGACTTAAATTTAAACGAATTGGCTCTTAATTTGCAGCTAAAACAACAAATAAAAGAAATCAAATAAAAATACAAGTTAGGGTTAGGGATTAGGATTAGGGTATATTGTATAGGGTATAAAATAGGGTTAGGGTAAGGTTAGGGTATAGGGTATAGGATTAGGATTAAGGTTAGGGTTAGGGTATAGGGTGATGATTAGGGTTTAGGGTATAGGGTATACAAATAGGGTTAAGGCTTAAGGTTAAGGATTAGGATTAAGGTATAAGGTAGAATGTTAGGGATTAGGATTTGGGTATAGGGTTTAGGGTTTGGGGTTTAGGGTATAGAATTAGGGTTAGGGCATAGGGTCAAGGATTAGGACTAGGGTATCAGGTATAGTGTTAGGGTTTAGGGTTTAGGGTATAGGGTATAGGATTAGGGTTAAGGTATAAGGATTAGGATTAGGGTTTAGGGCTTAGGGGTCAATGTTTAGGGTTAGAGATTAAGATTTTAGGATAAAGATTAGGGTTTATAAAACAAGTGGGAGATAAGTGTAATTTAAGAAAATTATTAAAAAACTTGACATTTGCCCTACATTTTGGAAATTACGACTATTCAATTTTCCTAGGTTGATTGGACCACTTATATGGTCTACAATATTAATCAAATTTGATTGAAATAAACTAGTTATTGACCAGTTCTTCAAATGTAAATTACATGAATACAATTAGTACAAATTTTTCTAAAATTTTAAATATTGAAATTACATTAAAAATATAAGATATGTCTTGGAACTTGTACCAAGTCTACCAAGAACAATTTAGTTAAATATTTATTAAGTATTTTAGCGCATTAATTCAATAAATTTTTTACTTCTTAAAAATATTAAGTAAATTAAATTATTTAAATAATTGGATAAATAGCATAAAATTATAATTCTCTGTATTATCAATTTTATCAAATTAATTTGTGGCTAAAACAACAAATAAACAAATAATCAAATAAAAATATAAATTACTAATGCTATCAGTAGGGGTGAGCATGGGTTGGGTAAACCCGAAACCGAAACCGAAACCGAAACCGAACCACCCCCATTGGGTTGGGTTGGGTAAAAATTGATCATGGTTCTCGGGTTGGTTCCACATATAGGAGAACCGACGGTTTTTGGGTTGATTCTGGTTCCATATGGAACCAACCCGAGGTGAAACCGAACCATATATATATATATATATATAGATATTATATAATCAAATTATAGTGTTACTAATATATCCATACACACACACACACAGAGACACACACATATATTTCTTTGAAGTATTATGATGGTTATTTTGTGTTTTTATATTAAACTCTTAAACTGATGTTCCAAATTAAAACAGTATGAAAGTTGTAGGATCATTTACGAAATTTCTCTATATTTACTTAAATCACTTTGCTTCATAGACCTATCACTCCTAAGTCATTTTGCTTTCGATTTTTCATTCCAGACTGCTCTTTACGGCACAATTATGATAGTTTTTTTCATTTGAGTCATGCAAAATTAAAAATTTATGATATCAACATATTTTAGGTTTTGATATTGAAGAAGATGGTCTTAAAGGCTCAATTTTCCATATTGAATGTCATACCAATATTGGAATTACTGGAATGAAGTAAACTAGTTGAGATAAAAGATACCTCACAATCAACTCGTTTGAATCATTTTTGTAAGAATAATATTTTAAACTCTTTTGAATGTATCTAAGTACATATATTTAAATATTAATTTAATTGTATATTATGTTGAATATGTGATAAAACTGATTATGGATGTAGATTTATTGAATTTTGGTGTTGTTATAGGTATATGGTATAAACCAAAAAACCCGAGAACCACAACCGAGAAACCCATAACCATGGTTCTGGTTCTGTTCGGTTCTCGGTTCTGGGTTGGGTAGAAAAATTTTGGAACTGAGGCCATTTCGGGTTGGTTCGATTCCACCATAAAACCGAACCAACCCGACCCATGCTCACCCCTAGCTATCAGTGACTATTCTGCAAACACAAAAACATTTAGGATGAAAACAAACTAATGTAGAAATAGGAGGGCTAAAGGCAATTTTGTACCGAGAAGCAATAGTGGACTTGGTCAAACGGGTTAAAGATTGATCGACTCTGGAAGTGGAGAAGAGATGGCGAATGGAGCGTGGAAGTGGAGAAGCGATAGCGGACAGAGCACGGAAGTGCAAATCAAAGCGTGGAAGTGGAGAAGCGAAGGCGGACATAGTGTGAAAGTGGAGAAACGATGGCAAAGTGCTAATCGGGGCATGGAAGAGTGAGGAAGAAGGCGATTGAGGGAAGTGCGAATCGGTGATAGATGGAAGTGTGAATCGGCGACTAGGATGGTTTCGCGACGGAAGAAGGTGACGGAGGAGGAAGGAAGGATAAGATTTTAGACCACCTGCAATCGGTAGATTCGGGGTATGACAACGCTCTATCTTATCATATCCTAATTTGATGGCTAAATGAGAAGGAAATGAACATTTGGGACTAAAATGATTAAAAAGGAAAAAACATAGTTACAGTGGTAATTTTGACCAAATGTTAATATGGAGGAATGGATGGCTATGATTGAGGAAGTACCAATACACGGTCGGTATTTTAGAATTTTCTGTTGTGTGTGTGTGTGTGTGTGTGTACTAGATGATTAGATTTTAACGGATGTCCTTTGACGTTAAACATTGTACTGTTTTAGTCTCCAACTTATTAATTATTCTATTTTTGTCGTAAACTTATTAATAAAATTTCTAGAGTTATTATATACCAGGCAAGTAAATTTTAGGGATAATCTCTAAACTTTAAATATTGTGTTTTTTTTTGTCTCTAACCTATTAATCATTCCATTTTAGTCTTAAACCCATTAAAAAAATTTAACTTTGGTCCATTGTCAAATGGAATCACATATTATACTTCTACAAAATATTTATTCTAACTTTTACTTCCTTAAAAATCATTTCCTTAATCACATTCTATACTTTATAAATGGTAATTAAATTAATTTTTAACGATAAATAAAATATATGATGTTGTAATTACAATTTTATTTGTATTTATTTCATTTTATATAATTAATATTTTTTTGTATTTCTTTATTTATGCAATTCATATTGAATA